>OZ012737.1:9958177-10015211 GCA_963859935.3 Lathyrus sativus
TGAACATTTTTAGATCTAATATACCATAAGTCAATGTGAATACGATGAATATCAATAATTTTGAGCTTGATTATTTAATTTAAATTACTACGCCTATGTACAAAATATGGGTCATCATTTATAGTCTTTTAAATTAGTTTATTAGAGATGAAGAAACCTAAATTTTTGTGATGGAGTGGAAGAAAAATATGGAAAATTTTCACATTTATTATACCATAATACAATATAATTATGGTGAATACAAATAATATTGAACTTGATTATTTAATTTTTATTATTACCCAGATATATATAATTTACAGGTCACTCATTTATAGTCTTTTAACTTTGTTTCACATTGATTGAGAAACCTAAAATATGGTAACGGAGAAGAAAAATATTAATTTTTTTAACATTTAAGATACCATAATTCAATGTGAATGTGGTGTATATATATATATATATATATATATATATATATATATATATATATATATATATATATATATATATATATATATATATATATATATATATATATATATATATATATATATATATATATATATATATATATATATATATATATATATATATATATATATATATATATATTTGGTGACTTCATTTATAGTCTTTTAACTTTTCTGCTTTGGTGGTGAAGAAATCTAAAATTTGGTGACGAAGAAGATATAAAATATTGAAATAATTCACATCTACTATACTATAGTACAATGTGAATATGGTGAATACAAATAACATGGAGCTTGAATATTTAACTTTAGCGATTACCCATATATATATATATATATATATATATATATATATATATATATATATATATATATATATATATATATATATATATATATATATATATATATATATATAATTTATTTATCATTCATTTATATTCTTTTAACTTTGTGACTTAGTGACGAAGAACAATGAAATTTGGTAATGAAGAAGAAACATATTGAATATATTTACATCTAATATACCATAACTCAATGTGAAAATGGTAAATATAAACAAATTTGAGCTTGATTATTTAATTTTAATTATTATCTATATTATAAAAATATATGTCATGGATTATAGTCTTTTAACTTTGTTTCTGAGTGGAAAAAAAGCAAAAATAATGTGATGCAGAAGAAGACTAAAATATAATTATTTTTTTATAACCATTTTATATATTATGTTGGTTTCTTAGTGATAAAAAACCTAAAACTTTATGATGGTGAAGAAAAATAATAAATATTTTTAGATGTAATATAGCATAAGTCAATATGAATACGATGAATATAAATAATATTCACCATGATTGTTTTATTTTAAATATTACGCATATGTATAAATTATGGGTCATTAATTTATCGTCTTTTAACTTAGTTTCTTAGAGGTGAAGAAACCTAAATTTTAGTGATGAAGAAGAAGTCAAATATAGAAATTTTTTACATCTATTATACCGTAATACAATGTGATTATAGTGAATACAAATAATATTGAACTTGATTATTCACTTTTAACTATTACCCAGATATATATAATTTACAGGTCATTCATTATTTATAAAATACGGTGCACTCATTTATAGTCTTTTAACATTGTTGCTTTGATTTTGAAGAAACCTTAAATTTGGTGACGTAGAAGAAATAAAATATTGAAATATCTTACATCTATTATACAATAATACAATGTGAATATGGTGAATACAAATAACATTGAGCTTGAATATTTAACTTTAGTGATTATCCATATATATATTATTTATTTGTCATTCATTTATAGTCTTTTAACTTTGTGGCTTAGTGACGAAGAAACATGAAATTTGGTGATGGAGAAGAAATATAGTGAATATATTAACATCTAATATACCATAATTAAATGTGAAAATGGTTAATATAAATAAATTTGACCTTCATTATATAAATTTAATCATTACCTATATTATATAAAATATATATCATGGATTATAATCTTTTAACTTTGTTTTTAGTGAGGAAAAAACCTAAAATTTTGTGATGGAGAAGAATAAAATATAATTATATTTTTACATCTATTATAGTCTATTATGTTTGTTGCTTAGTGATAAAAAAAACATAAAACTTTGTGATGGTGAAGAAAAATATTGAATATTTTTAGATATAATATACCATAAGTCAATGTGAATACGATGAATATCAATAATATTCACCTTGATTATTTTATTTTAAATATTACGCATATGTATAAATTTTGGGTCATTAATTTATCGTCTTTTAACTTAGTTTCTTAGAGGTGAAAAACCTAAATTTTAGTGATGAAGAAGAAGACAAATATAGAAATTTTTTACATCTATTATACCGTAATACAATGTGATTATAGTGAATACAAATAATATTGAACTTGATTATTTACTTTTAACTATTATCCAGATATATATAATTTACAGGTCATTCGTTATATATAAAATACGGTGCACTCATTTATAGTCTTTTAACTTTTTTGTTTTGGTGGTGAAGAAACCTAAAATTTGGTGACAGAGAAGAAGTAAAACATTGAAATATTTTACATCTATTATACAATAATACAATGTGAATATGGTGAATACAAATACCATTGAGGTTGAATATTTAACTTTAGTGATTACCCATATATATATTATTTATTTGTCATTCATTTATAGTCTTTTAACTTTGTGGCTTAGTGACGAAGAAACATGAAATTTGGTGATGGAGATGAAACATAGTGAATATATTTACATCTAATATACCATAATTAAATGCTAAAATGGTTAATAATAATAAATTTGACCTTCATTATATAAATTTAATCATTACCTATATTATATAAAATATATATCATGGATTATAATCTTTTAACTTTGTTTTTAGTGAGGATAAAACCTAAAATTTTGTGATGGAGAAGAACAAAATATAATTATATTTTTACATCTATTGTAGTCTATTATGTTTTTTGCTTAGTGATAAAAAAACATAAAACTTTGTTATGGTGAAGAAAAATATTGAACATTTTTAGATGTAATATACCATAAGTCAATGTGAATACGATGAATATCAATAATTTTGAGCTTGATTATTTAATTTAAATTACTACGCCTATGTATAAAATATGGGTCATCATTTATAGTCTTTTAAATTAGTTTATTAGAGGTGAAGAAACCTAAATTTTTGTGATGGAGTAGAAGAAAAATATGGAAATTTTTCACATTTATTATACCATAATACAATATGATTATGGTGAATACAAATAATATTGAACTTGATTATTTAATTTTTATTATTACCCAGATATATATAATTTACAGGTCACTCATTTATAGTCTTTTAACTTTGTTTCACATTGATTGAGAAACCTAAAATATGGTAACGGAGAAGAAAAATATTAATTTTTTTAACATTTAAGATACCATAATTCAATGTGAATGTGGTATGTGTGTGTGTGTATATATATATATATATATATATATATATATATATATATATATATATATATATATATATATATATATATATATATATATATATATATATATATATATATATATATATATATATATATATATATATATATATATATATATATATGGGATATCACATCACCAAATCCAACATACTCTTCATTAGAAGGTTTTCACAACAAAGCAACGAAAAAAATGTTCATTAATAAAATACTTCAAAGTCATGATACGTCACAGGAAAATAAAACAAGTTTAACATAAAACAACTAAACGCCTAAGTCCCGTGCTACGTATCAGAGCACCCTAAGACTCGACTTGCACACCACAATCCAAGCTAGCTAAGTACCTGGATTATCTGTACTTTCGAGGAAGCACAGACCACAACAACAACAAAGGGGTGAGAAAACATGATCAAATACATACATGAAATAAAGGTAGTAAATACACCAATCACATAGTTTATCACCCAACATTCAACAAACACGACATATAGTCCACCATCCACACAATACACCATAATGCAATTATGCAACGCGACACCATGCATGCGGTACCGACTCATTGGTTCATTCTATGGAACCCGGATAGATCACATACACCCGCCCTTGGCAATGATCCGTCCTCACCATTCCCCACTCAAAGGAATACGAATGAATCACATACACTCCCCTGAGCAATGACTCATCCCACCACTACACCATGATATGCATAACACCAAATGCATACAAATTAACACAAGCATACATTATGCATACGATTCTCAGATCACACCATCATACATCACATATATATAGATATGTCATACACCAATCAATCAGACACTTACATAAAGTATTAAGGAATTCACTCCCTATCACCAAATTCACTCCCCTACACTTATCGTGATCAAAGGGATCCCACAAGGCTAATCCACAAGGCAAAACAGTACCAAAAACCACATTCTGCTGTCACGTTCGTTGTTTCATTCGCTAGGCGAAGGGATCATTCTCCAGGCGAACCTTCGCTGGCCATACTCTCCAGGCGAACTTTATACCCTTTAGGTCTGGGAGTTTATTTGGAATTACTCGCCAATGCTCGCTAACATTCGTCAGGCGAACCTTCGCCCACACTCGCCAGGCGAATCCCAGCGAATGCTACGATACCCCAAAATCCCCACTGTTCTACAATGCTATCTGAGCCAATTCCAAGCCTAACATGCTACCTCCAACTTCTGTCCTATTAACAGTACAAATATTACATATTACCCTCATCGATTGCTCCCTAATTTCCACTACAGGACCAACCTTCAAGTATACCTCCATACCTCTGAAGTCACTCAGGACTTCCCTAAAACCGTAACCTCAACCTATACTCCCAAATTCAACAATATCAACAGTAATTCATCAACATCAAGCATCAATTTATCATTATCAACAACAATTACAAGCATGCCAATATACAACTTCATACATCGACAAATCCCTACGGGGTTAAGGAATCCCCTCTACCCAATTCATGTATATACCATCCCAATCAGTTTCTCCCCCTTACCTCGATAGTTGTTCCAATTTATGAAGAATTCCTTGGACAGCTCTGACCTTCCCTCTTCCTCTCTGTTCTTCGCTCTTCTCCTTTCTCCCTATTCTCTTCTCACGGTTCTATCGTGACTTTTTACATTCCTCTCTCTCTAACTCCCTATTTTATATTCTTAATCCCAATATTAATAATATTATTACTAATAATAATAATAATAATATTACCACCAATACTAATAATAATAGTAATAATAATAATAATAATAAAAATAATACCACCAATATTATTATTTATTATTAAATTATTATATTATTACATCAACTCCATATTTATCAAATAATCCTTATAAATCAAGGATACCCACCAACATACTCCATCACACACCCACCTAAGGGCACACCAAAATACAATAATTTAAAATAACGCTAAAATGACTAAATAATTAAAATGGGTGTTACAACTCTCCCCCACTTTAATTATTTTCGTCCTAAAAAATTACCTGATGGAAACAATTCTGGATATACTTCCTGCATCCTGCTTTCCAACTCCCAGGTCACACTGCCTCCTGCAGCACCTCCCCAAGCTACCTTCACCAAAGATATCTCCTTCCCTCGGAGCCGTTTCATCTTACAATTCTCGATCCTCAACGACATCGTTTCAACAGTAAGATTCTCTCGAACCTGAACCTCATCCCTCTGAATCACATGAGATGGATCCGAGACATACTTTCGCAGTTGCGATACATGAAACACATCATGTAAATTCGACAGTTCAGGCGGCAACGCCACCCTATAAGCCACAACACCAATTCTCTGCAAAATCTGATATGGTCCAATAAACTTAGGATTCAGCTTCTTGGACTTCATCGCACGAACCATATTGGTTACCGGGTTAACTCTTAGGAATACGTGATCACCTTCACTGAATTCCAACCCTTTTCTCCGGTTATCATGATAACTTTTCTGCCTACTCTGAGACACTTTCATTTTCTCACGAATAATCTGAATTGTCTCAGTAGTTTGCTGTATAATCTCTGGCTCAAGTACTACATTCTCACCAGTTTCATACCAACACAGAGGAGTCTTACACCTCCTCCCATACAAAACCTCAAACGACGCCATTCCGATACTAGAATGGTAACTGTTATTGTACGTGAACTCAATCAATGGTAAATTAGTATCCCACACACCACCCTTTTCCAACACACAAGCTCTCAGCAAATCCTCAAGCGACTGAATAGTCCTCTCTGACTGGCCATCAGTTTGCGGATGATAAGCTGAGCTCAATTTCAACTTAGTACCCAAAGCTTCCTGTAAGCTCTTCCAAAATTCCGACACAAACCTCAGATCTCTATCCGACACAATACTGGACGGGACACCATGTAACTTCACAATTACCCAAATATAAATCTCTGCCAGCTTCGTCAATGGAAAACTAATATTAATTGGCACAAAATGTGCAGACTTCGTAAGTCTATCTACAATCACCCATATAGCATCAAATCCTCTCTCCGTATTCGGCAAACCCGTAACAAAATCCATAGTTATACTATCCCATTTCCAAACCGAAACTTCCAACGGTTGCATAAATCCAGACGGTCTCTGGTGCTCCACCTTCGATTTCTAACACGTAAAACATGCATAAACAAATTGAGCAATATCTCTTTTCATACCAGACCACCAAAATAACTTCTTTAAATCATGATACATCTTCGTAGCTCCCGGATGAATACTCAGACTACTACGATGTCCTTCACTTAAAATTGACCTTTTCAGCTCGTCATTATCCGGCACACAAATCCTGCCTCTAAATCTCAACACACCTGTACTATCCAATTTAAAATCACTATCGGGGTCACTTCTGACTCCAGGCATCAAATCCACTAACTTCACATCTAGCCGTTGGTTCTCTCAAGAAATCATTATTCACCTGCAACATACCCAACATCACACTATCCGACGTAGTTTCACAGACCATACTTAAATCTCTGAACTGCTCAATTAGTTCCATCTCTTTCACCATCAAAGCCGACATATGAATCACTTTTCTACTCAACGCATCTGCCACTACATTGGCCTTACCTGGATGATAACTTAAACTGAAGTCATAATCCTTCAGGAATTCCAACCATCTTCGTTGTCTCATATTCAGCTCTTTCTGATCAAACAGATATCTCAGACTCTTATGATTACTAAACACCTCAAACCTCGAACCATACAAGTAGTGCCTCCAGATCTTTAACACAAAAACAACTGCAGCCAATTCAAGATCATGAGTAGGATAATTTTGCTCATGCACTCTCAATTGCCTTGAAGCATACGCTACCACCTTACCATTCTGCATAAGAACTCCGCCTAATCCCATCTTAGACGCATCACAGTACACCACAAAAGGTTCACTCGGAGTCGACAACACTAACACCGGTGCCGTAGTCAATTTCTTTTTCATCTCTTCAAAGCTTTCTTCACAAGCAACATCTCATACAAACACTTGGTTCTTTCTCGTTAACTGAGTCAATGGCAACGCCAAATTAGAGAAACCTTCAATAAACCTTCGGTAATAACCTGCCAAACCCAAAAAGCTTCTAATTTTCGTTGCTGTCTTCGGCGGTCCCCACTGCAATACCACACTCACTTTTGATGGGTCCACCGTTATACCATCACCAGATATTACATGCCCCAAGAAACTCACCGTCTTCATCCAAAAGTCACACTTCGACAGTTTAGCAAACAACTTATTATCCTTCAGCACCTGCAAGGCAATTCTCACATGTCCTGCATGCTCTTCATCAGACTTAGAATAAATAAGTATATCGTCAATAAATACAACAATAAACTGATCCAAATAAGAATGAAAAATTCGGTTCATGTACTCCATAAATACTCCTGACGCATTAGTCACTCCAAAAGGCATTACTGCATATTCATAATGTCCATATCGAGTCCTAAAAACCGTCTTCTGAATGTCACCTTCTTTTACTCTGATCTGATGATAACCCGACCTCAAGTCGATCTTACTGAACACACAAGCTCCCACCAGTTGATCCATCAAATCATCAATCCTTGGAAAAGGATACTTATTCTTAATGGTCACCTTATTCAACTGACGGTAATTGATGCACAAACGCATACTACCATCCTTCTTCTTTACCAACAACACTGGAGCTCCCCACGGCGATACACTCGGCCTGATAAACTTCCTATCCAACAATTCTCCAATCTGAGATTTCAACTCGGCCAACTCCACTACCGACATCCTGTACGGCGCCATAGAAATGGGTCTCGTACCAAGAACAAGATCAATACTAAATTCAACTTCTCTCGTCGGAGGTAATTCCGTAATATCATCAAGGAACACTTCAGGAAATTCATTCACCACTGCCAATTCTTCCATTGACGCTTTGCTGACACCCGACAATGTCGTAAATAAAGCAAACACTTTCGCTTCGTCTTCCAACAAGGTCCTCAATTCTTTATTGGATAAAGAACTCGCCAATGCTTCCTCTTCCGGAGTAAGGAATATCAACACTTTCCGAAAACAATCGATGTAAACTCGGTTGAACTCCAACCAGTTCATACCCAGAATAACATCTAAATTACCAAGTGGTAGACAAATCAGATCCACTCCAAAGTCTCTACCGAAAATGGTCAGTGGACACTTCAAACACACCAAAGAAGTAGTCACTGAACCAATAGAGGGTGTCTCAATAGTCATTCGTCCCTCAAGAGTAGACGCCACCAATCCTATTCTTTTCACACAATCAACAAAAATGAACGAGTGGGTTGCACCCGTATCAATAATAGCAGTCAAAGGAATATTATTGATAATACAAGTACCTTTGATAGCACGTTCCTCACTGACAGCTTGAGTCCCTGCCAAAGCAAACACCTTACCACCAGCCGGAGACGCCTGAGACTTCTTCGGCTTCTCACAATGCGTACTGATATGACCTTTCTCACCGCAGTTATAACAGGTCGGCATAGTGGCTCTACAATCAGCTATCACATGGCCTGGCTTACCACACTTGAAACACTTCTTTAATCCCTCCTTAGGACAATCCTTAGCACTCCGAATATCCTCCGGAAAGTACTTCTCTAGAAAACCCTTACGAACTACATCCCAAGTGATTGCAGTTCCTGCAGTCACCCATCTCTGGCGACTGTTATCCCACCAAGCCTCAGCTTCACCTTCAAGCATGTGAGTACCAAACCTCACCTTTTGCTCATCACTATAATTCATAGTCCTGAAAATCTTTTCAATTGCCTTCAGCCACTTTTGTGCAGCTTCAGGGTCCAAAATTCCTCCTTCAAACGTCGGCGACTTATTACTCCGAAACTGCGCCAAATCTCTAAATTGCGCACCCACAACTTGGTTCTGGTTAGCAACTGCCTGCGTCATCGCTTGCATAGCAGCAGCCAAAGCAACATCATTCCTTCCTACCATACTACTCAACAATAACAACACCAGGTTAAACGATACACAAACTCTATCCTAAGGACAGACTCAACTCAACTACACTGGCCGGACGGGCCGACCTGCTCTTATACCAATTGTAACACCCCATTTTACAAAACAAATAAAATACAAACATTACAAATAAACATCAGAGTTTTCAACTCCCAAGTGGGATATCACATCACCAAATCCAACATACTCTTCATTCGAAGGTTTTCACAATAAAACAGCGGAAAAAATGTTCATTAATAAAATACATCAAAGTCATGATACGTCACAGGAAAATAAAACAAGTTCAACATAAAACAACTAAATGCCCAAGTCATGTGCTACGTATCAGAGCATCCTAAGACTCGACTTTCACACCACAATCCAAGCTAGCTAAGTACCTGGATTATCTGTACTTCCGAGGAAGCACAGACCACAACAACAACAAAGGGGTGAGAAAACATGATCAAAATATATCGGTAAATACATACATGAAATAAAGGTAGTAAATACACCAATCACATAGTTTATCACCCAACATTCAACAAACACGACATATAGTCCACCATCCACACAATACACCATAATGCAATTATGCAACGCGACACCATGCATGCGGTACCGACTCATTGGTTCATTCTATGGAACCCGGATAGATCACATACACCCGCCCTTAGCCATGATCCGTCCTCACCATTCCCCACTCAAAGGAATACGAATGAATCACATACACTCCCCTGAGCAATGACGCATCCCACCACTACACCATGATATGCATAACACCAAATGCATACAAATTAACACAAGCATACATTGTGCATACGATTCACAGATCACACCACCATACATCACATATACATAGATATGTCATACACCAATCAATCAGACACTTACATAAAGTATTAAAGAATTCACTCCCTATCACCAAATACACACTCTTCATCATTCAATCACCATCCCTACACTTATCATGATCAAAAGGATCCTACAAGGCTAATGCACAAGGCAAAACAGTACCAAAAACCACATTCTGCTGTCACGTTCGCTGGTTCATTCGCCAGGCGAACCTTCGCTGGCCATACTCGCCAGGCGAACTTTATAGCCTTTAGGTCTGGGAGTTTATTTGGAATTACTCGTTACTGCTCGCTAACATTCGCCAGGCGAACCTTCGCCCACACTCGCCAGGCGAATCCCAGCGAATGCTACGATACCCCAAAATCCCCACTGTTCTACAATGCTATCTGAGCCAATTCCAAGCCTAACATGCCACCTCCAACTTCTGTCCTATTAATAGTACAAATACTACATATTACCCTCATCGATTGCTCCCTAATTTCCACTGCAGAACCAACCTTCAGGTATACCTCCAATACCTCTGAAGTCACTCAGGACTTCCCTAAAACCGTAACCTCAGCCTATACTCCCAAATTCAACAATATCAACAACAATTCATCAACATCAAGCATCAATTTATCATTATCAACAACAATTACAAGCATGCCAATATACAACTTCGTACATCGATAAATCCCTACGGGGTTAAGGAATCCCCTCTACCCAATTCATGTATATACCATCCCAATCAGTTTCTCCCCCTTACCTCGATAGTTGTTCCAATTGGTGAAGAATTCCTCCAAAGTTGGACAACTCTGACCTTCCCTCTTCTCCTTTCTCCCAATTCTCTTCTCACGGTTCTATTGTGACTTTTTACGTTCCTCTCTCTCTCTAACTCCCTATTCTATATTCTTAATCCCAATATTAATAATATTATTACAATAATAGTAATAATAATAATAATACTAATATTACCACCAATACTAATACTAATAACAATAATAATACCACCGATATTACTATTTATTATTAAATCATTATATTATTACATCAACTCCACATTTATCAAATAATCCTTATAAATCAAGGATACCCACCAACATACTCCATCACACCCCCACCTAAGGGCACACCAAAATACAATAATTTAAAATAACACTAAAATGACTAAATAATTAAAATGGGTGTTACATTGTACATTTCTACATTTGATGTAACTATAGGGAGCATGCTTGCTTAAGAGGATGAAAATGGAATTGAAAGAGCCATTTATTATCCCCCTTCGAGTCCTCAATGATGCAGAAACTAGATATAGTATGATTGAAAATTTGTGTTTGTGACTGTACTTTTCTTGTACCAAGTTAAAACATTATATAAAGCCTGTTGATGTGTATGTTTTGTCTCATTTTGATATTGTTAAGCATATGCTATCTAAGCCAATCTTGCATATTCGAATTGGAAAATGGGCACTTGCCTTAATCGAATACTCTTTAACTTAACTGCCTTTAAAGGTCATTAGGTGGCAAGTGGTTGCAGACTTTATATGATTCTCAAAACTATCTAGAGCTTGAGCCTTGAAAATTATATTTCGATGGTTCTAGTCATAAAGATGGAACGCTTATTGGAATATTGATTATATCTCTTAATAAAATTCCAACAAAATTCAAGTATAGGATTGAAGGTCATTCCTCGAACAATGAGGCTGAAGAGGTTTCAAGCACGCACACACACACACCCACACATATATATATATATATATATATGTGTATGTGTGTGTAGACACACACACACACACACACACACACACACACACACACACACACATATATATATATATAGTACATCAAAATGTATAGTGGTTCAACTCTACCGTCCTTAGGTGCTTACTCCACTCTTCAATGATTTCCCATTGAAAGTTATTTTCTTCCACTATATTTGACAAATAATTAACGAGTTCATACAATCGTGAATCCATAATAATGCTGAGAAAATAAATCTCCTATTTGAACCTTGACTTGTATATAACTTAATGCTAAACTCTTTTGTAAAAGATTTACTTGATTCTCGCTTCTTCGATCTTCTAGTTTCACTAATCTCCTCACACTCTTCATATGTGGCAATCTCCCCTTGATCTCACAAATTTCTTGATCGATGAACTTTCTGAAGATTGAGAAGAGTTCCACCTTGTCTATAGCCTTCCACACAGTCACTACCAAGAACAACCTGGAGAGAATAACCTACTTCTTTTTACTAGAATTTGCCACTACCAATGACAACAACCACAATCCAACAGGCTTCCTGAAAATCTTTACCAAACCTTCAAAAACAGTTAGTTTCAAGACAACGTTTCCCTTAATAATTACAAATCTCTCATGATCAAGATCTGAAACCAAAACTAGAGGTTAAATATGAAAAAAAGTATTGTTTGCAAGATATTTTTGTTTTTCAAAATGAGAGGGTTATTGATTTCACAAAAATCACAATGTTAGTTATGAAATTGCTTTTTAAAAATAAGGTGACAAAATGAATTTATATGTGTTGGCAATCATGCTTAAAATAGGTGAAAATGGATTGTAAGATTCAAGTCAAGAACATTTCATGATTTGAGTCGAATGAGCAAGTAGAGTGAAATAATATCTCATAAAGAAAAGCTACCCATTTTTCCATGATTCGAGTCATGAAACCTTATGATTTGAGTCATGTATAAAACTTGTTTCGTGTGAAACTGGATAGATTCAAATATGAAAAATGTGGAAATAATTGTGATTTGAGTAAGTTGAAAGTGTGATTTGATTCAAACTGGGCATTGGCTAACAAGAGGTACGTGATTCGAGTCAGTGCAACTTGTGATCTGAGTCACATAATTACATGATTCAAATTAGTGTAAACTCTTATTCGAATCACAGACACCAAAAACTTCATGTTCTCCTCTATTTGGTTTGATTTGAGTTATGTATTATGATTGACTCGAGTCACACACAATAAATCTCAAATGTTCAAGTTTTTCAAAATAGTTTGAGATTTCACTTCCTACATAACCCAAAGCAACTTCAAATATGATTCTTGTTCCATTAGCTTAAGCAATTAACTAAAAGAATAATAATCATACTTAAATACAAATAATTCAATTATGCATGCTAAAACGAATTGGTTTAAAACTTGATTCAAAGATGTGAAATCATGAAAGAGATTCAATAAACAATAATAAATAAAACGAAAAGCGACAAGACAAGCAACAAAACTGTATTAGAGGAATGCAACTTCAGTCTCCTCTTTTTTTAAGCTTGGCAAGCTTTCATTTGGAATTGAGTCGACTTTGAGCCAAAAGCAAATGAACGTTTGTGCTCCCTCAGAAACATTACACGCATACAACAACATAAAACGCATAACACATTTCTAGACTCACATTACAACCCCCACCCCACTTGACCAGATCAAAAAGAGATATATGGTAATGAGTCTACAACACCTAAAAACCAGCAAAAAAATAGAAAATTTAAGATGAAAGTATGAGCTAAACAACTAAGAAGAATATGCAATAACAAAGATCTGATATAGAACACGAAGATAGACATGCTATGAGCACCAAAATAAAAATAGACATGCAACAATTTATCAACACAAAATTAAGTGATTAAAACTTATCATGAATGAAAGGTTAAATAATGCATGAACAAGTATATGAATGCTTGAATGCACATAATTAATAACATACATTTAAAGAAAAGTTAAATGCAAAGATGAGCAATCATAAAACATGTTATAAATGCATGAATGAAATAAATAATAATAAGCAAACACATGAACATATGTAGAATAAACATGGATACAATGATATCAAAGTTATAGAGACATGCTAATGGTGTTAGTGAAGCTATGGTTTTCTATAAGATCGTGTTAGTGAAAATAAAATACAAAACAAAATAAGCTAAACAGAAATCCTAACCTATTCAAATCACGAGGAATCTAAGATTCTTAATTCCCTACAAATATTATGAAAAGGTTCTGAAGATAATGGTTTTGTAAAAATGTCAGCAACCTAACTTTTAGTATCAACATATTAAAAAACAACATCCCTTTTTTTAATATGATCTCTAAGAAAATGGTGCAAGATTTCTATATGTTTAGTCTTTAAGTGAAATACCACATTCTTAGTGAGGCTTATCGCGCTAGTGTTGTTGCACTTGATCGGAAGCAACCAAGTTTTAAATCACAATTTTAGTAATTGTTGCTTTAACCATAAGACTTATGCACAACAACTACCAGCGATTACATATTCAAGAAAGAGAATTATCATACTGCTTTTTACTGTGCCAAGAAACCAAACAGTTTCCAAACAAGCGACAAGCTACCACTAGTGCTTTTCCTATCCGACTTGTACCCCGCAAAATCAGAATTAGAAAAACCTACTAAGTTGCATGCGCTACCTTTAGGAAACCAAATACCATGTTGTGGGGTTCTATTAATATACCTCCAAATCTTTTTTATAATCGTACAATGGGAATCCTTTGGTGACTCTTGATATCTAGCACATATACATACACAAAACACAATATATAGCCTACTCGCCATTAAATATAGTAAAGATCATATAGTACCTTGATATTTGGTGATGTCCATTTTAACTCCCTATAAGGGTTTGAGGTAATCCAAATCCAGATGGAGCCTCTCAAATGCATCCTATTATAGGATGTCCATAAAGTTCCCTTAATCAATCAGGACTCTTTTAATGTCCTAATCGTCGCATCAAATGATGATAACCATGAGGTTATCATTGTGCGGGTGAATGCTGACAACATCCTTATTGGAAAAGGTAGCCTTGGCATATAGAGCTTATGATTCTCATGTCTCAGAGTTAATAGGTCGACCATCAACAACTTTTGGTGGACATATCTCTTCCAAGAAAAAATGGTCACTCTACCTCTAGTGAATCCTCGTGCGATGGTGTTAAGGGTATGACGAGTGGATATGTCCCATTCTCCTTTGTTTGACTCCTTCCTATTTTTGGATCCAATATTATTCAAGGAATCTCTCCCTAGAGAGTTGGATTCTTCTAGTCCTCTAGCGGAGCTACCCTTGATGTATTTCTTCAGGTTCCCTTCTTAGATGAGGCGATATATCTCATTTTTTAGTTGGTAGCAGTCATCCATTCAATGTCCCTTAACTCTATGGAACTTGTAACAATTATGAGGATGTTATGGGAGTTGGCGGTTGAAGGGTTTTATGCATAAGTAGGACCTCTCACCATATTTTCTCCTAGTGGGTATTCAGGAGAGTGAAGCTTTTAGTGGGATTTCCACTTTGTTTGAATGTTGTATTGTTCCTCATGGGTAACATGTATTAGTTCCTTCATGAGTTTTATCTATTGTTAGTGTTTTCTTTTGCACCCAAGCCTACTTTTTCATCATTGTTATCCTCACCCTTGATGTAACATTTTACTTGTGTTACTGTCTCAGCCAAGGACGCCCCTGGCCTATAAGCAAGGGATTTGTTGAAGTGTCTTGCCTCGAGCTAGTTTTAGAATGCTTATATGAACTTTTCCTAGTTTGGATGGATTACCTAGATTGTTGCTTTATTGAAGCGGACGAGATACTCCTACAACGAATCTAAGAGACCTTGTTAAATCTTGCATAAACTAGTGGCAGTCAACTTCATATGCCTTCTTGTGGTGAATTGGTGGATTATCTTCTTCACCAAGTCTTGGTAGCTGGTGGCAAAGAGTCGAGGGAGGCCCATATACCACCTAAAAATTGGGTCTCTAAAGCTGTCAAACAAAAAATTCTTGCACTTTAAAGAGTCAGGTGCCCCGGTGATGACCATCTGAGTATTGATGAGAGCCACATGTTCATATAGGTCGATGTGTAACACCCTAAATTCTTGTAATATTTATTTAATTTATTTAAATATGAATATTCGCATTTTGGTGATTTTCGGTGGTTGGTGTGAATATTAGGAATTATGGATTTTGAGTTATTTATTTGAATAATAGTATATAATATGAATATATTGGTATTATTATTAATTTAAAATAAATATAAGTGAATTAAGGGCAAAGTGGACACTTGAGGAGGAGTCAGTGAGGGTGAAGTTGGAAACTCCAATTTTAAGACCCAAAGTTAGGTTTAACAAAAAAGAATTTTGATGGAATTATGATTCACTCTGGTTAGACCGTGAAAAGGGAAGAAATAGAGGCCAGAGCTCTGAGGAAGAGGATTGAGGCAAGACTTCGCGAGGTTTCCAAGAATCAAGGAGAAAGGCTTGGAGGTGGCAATTAAGGTATGAGGAATATTGCCTTCATTGTTTTTAATATGTGATTCAATGTGTTTAAAGCTGATTTAAAGGTTTAGGAATTTTTTAGTATTGGATTGTTGTTGCCTTTCTGGTGATGAGTTTAATGAGTTTGAGAGATTTGAACTGATGGTCTGATAGGTTTGAGGCTGATTTGGAAGTAAGGGAAATTAGGCCTTTGTGGCCAAAATCTGTTGTTGAGGTTTTAACCGTATAGGGTAATTGATTATGAGAACTTTAATGACTGTGGGGTATTTGTAAGAATTTATGGGAATTGGAGGCGTAAATATGATACGAGATTGGCCTAATAAGTCGTAGATTTTGTACCTTTATCGCTGTAATACCTTAGGAATGATTTATAGATGTTTTTAGGGCATCGGGGAAGGAAATCGTAGAGGTTTTTGGTCTGGTGCATAACAGCGATTTGCTGTAATCGCGAGTTCATACGGCGAACATTCACCTCAAACTCGTACAACGAACTTGCTAGCCAACGTAGCAAAGTTTCGCAAATTATGATCTTGTGCAGTGATGTCTTGATGTTTTGATGTTGTGATTTCTTTGATGAATTACCATGAGTATGACTGTGATTCCTATGTGATTAATACATGATTGTATGACGATTCCTATGAGTAATGATGATGAGTTATAATGTTGATTCCATGAGTTTTGATGATTATATGATGACATGATTATTATGATGATTTTGATGAATGATGATGCACCTAATGAGTTTATTATGAGGATGATATTGACGTGTGCATCATGCATTCATATGCATTCCGAGCTTCGGTCCAGGACCTTGATTCTCGTGGCTTCAGTCCCATTGTGCGGATGTGAGGTATTTTGTTGTGCTCTAGTTCTCGTGTAAAATCGATCCTACTGTTGTGGATCTATGGAGGGTTGATGGTCTAGTGTCTATCGAATTTTGTTGATTGGTACCATATGCATGAGTCTTGTTGCATTTGCATTTAGGTGACATTTTGGTGTAATTTATAATGTCATGGTCTTTGATGTTCCTTGATGATTATGATGATGTTGAATATGAAAATGACGTCATTTTATATATTGATTCCTGTATTGATTATTATGAGTCGTTTTACTCACCCTGCCTGTTTGAATGTTGCCTCCACGTGGGTAACGTGCAGATGACCATGTTTAGCCGTGGATGTCGTCAAAGACTTTTTGAAGTTTTTGGGTCGTTGGCCATTGTGGTTGACTTAGAGACCCTTGCTTTGATAGCGTAACATTGGGTTGGGGTCTTTGAGTTAAACCATGTTTTATTGGTTATTGTTATTTTGATTATGTTGTTGCGCAAGAAAAACTTTAGATTTTACCTTTTTGAGTTCCGCTGCCTTTTGAGTAATATTTTAGAGTAATTTTGGGAAAACCCGTTGTTTACAGAGCATTGACTATATTTGAATTATTGAGAAATATGCGCCATTTTGAGATGATTTTATTGCGTTCAATATTTTACTCTGATTATTATGATTAATTCACCATTATATTTGTGGGTAGAAAAAGGTGTTACACGATGCGTACATTGAACTTAGCCAATGATGGCAGATTGAAGTTCTCTAGGACATACGTCTCCCATATCTCATCAGATAGAGATTGAGAATCCAACATCTCCAATTTGTCCACCATGTCTGTCTCTTATTGACGCTGATGGATATGAAGGACATTATCCTACAGAGTTTGGTTTTGGCGAAGAAGGTCATTTATAACAACACACATATCTGCTATGACACTTTTCTTGCCGTTAGATTCCTTGTTAATCCGAGTTGCGGTCTTTTTATTCACTATGATGGACAAGGATGATGAACGTGAGGACAATAATCCAACTGAATACTACAATGATGATCCATGTCAGTTTTACCAGGCCCCTCAGCAGACGCCAATTGTACTTGCTAAAAGTAGAAATGCGTCACAATTCCCAGTGATTAAAGGCTATTAGAGGTTTTAAGGTTGTTGTGAGGTTGAGAGCTAACTCACGTAGGGTGAGAACCTTTGTATATGTGTATTTCTGTTTGTAAGTTAGGTCCTCATTTGTCATGATGTTGAGTCATTTATAGCCATACTAGGTCTGGATCCAAGACTTCCTTGGAAATAGTAACTGCTGAGCAAGTGGACAATTTATCTCATATTATTTAGAGAAGCATGACCCATTTCTTCATGACTTCTTCCACATCGTTACGGAATGAAGACACGTTACCCCCCAATTTCTATGTCAGATGACTTATCTTTGAGGAATGCAAGATATCCAACAAAAGAGTGACATATCTAATAAATAGACGATCAATCCGATAAAGAGACGACTGAGAACCCCACGTCAGCTCTTACGACCTTCACTAAAATATACTGATACACAAATCAATAAAAGATTTACAACGCATACAAAACAATCAATTTAATCGAGTTTAGCTGAATCCCATGTAATAAAATGAAAACTAGTCCAACTAAAATAATTTCTAGAAGAACCTCTCATTAAAAAAAATGAAAAGTAGTCCAACTAAAATAATTTCTAGAAGAACCTCTCATTAAAAAAAATGTGCTCGATGTGAAAAACCTATGTTTATTTTTGTTAACCTAAAGAGTTGTAGGTAAGTTTTGTCCTACCAAATATAATCTATGATAAAAGATTTTTCTTAGATTTCATTATTTTGTATCTTATCTCTCTCATTATCATATCATCTTTCGCCCAATTCAAAATTCGTTCACTTCGTGCATCAACCCTAACCCTAATTATCCAAATTAACCCCACCAATTATATTTTCCCCTTTCTATACAATTATTTTGCAAACCCAATCAACAATTTCATCGATGAATCAACGCATACAATGATCGGGATAATCATCAGCGTTTCCAATCGTTTGCATGGGTTTAGAGAATGCGGGTGCTTTGTAGCGGACGCCGACGTCGTCTTGCTCCGGTAAGCCGTGAAAAAACCGAACCAGCGGACAAATACGTGAAGACACGCGCCGCTGTCGCGGCGGCGAAGAGAAACAAGCAGAAGATATCGGTTATCGAGATATCTGAGTCGGACAACGACGTAAGGGAGGAGGAAGAAGATATGGGCGATGAAAGTGGGGGTTTGAGTGCTAATAAAGGCGTTCCTCAAGAGGATGAGGGAAATACTACTCCTTTTCCTGAAAGGGTATGAATTTATGAACTTTTTCAATTTAAGATTGTTTTGATTAAAAGAAATTTAGTATTTGTGGTAACTGATTTCATAAATGATTGTAATTTGTATGAATTTATGGTGACTATGTAGAAGTTAAATAAGAGAGCATATGGAAAAAAAATCAATTTAATCTAATACAAGGAGCTATGATTTAGTAATAAGCTCTTTTGAACTTATTTTAATATTTTTAAATGTTATACTTAATTAAGCTTTTCGAAATTAAGTTGTTTGTTCGAAGACTGGCAGGAGAGATGTTTGCATTTAGTGCCAGAAAGTGTTTCAAATTAAGTTGTTTGGTTAAATGTGGCCATAGTGTAATGTCTCTATACATTCATTATTTTATTATTATTGATTGATGTAACCATGGTTAATACATTTGTGCTTATTCATTTCTATATTTTTTTTCTTTCCTTTAATTTGTTTTGACCCAAAGGTTCAAGTAGGAGGTTCGCCTGTGTACAAAGTGGAGAGGAAACTTGGCAAAGGTGGGTTTGGACAGGTTTTTGTTGGTCGTCGAGTTACCGGTGGTAATGATCGCCTTAATGGCCCCGGTGCCACTGAGGTATGCTGAGGGTTGTTGCTATTAAGTGGTTAAAGAATTTTCCTTTGGCTTTAAGTTGATGGCTATCTTTCATATTTCAGGTGGCTTTGAAATTTGAACATAGAAATAGTAAAGGTTGTAACTACGGCCCTCCATATGAGTGGCAAGTGTACAAGTAGGTATATTAATTGAAGTATTTTGCAAATTGGTTTGCATTTTATGCATACAAGTTTTGTGGAAAAGAAAATTTGCCTGAGATTTGATTTATATAATTTGTTTTGAAGCACCCTTGGTGGAAGTCACGGAATACCTAAAGTACATTATAAAGGAAGGCAAGGAGAATATTACGTGATGGTATGATCTACACAACAAGTATTGTATTATTTCATTGCCAGCTTAGCCAATTAACGAATTTTTAATTATTATCTTTATATTATATGCAGGTTATGGACATGCTTGGTCCAAGTTTGTGGGATGTGTGGAATACCACAGGCCAGGCGTGAGTATAAGACCTTTATCATTTTATCTGCTTCTTTATTGGTGTTGTATTTTACAATAATGACCATTATATATTGATTTTATGTTTTTTAAGCTTTCTTTGCTAAGATTTATATTGGAGTGAGGTAAGACTCGGTTTGTAGTTTCAATTTTTCCATATGCTTAGGTAACTAAAACAAGATTATTTGTATTTGGTATATCTGGTTTTTGGTTTGGCTAGTGACATGATTTATGTAGAACGACATGATTTTAACTTTGACCTGCGTTGTGCATTAATTATTTATTTTCCTTCATGAATGCTTTATTCTAGCCGTGCCTTCTACTTCTAGCTTTGTCCTCCCTCTTTCATAGTTTTCCCATTTTCTTCAACAGTGAACCTATGACCAATCTGTTTCTTGTTTTTTCCCTTGACATTCTGTTATTGTCTGTCTTTTTTAATGGAATGTATTACTTGTCTCTTGAATGTGTAGGATGTCTGCAGAAATGACTGCATGTATTGCTGTTGAGTCATTGTCTATCTTGGACAAGATGCATTCAAAGGGGTATGTTATAGGTCAAACAAGTTTATATTCAGCCTGTAGTTTGTTATATTGATTGAGTTTTGAGTTCCCTGTTTCTAAATATTGCTATTGTTCATTATTAGATATGTGCATGGAGATGTAAAACCAGAAAACTTTTTACTAGGTCAGCCAGGTACAGCACAAGAGAAGAAATTGTTTCTTGTTGACCTCGGATTAGGTGAGTAGTTTGAATGAGAAGGGTGAGATGTTTTGTTCTTATTGGCCCTTTTCTTTTTAGTCTTATGAGGATTTTTTTTTCAGCCACAAAGTGGAGAGACACATCCAATGGGCAGCATGTTGAATACGATCAACGCCCTGATATGTTCAGGTTTCTTTTTTCCCCTTATCTTTTCTTTAAAAACCCTTTCTCTTAAATTCTACTGGCATCATTTTTCATTTTCACTGCTTTTTATTGGTGTATTTATTCTTGGATGGTTATGAAACTTCTTGAGGCTTATATTCTTAATTTCCGTAGAGGAACTGTTCGATATGCAAGTGTTCATGCTCATTTGGGAAGAACTGCTAGTAGAAGGGATGATCTTGAATCCCTTGCATATACACTCATTTTCCTTCATAAGGGTCGTTTACCATGGCAAGGTTATCAGGTGTGTTTACATTTATTTTTTATTCTCATCAAATATTTGCTGTGGCAAATGTGTTTCTTTTACGTATTTTGTTTTAATCTGCTCTAATTTTCTTTGTTAGGGAGATAATAAGTCCTATCTTGTTTGCAAAAAGAAGATGGGGACTTCTCCTGAGATGTTATGCTGCTTCTGCCCTGCTCCTTTCAGACATTTTCTCGAGTTTGTAGTGGGCATGAAATTCGACGAAGAACCTAACTATTCCAAGCTAATATCCCTGTTTGATAGTATGCTTGGACCAAATCCTGCATTGCGGCCAATTAATACTGAAGGTGCTCAAAAGGTAATGTTGATGGTGCTATTTTCTATATCTCTTATTTTGGATTTGTTTTATTATCATGCTTTTAAATTTTTATATGGTGTCATTGTATTCATTATGATCCTATGTTTCCTCAATCAAAATTTACCAGGTTGGGCAAAAGAGGGGAAGATTGAATATTGAGGAAGAAGATGATTCACAGCCCAAGAAGAAGGTTCGTTTGGGGGTTCCTGCTACACAATGGATATCAATTTACAACGCAAGAATGCCAATGAAGCAAAGGTAGAACTGCAATCTCTCTTTGATGTTGTTTCCTATATTGGGGAAATTGGATATATATAACTGGGCCTCATCCCATTAAGTGGATTTGGCTACATGGATCTCGAGATGCTTAAATTCCCTATTATGTATAAAGTTCAAAGATAAATTTCTTACCTCCGAATCTATCATAATGATGTCCAAATACATGTTCAAACCGCCTTAGATGTTTATTGGTTAATATATGGAAAAATATTATACAAATTTAACCATCGTAAATGCCAGGGAATACATAGCTCGTCATTCTTTGTAGATTTTTATATTCCTGTGTTTGTTTATCTGAATTGGGATTTTCACAAATAAATGAGTTATACCTTGAAGGGAAACGTATATTCTGCATTTGTGTTTTGTTATCATCATGATGTTGTGGTTATACTGAAACATGGCTGTACTTCTAGGTATCATTACAATGTAGCGGATGGAAGATTAGAGCAGCATGTAGAGCGGGGAATCGCAGACGGCCTTCTTATTAGTTGCGTGGCTTCTTGTTCCAATCTCTGGGCACTTATTATGGATGCTGGAACTGGTTTTACAAATCAAGTTTACAAGTTGTCACCTTTATTCTTGCATAAGGTTAAATTATATAATCTAACATCAGTCATTTCTAACACTTTATAACCTGTTTCCAATTGATGAAACTTACCAATGCAATTCTGTTTCTTTCTAGGAATGGATCATGGAACAGTGGGAGAAGAATTATTACATTACTTCTATTGCTGGGGTTACAAATGGGAGCTCTCTTGTGGTGATGTCAAAAGGTTTGTTTGCTTACCTTACTTAATAAAAACGATGAATGATATTTGCTCCGCAAAATGATGCATTAGATCCAAAATTTTAAGGTCTTGTTTAAGTTAGTTGGTCAAATTCTTAGGGTCATTTGGTATATTTTGGGTCTCTTTTAAACTGTCAGGCTATATAGGTTTCACAGTAATGGGAGTGAAGGTGATTAGATCATGATTGTTGTAGAACATCAGGGTTTAAAATGTTAAAGCACATTTTGTTGGTTGAATAAACTTGGTGAATTTCATAGTTAAGTTTATCAGTTGCATATTATTTTTGGAGTAATTTGAAATTCTATTTGCATGAAATTACATTTTACATGATGTGTCTTTTTTATTCCCTCCTGTTCCAATTTCTTATACATTTGGCGAAGAGGCTCTACTCAAGTTTACTGAGTGCATTCTATATTGTTAATCCTAGATAGCGTCGTGTAGCACTTATCCCCTAAAATGCTATAGCAGTTTAGTGGATAGAGGCATAGCCGCTATTGCAAAGACTGTTGATCAGCGGACAAAGTAAACATAAATACTCAAAAATAGGAAAATACACATTTAAAGAGACTAGCATACTTAAAAATCAAAGAAGCTAAAGACAGAACTTAGCATAACAGAACTGAACTATAAGCAGGCACAAGAAAACGATTGTTTGTGAGCAAGTCCATAGTAGTATGAAGAACATAACATTACCCTTAAAACTTAAAAGGGTTCAAATTGACATTTATACCTTTAAATAAAAGACAATGGTTAAAGAAAAAGGATCGAAGGAATTTCGCCCCAAAAACCTAATAGCAGCTGCAATAACCAATACTGCAGAAGACGGCTCACAGCTAAAAGTGTAGCGCCGAGCCCTACCACTGCTACGCCATTGGCAACATTATGCGGCATCCCATATTTGGAAGTTCTATCCGGATGTTGTTTGTCCACATGCACGAGTGTTTCTTTTTTTCAATAGTAGAGGGAACAAGATAGGAAAAACTTCATTATGATTTTTGTTCTGATTTCCACAGGCACACAGTATACACAACAGTCATACAAAGTAAGTGACTCTTTCCCCTTCAAATGGATAAACAAGAAATGGAGAGAAGGTTTTCATGTGACTTCAATGGCCACTGCTGGAAGTCGTTGGGGTGTTGTCATGTCGCGGAATGCTGGATTCAGTGATCAGGTTTTTTGTTTATTATTTTCTAATCTTTGACATGATACAATGGCATCAAAGCTTTTCTGCTTCAATTATTTTGTTTTCCCGCCTTTGGATTCGATAAGTAGTATTCCAAACTTTTATTGAAATTTTCTGCCCTGCAGTCATTGTTTCTTTTCCTAGCTTTCTCATCACACCTTTTATATGTAGGTTGTTGAACTCGATTTTCTCTACCCTAGCGAAGGAGTCCATAGAAGATGGGATAATGGTTACAGAATTACAGCAACTGCTGCTACATGGGATCAATCTGCTCTTATATTAAGCAAACCAAGGCGCAGACCTGCCGACGAAACACAGGAAACTCTCAGGACATCTCAGTTTCCAAGCACACATGTTAAGGTTAGGGTTGATAAATCAACACTTGATGTTCTTAACTACCTACAAAAACTGATTCTTCTCATATTTATTTTTCAGGAAAAATGGTCTAAAAACCTTTACCTTGCTTGTTTGTGCTATGGACGTACAGTATGTTGATTCTCTTTACAAATGAGGAAGGGTATTTTGTAGACTACAAAATTATATATTTCATATTACCCAAATTAATGTATAAGTTTGTGTGTAAGGCTAGTTTTATCAGCAAAGAATTCTATGTTGTGTATCATGTTATATATAGTGTTGCTCTTCGCACCCCTTCTTTAGGTGGTGGATGTAGCAGTTAGTTAATGTATTATATTTGTCTCTTAAGTAAATGCAGGTCTAATTTTTCAATTGTTTCCTCTATACTTGTAATAAGAAATAAAATAGAATATTTATTTGTGTATACATTTCATTGAAAGCTTAGTTGGATGTTTTTGGATTTTTTTTTCTTGTAAAAATTGTTTGAATATCATCAAACTTTGAATTATTTTACTAAAATCCAAATCAAATGGAACATAATTTCATAGCATTTATTAATTGAATACTATTTTTATGTACTATTTTCCATCTTCTAAACATAATTTATACTCTACTCTCCTCCATTCCTATTTATTAAGTAATTAATTCATCTAACTTATATATTAGTCCAATTATTTATTATATATTGAATAAATAAAATTTGTTTATAAAAGAGAATGGAGGGAGTATTGTGTAATAACAATGTTTTTTTTTTTTTAATATTAAATGAATTTAAAATGTTAAAATTTGTTTGTAAATAGAAATGGTGGGAGTACTTGTTATATGATTAGATTGAGACTGAACCAAACTCAATGTTATTTTAATGTTTGGATTGAATGATTATTTTTTAAACACAAATTAGTTTAAATTGAACTGCAAATACTCCTTGCATCGGGCCTCCTCTTAACTTAGTTCTCTGACTTTTTTCTTCTTTCTTCTCTTTTTAGAGAAGAATGTACTTCCTCCAGACAATTAGAGTTGGGGGTTGTTTTTTCCACTTAAGTCACGCCTCTCTTTTTGTTAGAAATTAATTTGAAGATGTATTTTCATATTCACGTTATATGCATCCCATCAATTCTTAACGGATGCATCAATTCTTAACAGAGACACCTTCATTTTTGAAATAATTTTATTTAAAAATGCATGTCCGTATCAAATTATGGATATACACTTTCTTATTTACTCTATAATTACTAAAATTTGATTTTTTTTTTTATATAAAAAAACACCTATGTAATATACCATGTATTATAACTATATTATCATAATAACTTTTTTTATCCATTAAACCAAACATTGATATACCAAGATGACAAGATCATATATAAATGATTCAACTCTGAATTCATAATACATTCAAAATAACAATAAGAATGCTATCCATAATACAAATACAATACTACTACGTATATTGGACTCCCTGTTTCTTCATTGTCTCCTGTATTACAATGTCATCCATGCCTCAGTAAGAATGACATCTACAATGGTCCTCCTAGAAGAGCCTTTCGAAAATCCTCCTCAATCTATACCCGCGCGCACTAGATCTATAATACGACAACATGTAGACAACACATCAATGACATGATTTGCCTTAGTCTACTACTACTCTAAAATCTTATGATGAGTTAACTTAGATGACTTTCCCTCAGCATTCAGTGTTGTTGGTTTGAATATGGAGTAATTTGTCTAGAATGGGAGAAGGGGGAGTCAAATAGACAATTAAAGTTTTCTTCTTTTTGATTTAAAAATCAGACTACGCAAGCGGAAACGAATGTGGTGAAAACTTGTTTAGAAATGGTCTTAAGATATTGGAACAAGATTGAAACTATACATGCATACACACAAAAGATTTGTAATGAAGTAATAGACAATGTAATGATTAATGATTAAAGCTTCAAACAAGATGTTTAATGCCTTTAACAATTTATCAATCGAAAACAAAAATTTAGAAATTGTTTACATCTATTATACCATAATACAATGTGATTATAGTTAATACAAATACCATTGAGCTCAAATATTTATTTTTATTGATTACCCATGTAGATGTAATTTATTTGTAATTCATTTACTGTCTTATAACTCTGTCGCTTTGTGACGAAGAAACATGAAATTTGGTGATGGAGAAGAAATATACTGACTATATTTACATCTAACTTACCATAATTCAATGTGAAAATGGTAAATATCAATAAATTCTAGCTTGATTATTTATTTTAATTATTACCTAATTTATATAAAAAGTATGTCATGACTTATAGTCTTTTAACTTTGTTTTTTAGTGGGGAAAAACCTAAAGTTTTGTGATGGAGTAGAAAAACATAAAAATATCTACTACAGTCTATTATGTTTTTAACTTCGTGATAATTTTTTTTAAAACTTTGGGATGGTGAAGAAAAATATTGAATATTTTTAGATTTAATATACCATAAGTCAATGAGAATACGACGAATATAAACAATACTGAGCTTGATTATTTAATTTTAATTGTTATGCGTATGTATAAATTACGGGACATTCATTTGTTGTCTCTTAACTTAGTTTGTTAGAAGTGAGGAAACCAAAGTTTTGGTGATGGAGAAGAAGTAAAATATAGAAATTGTTTACATCTATTATACCATAATACAATGTGATTATAGTGAATACAAATAACATTGAGCTTAAAAATTTAATTTTATTGATTACCCATGTAGATGTAATTTATTTGTAATTCATTTTCTGTCTTTTAACTCTGTGGCTTAGTGACGAATAAACATGAAATTTGGTGATTGAGAAAAACATATTGTCTATATTTACATCTAACTTTCCATAATTCAATGTGAAAATGGTAAATATAAATAAATTTTAGTTTGATTATTTATTTTAATTATTACCTATTATATGTAAAAAATATGTCATGGATTATAGTCTTTTAACTTTGTTTTTTAGTGGGGAAAAACTTAAAATTTTGTGATGTAGTAGAAAAATAAAATATTATTAATTTTTTAAATCTACTATAGTCTATTATGTTTTTAGATTAGTGATAAAAAATTTAAACATTGGGATGGTGAAGAAAAATATTGAATAAATTTAGATGTCATACACGATAAGTCGATGTGAATATGACGAATATAAACAATACTGAGCTTGGTTATTTAATTTTAATTGTTATGCGTATGTATAAATTACGGGGCATTCATTTTTTGTCTCTTAACTTAGTTTGTTAGAAGTGAGGAAACCAAAGTTTTGGTGACGGAGAAGAAGAAAAATTTAGAAATTGTTTACATCTATTATACCATAATACAATGTGATTATAGTGAATACAAATAACATTGAGCTTAAAAATTTAATTTTATTAATTGCCCATGTAGATGCAATTTATTTGTAATTCATTTTCTGTCTTTTAACTCTGTGGCTTAGTGACGAAGAAACATGAAATTTGGTGATGGAGAAGAAATATATTAACTATATTTACATCTAACTTACCATAATTCGATGTGAAAATGGTAAAATTCAATAAATTCTAGCTTGATTATTTATTTTAATTATTACCTATTTTTTATAAAAATATGTCATAGATTATAGTATTTTAACTTTGTTTTTTGTTGGGGAAAAACCTAAAGTTTTGCGATGGAGTAGAAAAACAAAATATAATTAATTTTTTACATCTACTACAGTGTATTATGTTTTTAACTTCGTGATAAAAAAATTTAAAACTTTGGGATGGTGAAGAAAAATATTGAATATTTTTAGATGTAATATACCATAAGTCAATGAGAATACGACGAATATAAACAATACTGCGCTTGATTATTTAATTTTAATTGTTATGCGTATGTATAAATTATGGGGCATTCATTTGTTGTCTCTTAACTTAGTTTGTTAGAGGCGAGGAAACAAAAGTTTTGGTGATGGAGAAGAAGAAAAGTATAGAAATTGTTTACATCTATTATACCATAATACAATGTGATTATAGTGTATACAAATAACATTGAGCTTAAATTTTTAATTTTATTGATTACCCATGTAGATGTAATTTATTTGTCATTCATTTACTGTCTTTTAACTCTGTGGCTTAGTGACGAATAAACATGAAATTTGGTGATGGAGAAGAAATATATTGACTATATTTACATCTAACTTACAATAATTCAATGTGAAAATGGTAAATATCAATAAATTCTAGCTTGATTATTTATTTTAATTATTAACTATTTTTTATAAAAAATATGTCATGGATTATAGTCAGTTAACTTGGTTTTTTAGTGGGGAAAAACCTAAAGTTTTGTGATGTAGTAGAAAAACCAAATATTATTAATTTTTTACATCTACTATAGTCTATTATGTTTTTAGCTTCGTGATAAAAAAATTTAAAACTTTGGGATGGTGATGAAAAATATTGAATATTTTTAGTTGTAATATACCATAAGTCAATGAGAATATGACGAATATAAACAATACTGAGCTTGATAATTTACTTTTAATTGTTATGCGTATGTATAAATTATGGGACATTCATTTGTTGTCTCTTAACTTAGTTTGTCAGAGGTGAGGAAACCAAAGTTTTGGTGATGGAGAAGAAGAAAAATATAGAAATTGTTTACATCTATTACATCATAATACAATGTGATTATAGTGAATACAAATAACATTGAGCTTAAAAATTTAATTTTATTGATTACCCATGTAGATGTAATTTATTTGTAATTCATTTTCTGTCTTTTTACTATGTGGCTTAGTGACGAAGAAACATGAAATTTGGTGATGGAGAAAAATATATTGACTATATTTACATCTAACTTACCATAATTCAATGTGAAAATGGAAAATATCAATAAATTCTAGCTTGATTATTTATTTTAATTATGACCTATTTTTTATAAAAAATATGTCATGGATTATATAGTCTTTTAACTTTGTTTTTTAGTGGGGAAAAACCTAAAATTTTGTGATATAGTAGAGAAAAAAGTATAATTATTTTTTTATATCTACTACAGTCTATTATGTTTTTAACTTCGTGATAAAAAAATTTAAAACTTTGGGACGGTGAAGAAAAATATTGAATATTTTTAGATGTAATATACCATAAGTCAATGAGAATACGACGAATATAAACAATACTGAGCTTGATTATTTAGTTTAATTGTTATGCGTATGTATAAATTGTGGGGCATTCATTTGTTGTCTCTTAACTAAGTTTATTAGAGGTGAGGAAACCAAAGTTTTGGTGATGGAGAAGAAGAAAAATATAGAAATTGTTTACATCTATTATATCATAATACGATGTGATTATAGTGAATACAAATAACATTTAGCTTAAAAATTTAATTTTATTAATTACCCATGTAGATGTAATTTATTTGTAATTCATTTTCTGTCTTTTAACTCTGTGGCTTAGTGATAAATAAACATGAAATTTGGTGATGGAGGAAAATATATTGTCTATATTTACATCTAACTTACCATAATTCAACGTGAAAATGGTAAATAGTAATAAATTCAAGCTTGATTATTTATTTTAATTATAACCTATTTTTTATAAAAAATATGTCATGGATTATAGTCTTTTAACTTTGTTTTTAAGTGGGGAAAAACCTAAAGTTTTGCGATGGAGTAGAAAAAAAAATATAATTAATTTTTTACATCTACTACAGTCTATTATGTTTTTAACTTAGTGATAAAAAAATTTAAAACTTTGGGACGGTGAATAAAAATATTGAATATTTTTAGACGTAATATACCATAAGTCAATGAGAATACGACGAATATAAACAATACTGAGCTTGATTGTTAAATTTTAATTGTTATGCGTATGTATAAATTATGGGGCATTCATTTGTTGTCTCTTAACTTAGTTTGTTAGAGGTGAGGAAACCAAAGTTTTGGTGACGGAGAAGAAGAAAAAAATAGAAATTGTTTACATCTATTATACCATAATACTATGTGATTATAGTGAATACAAATAACATTGAGCTTAAATATTTAATTTTATTGATTACCCATGTAGATGTAATTTATTTGTTATTCATTTACTGTCTTTTAACTCTGTGGCTTAGTGACGAATAAACATGAAATTTGGTCATGGAGAAGAAACATATTGTCTATATTTACATCTAATTACCATAATTCAATGTGAAAATGGTAAATATCAAAAGAATCTAGTTTGATTATTTATTTTAATTATTAACTATTTTATGTAAAAAATATGTCATGGATTATTGTCTTTTAACTTGGTTTTTAGTGGGGAAAAACCTAAAATTTTGTGATGTTGTAGAAAAATAAAATATTATTAATTTTTTACATCTATTATAGTCTATTATGTTTTTAGCCTAATGATAAAAAAATTTAAAACTTTGGGATGGTGATGAATAATATTGAATATTTTTAGATGTAATATACTATAAGTCGTTGAGAATACGATGAATATAAACAATACTGAGCTTGATTATTTAATTTTAATTGTTATGCGTATGTATTACTTATGGGGAATTCGTTTGTTGTCTCTTAATTTAGTTTGTTAGAAGTGAGGAAACCAAAATTTTGGTGATGTAGAAGAAGAAAAATTTTGAAATTGTTTACATCTATTATACCTTAATACAATGCGATTATAGTTAATACAAATAACATTGAGCTCAAATATTTACTTTTATTGATTACCCATGTAGATGTAATTTATTTTTAATTCATTTACTGTCTTATAACTCTGTCGCTTAGTGACGAAGAAACATGAAGTTTGGTGATGGAGAAGAAATATACTGACTATATTTACATCTAACTTACCATGATTCAATGTAAAAATGGTAAATATAAATAAATTCTAGCTTGATTATTTATTTTAATTATTACCTTATTTATATAAAAAGTATGTCATGGATTATAGTCTTTTAACTTTGTTTTTTAGTGGGGAAAAACCTAAAGTTTTGTGATGGAGTAGAAAAACATAAAGATAATTAATTTTTTTGCGTCTACTACAGTCTATTATGTTTTTAACTTCGTGATAAATTTTTTTAAAACTTTGGGATGGTGAAGAAAAATATTGAATATTTTTAGATGTAATATACCATAAGTCAATGAGAATACGACGAATATAATAAATACTGAGCTTGATTATTTAATTTTAATTGTTATGCGTATGTATAAATTATGGGGCATTCATTTGTTGTCTCTTAACTTAGTTTGTTAGAGGTGAGGAAACCAAAGTTTTGGTGAGAAGAAGAAAAATATAGAAATTGTTTACATCTATTATACCATAATACTATGTGATTATAGTGAATACAAATAACATTAAACTTAAATATTTAATTTTATTGATTACCCATGTAGATATAACTTATTTGTTATTCATTTACTGTCTTTTAACTCTGTGGATTAGTGACCAATAAACATGAAATTTGGTGATGGAGAAGAAACATATTGTCTATATTTACATCTAATTACCATAATTCAATGTGAAAATGATAAATATCAATAAATTCTAGTTTGATTATTTATTTTAATTATTAACTATTTTATGTAAAAAATATGTCATGGATTATAGTCTTTTAACATTGTTTTTTAGTGGGGAAAAACTTAAAATTTTGTGATGTAGTAGAAAATTAAAATATTATTAATTTTTTACATCTACTATAGTCTATTATGTTTTTAGATTAGTGATAAAAAATTTAAAACATTGGGATGGTGAAGAAAAATATTGAATAAATTTAGATGTCATATACCATAAGTCGATGTGAATATGACGAATATAAAATATACTCAGCTTGGTTATTTAATTTTAATTGTTATGCGTATGTATAAATTATGGGGCATTCATTTTTTGTCTCTTAACTTAGTTTGTTAGAAGTGAGGAAACCAAAATTTTGGTGATGGAGAAGAAGAAAAATTTAGAAATTGTTAAATCTATTATACCATAATACAATGTGATTATAGTTAATACAAATAAAATTGAGCTCAAATATTTAATTTTATTGATTACCCATGTAGATGTAATTTATTTGTAATTCATTTACTGTCTTATAACTCTGTCGCTTAGTGACGAAGAAACATGAAATTTGGTGATGGAGAAGAAATATACTGACTATATTTACATCTAACTTACCATAATTCAATGTGAAAATGGTAAATATCAATAAATTCTAGCTTGGTTATTTATTTTAATTATTTCCTAATTTATATAAAAAGTATGTCATGGATTATAGTCTTTTAACTTTGTTTTTTAGTGGGGAAAAACCTAAAGTTTTGTAATGGAGTAGAAAAACATAAAAATAATTAATTTTTTGCGTCTACTACAGTCTATTATGTTGTTAACTTCGTGATAAAATTTTGTAAAACTTTGGGATGGTGAAGAAAAATATTGAATATTTTTAGATGTAATATACCATAAGTCAATGGGAATACGACGAATATAAACAATACCGAGCTTGATTATTTAATTTTAATTGTTATGCGTATATATAAGTTACGGGACATTCATTTGTTGTCTCTTAACTTAGTTTGTTAGAAGTGAGGAAACCAAAGTTTTGGTGATGGAGAAGTAGAAAAATATAGAAATTGTTTACATCTATTATATCATAATACAATGTGATTATAGTGAATACAAATAACATTGAGCTTAAAAATGTAATTTTATTGATTACCCATGTAGATGTAATTTATTTGTAATTCATTTTCTGTCCTTTAACTCTGTGGCTTAGTGACGAAGAAACATGAAATATGGTGATGGAGAAAAACATATTGTCTATATTTACAACTAACTTACCATAATTCAATGTGAAAATGGTAAATATAAATAAATTCTAGTTTGATTATTTATTTTAATTATTACCTATTTTATGTAAAACATATGTCATGGATTATAGTCTTTTAACTTTTTTTTTAGTGGGGAAAAACTTAAAATTTTATGATGTAGTAGAAAAATAAAATATTCTTAATTTTTAACATCTACCATAGTCTATTATGTTTTTAACTTCGTGATAAATTTTTTTAAAACTTTGGGATGGTGAAGAAAAATATTGAATATTTTTAGATGTAATATACCATAAGTCAATGAGAATACGACGAATATAAACAATACTGAGCTTGATTATTTAATTTTAATTGTTATGCGTATGTATAAATTACGGGACATTCATTTGTTGTCTCTTAACTTAGTTTGTTAGAAGTGAGGAAACCAAAGTTTTGGTGATGGAGAAGAAGAAAACTATAGAAATTGTTTACATCTATTATATCATAATACAATGTGATTATAGTGAATACAAATAACATTGAGCTTAAAAATTTAATTTTATTGATTACCCATGTAGATGTAGTTTATTTGTAATTCATTTTCTGTCTTTTAACTCTGTGGCTTAGTGACGAAGAAACATGAAATTTGGTGATGGAGAAAAATATATTGACTATATTTACATCTAACTTACCATAATTCAACGTGAAAATGGTAAATATCAATAAATTCTAGCTTGATTATTTATTTTAATTATAACCTATTTTTTATAAAAAATATGTCATAGATTATAGTCTTTTAACTTTGTTTTTTAGTGGGGAAAAACCTAAAGTTTTGCGATGGAATAGAAAAAAAAATATAACTAATTTTTTACATCTACTACAGTCTATTATGTTTTTAACTTCGTGATAAAAAAATTTAAAACTTTGGGACGGTGAAGAAAAATATTGAATATTTTTAGATGTAATATACCATAAGTCAATGAGAATACGACGAATATAAACAATACTGAGCTTGATTATTTAATTTTAATTGTTATGCGTATGTATAAATTGTGGGGCGTTCATTTGTTGTCTCTTAACTTAGTTTGTTAGAGGTGAGGAAACCAAATTTTTGGTGACGGAGAAGAAGAAAAATATAGAAATCGTTTACATCTATTATACCAAAATACTATGTGATTATAGTGAATACAAATAACATTGAACTTAAATATTTAATTTTATTGATTACCCATGTAGATGTAATTTATTTGTTATTCATTTACTGTCTTTTAACTCTGTGGCTTAGTGACGAATTAACATGAAATTTGGTGATGGAGAAGAAACATATTGTCTATATCTACATCTAATTACCATAATTCAATGTGAAAATGGTAAATATCAATAAATTCTAGTTTGATTATTTATTTTAATTATGAACTATTTTATGTAAAAAATATGTCATGGATTATGGTCTTCTAACTTCGTTTTTTAGTGAGAAAAACCTAAAATTTTGTGATGTAGTTGAAAAATAAAATATTATTAATTTTTTACATCTACTATAGTCTATTATGTTTTTAGCCTAATGATAAAAAAATTTAAAACTTTGGGATGGTGATGAAAAATATTTAATATTTTTAGATGTAATATACCATAAGTCGTTGAGAATACGACGAATATAAACAATACTGAGCTTGATTATTTAATTTTAATTGTTATGCGTATTTATTAATTATGGGGCATTCATTTGTTGTCTCTTAACTTAGTTTGTTAGAAACCAAAGTTTTGGTGATGGAGAAGAGGAAAAATTTAGAAATTGTTTACATCTATTATACCATAATACAATGTGATTATAGTTAATATAAATAACATTGAGCTCAAATATTTATTTTTATTGATTACCCATGTAGATGTAATTTATTTGTAATTCATTTACTGTCTTATAACTCTGTCGCTTAGTGACGAAGAAACATGAAATTTGGTGATGGAGAAGAAATATACAAACTATATTTACATCTAACTTACCCTAATGCAATGTGAAAATGGTAAATATCAAATCTATTCTAGCTTGATTTTAATTATAACCTATTTTATATAAAAATTATGTCATGGATTATAGTCTTTTAACTTTGTTTTTTAGTGGGGAAAAACCTAAAGTTTTGTGATGGAGTAGAAAAACATAAAAATAATTAATTTTTTGCATCTACTACAGTCTATTATGTTTTTAACTTCGTGATAAAAGTTTTTAAAACTTTGGGATAGTGAAGAAAAATATTGAATATTTTTAGATGTAATATACCATAAGTCAATGAGAATACGACAGATATAAACAATAATGAGCTTGATTATTTAATTTTAATTGTTATGCGTATGTATAAATTACGGGGAATTCATTTTTTGTCTCTTAACTTAGTTTGTTAGAAGTGAGGAAACCAAAGTTTTGGTGATGGAGAAGAAGAAAAATTTAGAAATTGTTTACATCTATTATACCCTAATACAATGTGATTATAATGAATACAGATAACATTGAGCTTAAATATTGAATTTTATTGATTACCCATGTAGATATAGTTTATTTGTCATTCATTTACTGTCTTTTAACTCGGTGGCTTATGACAAAGAAACATGAAATTTGGTGATGGAGAAAAAAACATATTGTCTATATTTACATCTAACTTACCACAATTCAATGTGAAAATGGTAAATATAAATAAATTGTAGTTTGATTATTTATTTTAATTATTACCTATTTTATGTAAAAAATATGTCATGGATTATAGTCTTCTAACTTTGATTTTTAGTGGGGAAATACTTAAAATTTTGTGATGTAGTAGAAAAATAAAATATTATTAATTTTTTACATCTACTATAGTCTATTATGTTTTTAGCTTAGTGATAAAAAAATTTAAACATTGGGATGGTGAAGAAAAATATTGAATAAATTTAGATGTCATATACCATAAGTCGATGTGAATATGGCGAATATAAACAATACTGAGCTTGGTTATTTAATTTTAATTGTTATGCGTATGTATAAATTATGGAACATTCATTTTTTGTCTCTTAACATAGTTTGTTAGAAGTGAGGAAACCAAAGTTTTGGTGATGGAGAAGAAGAAAAATTTAGAAATTGTTTACATCTATTATACCATAATACAATGTGATTATAATGAATACAAATAACATTGAGCTTAAAATTATAATGTTATCTATTACCCATGTAGATGTAATTTATTTGTAATTCATTTACTATCTTATAACTCTGTCACTTAGTGACGAAGAAACATGAAATTTGGTGATGGAGAAGAAACATATTGTCTCTATTTACATCTAACTTACCATTATTCAACGTGAAAATGGTAAATATCAATAAATTCTAGTTTAATTATTTATTTTAATTATTACCTATTTTATGTAAAAAATATGTCATGGATTATAGTCTTTTAACTTTGTTTTTTAGTGGGGAAAAACCTAAAATTTTGTGATGTAGTAGAAAAATAAAATATTATTAATTTTTTACATCAAATATTGTCTATTATGTTTTTAGCTTAGTGATAAAAAAATTTAAAACTTTGGGATGGTGATGAAAAATATTGAATATTTTTAGATGTAATATACCATAAGTCAATGAGAATACAACGAATATAAACAATACTGAGCTTGATTATTTAATTTTAATTGTTATGCGTATGTATAAATTACGGGACATTCATTTGTTGTCTCTTAACTTAGTTTGTTAGAAGTGAGGAAACCAAAGTTTCAATGATGGAGAAGAAGAAAAATTTAGAAATTGTTTACATCTATTATACCCTAATACAATGTGATTATAGTGAATACAAATAACATTGAGCTTAAATATTGAATTTTATTAATTACCCAAGTAGATGTAATTTATTTGTCATTCATTTACTGTCTTTTAACTCAGTGGCTTAGCGACAAAGAAACATGAAATTTGGTGATGGAGAAAAACATATTGTCTATATTTACATCTAACTTACCATAATTCAATGTGAAAATGGTAAATATAAATAAATTATAGTTTGATTATTTCTTTTAATTATTACCTATTTTATGTAAAAAATATGTCATGGATTATAGTCTTTTAACTTTGTTTTTTAGTGGGGAAAAACTTAAAATTTTGTGATGTAGTAGAAAAATAAAATATTATTAATTTTTTTACATCTACTATAGTTTATTAATTTTTTAGATAAGTGATAAAAAATTTAAAACATTGGGATGGTGAAGAAAAATATTGAATAAATTTAGATGTCATATACCATAAGTCGATGTGAATATGACGAATATAAACAATACTGAACTTGGTTATTTAATTTTAATTGTTATGCGTATGTATAAATTACGGGACATTCATTTGTTGTCTATTAACTTAGTTTGTTAGAAGTGAGGAAACCAAAGTTTTGGTGATGGAGAAGAAGAAAAATATAGAAATTGTTTACATCTATTATATCATTATACAATGTGATTATAGTGAATACAAATAACACTGAGCTTAAAAATTTAATTTTATTGATTACCCATGTAGATGTAATTTATTTGTAATTCATTTTCTGTCTATTAACTCTGTGGCTTAGTGACGAAGAAACATGAAATTTGGTGATGGAGAAAAATATATTGACTACATTTACATCTAACTTACCATAATTCAACGTGAAAAATGGTAAATATCAATAAATTCTAGCTTGATTATTTATTTTAATTATAACCTATTTTTTATAAAAAATATGTCATGGATTATAGTATTTTAACTTTGTTTTTTAGTGGGGAAAAACCTAAAGTTTTGCGATGGAGTAAAAAAAAAATATAATTAATTTTTTACATCTACTACACTCTATTATGTTTATATCTTCGTGATAAAAAAATTTAAAACTTTGGGACGGTGAAGAAAAATATTGAATATTTTTTAATGTAATATACCATAAGTCAATGAGAATACGACGAATATAAACAATACTGAGCATGGTTATTTAATTTGAATTGTTATGCGTATGTATAAATTGTGGGGCATTCATTTGTTGTCTCTTAACTTAGTTTGTTAGAGGTGAGGAAATCAAAGTTTTGGTGACGGAGAAGAAGAAAAATATAGAAATTGTTTACATCTATTATACCATAATACTATGTGATTATAGTGAATACAAATAACATTGAGCTTAAATATTTAATTTTATTGATCACCCATGTAGATGTAATTTATTTGTTATTCATTTACTGTCTTTTAACTCTGTGGCTTAGTGACGAATAAACTTGAAATTTGGTGATGGAGAAGAAACATATGTCTATATTTACATATAATTACCATAATTCAATGTAAAAATGGTAAATATCAATAAATTCTAGTTTGATTATTTATTTTAATGATTAACTATTTTATGTAAAAAATATGTCATGGATTATAGTCTTTTAACATTGTTTTTTAGTGGGGAAAAACATAAAATTTTGTGATGTAGTAGAAAAATAAAATATTATTAATTTTTTACATCTACTATAGTCTATCATGTTTTTAGATTAGTGATAAAAAATTTAAAAAATTGGGATGGTGAAGAAAAAATTGAATAAGTTTAGATGTCATATACCATAAGTCGATGTGAATATGACGCATATAAACAATACTGAGCTTGGTTATTTAATTTTAATTGTTATGCGTATGTATAAATTATGGGGCATTCATTTTTTGTCTCTTAACTTAGTTTGTTAGAAGTGAGGAAACCAAAATTTTGGTGATGGAGAAGAAGAAAAATTTAGAATTTGTTTACATCTATTATACCATAATACAATGTGATTATAGTTAATACAAATAACATTGAGCTCAAATATTTAATTTTATTGATTATCCATGTAGATGTAATTTATTTGTAATTCATTTACTGTCTTATAACTCTGTCGCTTAGTGACGAAGAAACATGAAATTTGGTGATGGAGAAGAAATATACTGACTATATTTACATCTAACTTACCATAATTCAATGTGATAATGGTAAATATCAATAAGTTCTAGCTTCATTATTTATTTTAATTATTACCTAATTTATATAAAAAGTATGTCATGGATTATAGTCTTTTAACTTTGTTTTTTAGTGGGGAAAAACCTAAAGTTTTGTGATGGAGTAGAAAAACATAAACATAATTCATTTTTTGCGTCTACTACAGTCTATTATGATTTTAACTTCGTGATCAATTTTTTTAAAACTTTGGGATGGTGAAGAAAAATATTGAATATTTTTAGATGTAATATACCATAAGTCAATGAGAATACGACGAATATAAACAATACTGAGATTGATTATTTAATTTTAATTGTTATGCGTATGTATAAATAACGGGGCATTCATTTGTTGTCTCTTAACTTAGTTTGTTAGAAGTGAGGAAACCAAAGTTTTGGTGATGGAGAAGAAGAAAAATTTAGAAATTGTTTACATCTATTATACCCTAATACAATGTGATTATAGTGAATACAAATAACATTGAGCTTAAATATTGAATTTTATTAATTACCCAAGTAGATGTAATTTATTTGTCATTCATTTACTGTCTTTTAACTCAGTGGCTTAGCGACAAAGAAACATGAAATTTGGTGATGGAGAAAAACATATTGTCTATATTTACATCTAACTTACCATAATTCAATGTGAAAATGGTAAATATAAATAAATTATAGTTTGATTATTTCTTTTAATTATTACCTATTTTATGTAAAAAATATGTCATGGATTATAGTCTTTTAACTTTGTTTTTTAGTGGGGAAAAACTTAAAATTTTGTGATGTAGTAGAAAAAGAAAATATTATTAATTTTTTTAAATCTACTATAGTCTATTATGTTTTTATATTAGTGATAAAAAATTTAAAACATTGGGATGGTGAAGAAAAATATTTAATAAATTTAGATGTCATATACCATAAGTCGATGTGAATATGACGAATATAAACAATACTGAACATGGTTATTTAATTTTAATTGTTATGCGTATGTATAAATTACGGGACATTCATTTGTTGTCTATTAACTTAGTTTGTTAGAAGTGAGGAAACCAAAGTTTTGGTGATGGAGAAGAAGAAAAATATAGAAATTGTTTACATCTATTATATCATAATACAATGTGATTATAGTGAATACAAATAACACTGAGCTTAAAAATTTAATTTTATTGATTACCCATGTAGATGTAATTTATTTGTAATTCATTTTCTGTCTATTAACTCTGTGGCTTAGTGACGAAGAAACATGAAATTTGGTGATGGAGAAAAATATATTGACTACATTTACATCTAACTTACCATAATTCAACGTGAAAATGGTAAATATCAATAAATTCTAGCTTGATTATTTATTTTAATTATAACCTATTTTTTATAAAAAATATGTCATGGATTATAGTATTTTAACGTTGTTTTTTAGTGGGGAAAAACCTAAAGTTTTGCGATGGAGTAGAAAAAAAAAATATAATTAATTTTTTACATCTACTACACTCTATTATGTTTATATCTTCGTGATAAAAAAATTTAAAACTTTGGGACGGTGAAGAAAAATATTGAATATTTTTTGATGTAATATACCATAAGTCAATGAGAATACGACGAATATAAAGAATACTGAGCATGGTTATTTAATTTGAATTGTTATGCGTATGTATAAATTGTGGGGCATTCATTTGTTGTCTCTTAACTTAGTTTGTTAGAGGTGAGGAAACCAAAGTTTTGGTGACGGAGAAGAAGAAAAATATAGAAATTGTTTACATCTATTATACCATAATACTATGTGATTATAGTGAATACAAATAACTTTGAGCTTAAATATTTAATTTTATTGATCACCCATGTAGATGTAATTTATTTGTTATTCATTTACTGTCTTTTAACTCTGTGGCTTAGTGACGAATAAACTTGAAATTTGGTGATGGAGAAGAAACATATGTCTATATTTACATCTAATTACCATAATTCAATGTAAAAATGGGAAATATCAATAAATTCTAGTTTGATTATTTATTTTAATTATTAACTATTTTATGTAAAAAATATGTCATGGATTATAGTCTTTTAACTTTGTTTTTTAGTGGGGAAAAACATAAAATTTTGTGATGTAGTAGAAAAATAAAATATTATTAATTTTTTACATCTACTATAGTCTATCATGTTTTTAGATTAGTGATAAAAAATTTAAAAAATTGGGATGGTGAAGAAAAAATTGAATAAGTTTAGATGTCATATACCATAAGTCGATGTGAATATGACGCATATAAACAATACTGAGCTTGGTTATTTAATTTTAATTGTTATGCGTATGTATAAATTATGGGGCATTCATTTTTTGTCTCTTAACTTAGTTTGTTAGAAGTGAGGAAACCAAAATTTTGGTGATGGAGAAGAAGAAAAATTTAGAATTTGTTTACATCTATTATACCATAATACAATGTGATTATAGTTAATACAATTAACATTGAGCTCAAATATTTATTTTTATTGATTACCCATGTAGATGTAATTTATTTGTAATTCATTTACTGTCTTATAACTCTGTCGCTTAGTGACGAAGAAACATGAAATTTGGTGATGGAGAAGAAATATACTGACTATATTTACATCTAACTTACCATAATTCAATGTGATAATGGTAAATATCAATAAATTCTAGCTTGATTATTTATTTTAATTATTACCTAATTTATATAAAAAGTATGTCATGGATTATAGTCTTTTAACTTTGTTTTTTAGTGGGGGAAAACCTAAAGTTTTGTGATGGAGTAGAAAAACATAAACATAATTAATTTTTTGCGTCTACTACAGTCTATAATGTTTTTAACTTCGTGATAAATTTTTTTAAAACTTTGGGATGGTGAAGAAAAATATTGAATATTTTTAGATGTAATATACCATAAGTCAATGAGAATACGACGAATATAAACAATACTGATATTGATTATTTAATTTTAATTGTTATGCGTATGTATAAATAACGGGGCATTTATTTGTTGTCTCTTAACTTAGTTTGTTAGAAGTGAGGAAACCAAAGTTTTGGTGATGGAGAAGAAGAAAAATTTAGAAATTGTTTACATCTATTATACCCTAATACAATGTGATTATAGTGAATACAAATAACATTGAGCTTAAATATTGAATTTTATTAATTACCCAAGTAGATGTAATTTATTTGTCATTCATTTACTGTCTTTTAACTCAGTGGCTTAGCGACAAAGAAACATGAAATTTGGTGATGGAGAAAAACATATTGTCTATATTTACATCTAACTTACCATAATTCAATGTGAAAATGGTAAATATAAATAAATTATAGTTTGATTATTTCTTTTAATTATTACCTATTTTATGTAAAAAATATGTCATGGATTATAGTCTTTTAACTTTGTTTTTTAGTGGGGAAAAACTTAAAATTTTGTGATGTAGTAGAAAAATAAAATATTATTAATTTTTTTACATCTACTATAGTCTATTATGTTTTTATATTAGTGATAAAAAATTTAAAACATTGGGATGGTGAAGAAAAATATTTAATAAATTTAGATGTCATATACCATAAGTCGATGTGAATATGACGAATATAAACAATACTGAACTTGGTTATTTAATTTTAATTGTTATGCGTATGTATAAATTACGGGACATTCATTTGTTGTCTATTAACTTAGTTTGTTAGAAGTGAGGAAACCAAAGTTTTGGTGATGGAGAAGAAGAAAAATATAGAAATTGTTTACATCTATTATATCATAATACAATGTGATTATAGTGAATACAAATAACACTGAGCTTAAAAATTTAATTTTATTGATTACCCATGTAGATGTAATTTATTTGTAATTCATTTTCTGTCTATTAACTCTGTGGCTTAGTGACGAAGAAACATGAAATTTGGTGATGGAGAAAAATATATTGACTACATTTACATCTAACTTACCATAATTCAACGTGAAAATGGTAAATATCAATAAATTCTAGCTTGATTATTTATTTTAATTATAACCTATTTTTTATAAAAAATATGTCATGGATTATAGTATTTTAACTTTGTTTTTTAGTGGGGAAAAACCTAAAGTTTTGCGATGGAGTAGAAAAAAAAATTATAATTAATTTTTTACATCTACTACACTCTATTATGTTTATATCTTCGTGATAAAAAAATTTAAAACTTTGGGACGGTGAAGAAAAATATTGAATATTTTTTGATGTAATATACCATAAGTCAATGAGAATACGACGAATATAAAGAATACTGAGCATGGTTATTTAATTTGAATTGTTATGCGTATGTATAAATTGTGGGGCGTTCATTTGTTGTCTCTTAACTTAGTTTGTTAGAGGTGAGGAAACCAAAGTTTTGGTGACGGAGAAGAAGAAAAATATAGAAATTGTTTACATCTATTATACCATAATACTATGTGATTATAGTGAATACAAATAACTTTGAGCTTAAATATTTAATTTTATTGATCACCCATGTAGATGTAATTTATTTGTTATTCATTTACTGTCTTTTAACTCTGTGGCTTAGTGACGAATAAACTTGAAATTTGGTGATGGAGAAGAAACATATGTCTATATTTACATCTAATTACCATAATCCAATGTAAAAATGGGAAATATCAATAAATTCTAGTTTGATTATTTATTTTAATTATTAACTATTTTATGTAAAAAATATGTCATGGATTATAGTCTTTTAACTTTGTTTTTTAGTGGGGAAAAACATAAAATTTTGTGATGTAGTAGAAAAATAAAATATTATTAATTTTTTACATCTACTATAGTCTATCATGTTTTTAGATTAGTGATAAAAAATTTAAAAAATTGGGATGGTGAAGAAAAAATTGAATAAGTTTAGATGTCATATACCATAAGTCGATGTGAATATGACGCATATAAACAATACTGAGCTTGGTTATTTAATTTTAATTGTTATGCGTATGTATAAATTATGGGGCATTCATTTTTTGTCTCTTAACTTAGTTTGTTAGAAGTGAGGAAACCAAAATTTTGGTGATGGAGAAGAAGAAAAATTTAGAATTTGTTTACATCTATTATACCATAATACAATGTGATTATAGTTAATACAATTAACATTGAGCTCAAATATTTATTTTTATTGATTACCCATGTAGATGTAATTTATTTGTAATTCATTTACTGTCTTATAACTCTGTCGCTTAGTGACGAAGAAACATGAAATTTGGTGATGGAGAAGAAATATACTGACTATATTTACATCTAACTTACCATAATTCAATGTGATAATGGTAAATATCAATAAATTCTAGCTTGATTATTTATTTTAATTATTACCTAATTTATATAAAAAGTATGTCATGGATTATAGTCTTTTAACTTTGTTTTTTAGTGGGGGAAAACCTAAAGTTTTGTGATGGAGTAGAAAAACATAAACATAATTAATTTTTTGCGTCTACTACAGTCTATTATGTTTTTAACTTCGTGATAAATTTTTTTAAAACTTTGGGATGGTGAAGAAAAATATTGAATATTTTTAGATGTAATATACCATAAGTCAATGAGAATACGACGAATATAAACAATACTGAGATTGATTATTTAATTTTAATTGTTATGCGTATGTATAAATAACGGGGCATTCATTTGTTGTCTCTTAACTTAGTTTGTTAGAAGTGAGGAAACCAAAGTTTTGGTGATGGAGAAGAAGAAAAATTTAGAAATTGTTTACATCTATTATACCCTAATACAATGTGATTATAGTGAATACAAATAACATTGAGCTTAAATATTGAATTTTATTAATTACCCAAGTAGATGTAATTTATTTGTCATTCATTTACTGTCTTTTTACTCAGTGGCTTAGCGACAAAGAAACATGAAATTTGGTGATGGAGAAAAACATATTGTCTATATTTACATCTAACTTACCATAATTCAATGTGAAAATGGTAAATATAAATAAATTATAGTTTGATTATTTCTTTTAATTATTACCTATTTTATGTAAAAAATATGTCATGGATTATAGTCTTTTAACTTTGTTTTTTAGTGGGGAAAAACGTAAAATTTTGTGATGTAGTAGAAAAATAAAATATTATTAATTTTTTTACATCTACTATAGTCTATTATGTTTTTATATTAGTGATAAAAAATTTAAAACATTGGGATGGTGAAGAAAAATATTTAATAAATTTAGATGTCATATACCATAAGTCGATGTGAATATGACGAATATAAACAATACTGAACTTGGTTATTTAATTTTAATTGTTATGCGTATGTATAAATTACGGGACATTCATTTGTTGTCTATTAACTTAGTTTGTTAGAAGTGAGGAAACCAAAGTTTTGGTGATGGAGAAGAAGAAAAATATAGAAATTGTTTACATCTATTATATCATAATACAATGTGATTATAGTGAATACAAATAACACTGAGCTTAAAAATTTAATTTTATTGATTACCCATGTAGATGTAATTTATTTGTAATTCATTTTCTGTCTATTAACTCTGTGGCTTAGTGACGAAGAAACATGAAATTTGGTGATGGAGAAAAATATATTGACTACATTTACATCTAACTTACCATAATTCAACGTGAAAATGGTAAATATCAATAAATTCTAGCTTGATTATTTATTTTAATTATAACCTATTTTTTATAAAAAATATGTCATGGATTATAGTATTTTAACTTTGTTTTTTAGTGGGGAAAAACCTAAAGTTTTGCGATGGAGTAGAAAAAAAAATTATAATTAATTTTTTACATCTACTACACTCTATTATGTTTATATCTTCGTGATAAAAAAATTTAAAACTTTGGGACGGTGAAGAAAAATATTGAATATTTTTTGATGTAATATACCATAAGTCAATGAGAATACGACGAATATAAAGAATACTGAGCATGGTTATTTAATTTGAATTGTTATGCGTATGTATAAATTGTGGGGCATTCATTTGTTGTCTCTTAACTTAGTTTGTTAGAGGTGAGGAAACCAAAGTTTTGGTGACGGAGAAGAAGAAAAATATAGAAATTGTTTACATCTATTATACCATAATACTATGTGATTATAGTGAATACAAATAACTTTGAGCTTAAATATTTAATTTTATTGATCACCCATGTAGATGTAATTTATTTGTTATTCATTTACTGTCTTTTAACTCTGTGGCTTAGTGACGAATAAACTTGAAATTTGGTGATGGAGAAGAAACATATGTCTATATTTACATCTAATTACCATAATTCAATGTAAAAATGGGAAATATCAATAAATTCTAGTTTGATTATTTATTTTAATTATTAACTATTTTATGTAAAAAATATGTCATGGATTATAGTCTTTTAACTTTGTTTTTTAGTGGGGAAAAACATAAAATTTTGTGATGTAGTAGAAAAATAAAATATTATTAATTTTTTACATCTACTATAGTCTATCATGTTTTTAGATTAGTGATAAAAAATTTAAAAAATTGGGATGGTGAAGAAAAATATTGAATAAGTTTAGATGTCATATACCATAAGTCGATGTGAATATGACGCATATAAACAATACTGAGCTTGGTTATTTAATTTTAATTGTTATGCGTATGTATAAATTATGGGGCATTCATTTTTTGTCTCTTAACTTAGTTTGTTAGAAGTGAGAAACCAAAATTTTGGTGATGGAGAAGAAGAAAAATTTAGAATTTGTTTACATCTATTATACCATAATACAATGTGATTATAGTTAATACAAATAACATTGAGCTCAAATATTTAATTTTATTGATTACCCATGTAGATGTAATTTATTTGTAATTCATTTATTGTCTTATAACTCTGTCGCTTAGTGACGAAGAAACATGAAATTTGGTGATGGAGAAGAAATATACTGACTATATTTACATCTAACTTACCATAATTCAATGTGATAATGGTAAATATCAATAAATTCTAGCTTGATTATTTATTTTAATTATTACCTAATTTATATAAAAAGTATGTCATGGATTATAGTCTTTTAACTTTGTTTTTTAGTGGGGGAAAACCTAAAGTTTTGTGATGGAGTAGAAAAACATAAACATAATTAATTTTTTGCGTCTACTACAGTCTATTATGTTTTTAACTTCGTGATAAATTTTTTTAAAACTTTGGGATGGTGAAGAAAAATATTGAATATTTTTAGATGTAATATACCATAAGTCAATGAGAATACGACGAATATAAACAATACTGAGATTGATTATTTAATTTTAATTGTTATGCGTATGTATAAATAACGGGGCATTCATTTGTTGTCTCTTAACTTAGTTTGTTAGAAGTGAGGAAACCAAAGTTTTGGTGATGGAGAAGAAGAAAAATTTAGAAATTGTTTACATCTATTATACCCTAATACAATGTGATTATAGTGAATACAAATAACATTGAGCTTAAATATTGAATTTTATTAATTACCCAAGTAGATGTAATTTATTTGTCATTCATTTACTGTCTTTTTACTCAGTGGCTTAGCGACAAAGAAACATGAAATTTGGTGATGGAGAAAAACATATTGTCTATATTTACATCTAACTTACCATAATTCAATGTGAAAATGGTAAATATAAATAAATTATAGTTTGATTATTTCTTTTAATTATTACCTATTTTATGTAAAAAATATGTCATGGATTATAGTCTTTTAACTTTGTTTTTTAGTGGGGAAAAACGTAAAATTTTGTGATGTAGTAGAAAAATAAAATATTATTAATTTTTTTACATCTACTATAGTCTATTATGTTTTTATATTAGTGATAAAAAATTTAAAACATTGGGATGGTGAAGAAAAATATTTAATAAATTTAGATGTCATATACCATAAGTCGATGTGAATATGACGAATATAAACAATACTGAACTTGGTTATTTAATTTTAATTGTTATGCGTATGTATAAATTACGGGACATTCATTTGTTGTCTATTAACTTAGTTTGTTAGAAGTGAGGAAACCAAAGTTTTGGTGATGGAGAAGAAGAAAAATATAGAAATTGTTTACATCTATTATATCATAATACAATGTGATTATAGTGAATACAAATAACACTGAGCTTAAAAATTTAATTTTATTGATTACCCATGTAGATGTAATTTATTTGTAATTCATTTTCTGTCTATTAACTCTGTGGCTTAGTGACGAAGAAACATGAAATTTGGTGATGGAGAAAAATATATTGACTACATTTACATCTAACTTACCATAATTCAACGTGAAAATGGTAAATATCAATAAATTCTAGCTTGATTATTTATTTTAATTATAACCTATTTTTTATAAAAAATATGTCATGGATTATAGTATTTTAACTTTGTTTTTTAGTGGGGAAAAACCTAAAGTTTTGCGATGGAGTAGAAAAAAAAAATATAATTAATTTTTTACATCTACTACACTCTATTATGTTTATATCTTCGTGATAAAAAAATTTAAAACTTTGGGACGGTGAAGAAAAATATTGAATATTTTTTGATGTAATATACCATAAGTCAATGAGAATACGACGAATATAAAGAATACTGAGCATGGTTATTTAATTTGAATTGTTATGCGTATGTATAAATTGTGGGACATTCATTTGTTGTCTCTTAACTTAGTTTGTTAGAGGTGAGGAAACCAAAGTTTTGGTGACGGAGAAGAAGAAAAATATAGAAATTGTTTACATCTATTATACCATAATACTATGTGATTATAGTGAATACAAATAACTTTGAGCTTAAATATTTAATTTTATTGATCACCCATGTAGATGTAATTTATTTGTTATTCATTTACTGTCTTTTAACTCTGTGGCTTAGTGACGAATAAACTTGAAATTTGGTGATGGAGAAGAAACATATGTCTATATTTACATCTAATTACCATAATTCAATGTAAAAATGGGAAATATCAATAAATTCTAGTTTGATTATTTATTTTAATGATTAACTATTTTATGTAAAAAATATGTCATGGATTATAGTCTTTTAACTTTGTTTTTTAGTGGGGAAAAACATAAAATTTTGTGATGTAGTAGAAAAATAAAATATTATTAATTTTTTACATCTACTATAGTCTATCATGTTTTTAGATTAGTGATAAAAAATTTAAAAAATTGGGATGGTGAAGAAAAAATTGAATAAGTTTAGATGTCATATACCATAAGTCGATGTGAATATGACGCATATAAACAATACTGAGCTTGGTTATTTAATTTTAATTGTTATGCGTATGTATAAATTATGGGGCATTCATTTTTTGTCTCTTAACTTAGTTTGTTAGAAGTGAGAAACCAAAATTTTGGTGATGGAGAAGAAGAAAAATTTAGAATTTGTTTACATCTATTATACCATAATACAATGTGATTATAGTTAATACAAATAACATTGAGCTCAAATATTTAATTTTATTGATTACCCATGTAGATGTAATTTATTTGTAATTCATTTACTGTCTTAAAACTCTGTCGCTTAGTGACGAAGAAACATGAAATTTGGTGATGGAGAAGAAATATACTGACTATATTTACATCTAACTTACCATAATTCAATGTTATAATGGTAAATATCAATAAATTCTAGCTTGATTATTTATTTTAATTATTACCTAATTTATATAAAAAGTATGTCATGGATTATAGTCTTTTAACTTTGTTTTTTAGTGGGGAAAAACCTAAAGTTTTGTGATGGAGTAGAAAAACATAAACATAATTAATTTTTTGCGTCTACTACAGTCTATTATGTTTTTAACTTCGTGATAAATTTTTTTAAAACTTTGGGATGGTGAAGAAAAATATTGAATATTTTTAGATGTAATATACCATAAGTCAATGAGAATACGACGAATATAAACAATACTGAGATTGATTATTTAATTTTAATTGTTATGCGTATGTATAAATAACGGGGCATTCATTTGTTGTCTCTTAACTTAGTTTGTTAGAAGTGAGGAAACCAAAGTTTTGGTGATGGAGAAGAAGAAAAATTTAGAAATTGTTTACATCTATTATACCCTAATACAATGTGATTATAGTGAATACAAATAACATTGAGCTTAAATATTGAATTTTATTAATTACCCAAGTAGATGTAATTTATTTGTCATTCATTTACTGTCTTTTTACTCAGTGGCTTAGCGACAAAGAAACATGAAATTTGGTGATGGAGAAAAACATATTGTCTATATTTACATCTAACTTACCATAATTCAATGTGAAAATGGTAAATATAAATAAATTATAGTTTGATTATTTCTTTTAATTATTACCTATTTTATGTAAAAAATATGTCATGGATTATAGTCTTTTAACTTTGTTTTTTAGTGGGGAAAAACTTAAAATTTTGTGATGTAGTAGAAAAATAAAATATTATTAATTTTTTTACATCTACTATAGTCTATTATGTTTTTATATTAGTGATAAAAAATTTAAAACATTGGGATGGTGAAGAAAAATATTTAATAAATTTAGATGTCATATACCATAAGTCGATGTGAATATGACGAATATAAACAATACTGAACTTGGTTATTTAATTTTAATTGTTATGCGTATGTATAAATTACGGGACATTCATTTGTTGTCTATTAACTTAGTTTGTTAGAAGTGAGGAAACCAAAGTTTTGGTGATGGAGAAGAAGAAAAATATAGAAATTGTTTACATCTATTATATCATAATACAATGTGATTATAGTGAATACAAATAACACTGAGCTTAAAAATTTAATTTTATTGATTACCCATGTAGATGTAATTTATTTGTAATTCATTTTCTGTCTATTAACTCTGTGGCTTAGTGACGAAGAAACATGAAATTTGGTGATGGAGAAAAATATATTGACTACATTTACATCTAACTTACCATAATTCAATGTGAAAATGGTAAATATCAATAAATTCTAGCTTGATTATTTATTTTAGTTATAACCTATTTTTTATACAAAATATGTCATGGATTATAGTCTTTTAACTTTATTTTTTAGTGGGGAAAAACCTAAAGTTTTGCGATGGAGTAGAAAAAAAAATAGAATTAATTTTTTACATCTACTACACTCTATTATGTTTATATCTTCGTGATAAAAAAATTTAAAACTTTGGGACGGTGAAGAAAAATATTGAATATTTTTTGATGTAATATACCATAAGTCAATGAGAATACGACGAATATAAAGAATACTGAGCATGGTTATTTAATTTGAATTGTTATGCGTATGTATAAATTGTGGGACATTCATTTGTTGTCTCTTAACTTAGTTTGTTAGAGGTGAGGAAACCAAAGTTTTGGTGACGGAGAAGAAGAAAAATATAGAAATTGTTTACATCTATTATACCATAATACTATGTGATTATAGTGAATACAAATAACTTTGAGCTTAAATATTTAATTTTATTGATCACCCATGTAGATGTAATTTATTTGTTATTCATTTACTGTCTTTTAACTCTGTGGCTTAGTGACGAATAAACTTGAAATTTGGTGATGGAGAAGAAACATATGTCTATATTTACATCTAATTACCATAATTCAATGTAAAAATGGGAAATATCAATAAATTCTAGTTTGATTATTTATTTTAATGATTAACTATTTTATGTAAAAAATATGTCATGGATTATAGTCTTTTAACTTTGTTTTTTAGTGGGGAAAAACATAAAATTTTGTGATGTAGTAGAAAAATAAAATATTATTAATTTTTTACATCTACTATAGTCTATCATGTTTTTAGATTAGTGATAAAAAATTTAAAAAATTGGGATGGTGAAGAAAAATATTGAATAAGTTTAGATGTCATATACCATAAGTCGATGTGAATATGACGCATATAAACAATACTGAGCTTGGTTATTTAATTTTAATTGTTATGCGTATGTATAAATTATGGGGCATTCAGTTTTTTGTCTCTTAACTTAGTTTGTTAGAAGTGAGAAACCAAAATTTTGGTGATGGAGAAGAAGAAAAATTTAGAATTTGTTTACATCTATTATACCATAATACAATGTGATTATTGTTAATACAAATAACATTGAGCTCAAATATTTAATTTTATTGATTACCCATGTAGATGTAATTTATTTGTAATTCATTTACTGTCTTATAACTCTGTCGCTTAGTGACGAAGAAACATGAAATTTGGTGATGGAGAAGAAATATACTGACTATATTTACATCTAACTTACCATAATTCAATGTGATAATGGTAAATATCAATAAATTCTAGCTTGATTATTTATTTTAATTATTACCTAATTTATATAAAAAGTATGTCATGGATTATAGTCTTTTAACTTTGTTTTTTAGTGGGGAAAAACCTAAAGTTTTGTGATGGAGTAGAAAAACATAAACATAATTAATTTTTTGCATCTACTACAGTCTATTATGTTTTTAACTTCGTGATAAATTTTTTTAAAACTTTGGGATGGTGAAGAAAAATATTGAATATTTTTAGATGTAATATACCATAAGTCAATGAGAATACGAAGAATATAAACAATACTGAGATTGATTATTTAATTTTAATTGTTATGCGTATGTATAAATAACGGGGCATTCATTTGTTGTCTCTTAACTTAGTTTGTTAGAAGTGAGGAAACCAAAGTTTTGGTGATGGAGAAGAAGAAAAATTTAGAAATTGTTTACATCTATTATACCCTAATACAATGTGATTATAGTGAATACAAATAACATTGAGCTTAAATATTGAATTTTATTAATTACCCAAGTAGATGTAATTTATTTGTCATTCATTTACTATCTTTTAACTCAGTGGCTTAGCGACAAAGAAACATGAAATTTGGTGATGGAGAAAAACATATTGTCTATATTTACATCTAACTTACCATAATTCAATGTGAAAATGGTAAATATAAATAAATTATAGTTTGATTATTTCTTTTAATTATTACCTATTTTATGTAAAAAATATGTCATGGATTATAGTCTTTTAACTTTGTTTTTTAGTGGGGAAAAACTTAAAATTTTGTGATGTAGTAGAAAAATAAAATATTATTAATTTTTTTACATCTACTATAGTCTATTATGTTTTTATATTAGTGATAAAAAATTTAAAACATTGGGATGGTGAAGAAATAAGTCGATGTGAATATGACGAATATAAACAATACTGAACTTGGTTATTTAATTTTAATTGTTATGCGTATGTATAAATTACGGGACATTCATTTGTTGTCTATTAACTTAGTTTGTTAGAAGTGAGGAAACCAAAGTTTTGGTGATGGAGAAGAAGAAAAATATAGAAATTGTTTACATCTATTATATCATAATACAATGTGATTATAGTGAATACAAATAACACTGAGCTTAAAAATTTAATTTTATTGATTACCCATGTAGATGTAATTTATTTGTAATTCATTTTCTGTCTATTAACTCTGTGGCTTAGTGACGAAGAAACATGAAATTTGGTGATGGAGAAAAATATATTGACTACATTTACATCTAACTTACCATAATTCAACGTGAAAATGGTAAATATCAATAAATTCTAGCTTGATTATTTATTTTAATTATAACCTATTTTTTATAAAAAATATGTCATGGATTATAGTATTTTAACTTTGTTTTTTAGTGGGGAAAAACCTAAAGTTTTGCGATGGAGTAGAAAAAAAAAATATAATTAATTTTTTACATCTACTACACTCTATTATGTTTATATCTTCGTGATAAAAAAATTTAAAACTTTGGGACGGTGAAGAAAAATATTGAATATTTTTTGATGTAATATACCATAAGTCAATGAGAATACGACGAATATAAAGAATACTGAGCATGGTTATTTAATTTGAATTGTTATGCGTATGTATAAATTGTGGGACATTCATTTGTTGTCTCTTAACTTAGTTTGTTAGAGGTGAGGAAACCAAAGTTTTGGTGACGGAGAAGAAGAAAAATATAGAAATTGTTTACATCTATTATACCATAATACTATGTGATTATAGTGAATACAAATAACTTTGAGCTTAAATATTTAATTTTATTGATCACCCATGTAGATGTAATTTATTTGTTATTCATTTACTGTCTTTTAACTCTGTGGCTTAGTGACGAATAAACTTGAAATTTGGTGATGGAGAAGAAACATATGTCTATATTTACATCTAATTACCATAATTCAATGTAAAAATGGGAAATATCAATAAATTCTAGTTTGATTATTTATTTTAATGATTAACTATTTTATGTAAAAAATATGTCATGGATTATAGTCTTTTAACTTTGTTTTTTAGTGGGGAAAAACATAAAATTTTGTGATGTAGTAGAAAAATAAAATATTATTAATTTTTTACATCTACTATAGTCTATCATGTTTTTAGATTAGTGATAAAAAATTTAAAAAATTGGGATGGTGAAGAAAAATATTGAATAAGTTTAGATGTCATATACCATAAGTCGATGTGAATATGACGCATATAAACAATACTGAGCTTGGTTATTTAATTTTAATTGTTATGCGTATGTATAAATTATGGGGCATTCATTTTTTGTCTCTTAACTTAGTTTGTTAGAAGTGAGAAACCAAAATTTTGGTGATGGAGAAGAAGAAAAATTTAGAATTTGTTTACATCTATTATACCATAATACAATGTGATTATTGTTAATACAAATAACATTGAGCTCAAATATTTAATTTTATTGATTACCCATGTAGATGTAATTTATTTGTAATTCATTTACTGTCTTATAACTCTGTCGCTTAGTGACGAAGAAACATGAAATTTGGTGATGGAGAAGAAATATACTGACTATATTTACATCTAACTTACCATAATTCAATGTGATAATGGTAAATATCAATAAATTCTAGCTTGATTATTTATTTTAATTATTACCTAATTTATATAAAAAGTATGTCATGGATTATAGTCTTTTAACTTTGTTTTTTAGTGGGGAAAAACCTAAAGTTTTGTGATGGAGTAGAAAAACATAAACATAATTAATTTTTTGCATCTACTACAGTCTATTATGTTTTTAACTTCGTGATAAATTTTTTTAAAACTTTGGGATGGTGAAGAAAAATATTGAATATTTTTAGATGTAATATACCATAAGTCAATGAGAATACGAAGAATATAAACAATACTGAGATTGATTATTTAATTTTAATTGTTATGCGTATGTATAAATAACGGGGCATTCATTTGTTGTCTCTTAACTTAGTTTGTTAGAAGTGAGGAAACCAAAGTTTTGGTGATGGAGAAGAAGAAAAATTTAGAAATTGTTTACATCTATTATACCCTAATACAATGTGATTATAGTGAATACAAATAACATTGAGCTTAAATATTGAATTTTATTAATTACCCAAGTAGATGTAATTTATTTGTCATTCATTTACTATCTTTTAACTCAGTGGCTTAGCGACAAAGAAACATGAAATTTGGTGATGGAGAAAAACATATTGTCTATATTTACATCTAACTTACCATAATTCAATGTGAAAATGGTAAATATAAATAAATTATAGTTTGATTATTTCTTTTAATTATTACCTATTTTATGTAAAAAATATGTCATGGATTATAGTCTTTTAACTTTGTTTTTTAGTGGGGAAAAACTTAAAATTTTGTGATGTAGTAGAAAAATAAAATATTATTAATTTTTTTACATCTACTATAGTCTATTATGTTTTTATATTAGTGATAAAAAATTTAAAACATTGGGATGGTGAAGAAATAAGTCGATGTGAATATGACGAATATAAACAATACTGAACTTGGTTATTTAATTTTAATTGTTATGCGTATGTATAAATTACGGGACATTCATTTGTTGTCTATTAACTTAGTTTGTTAGAAGTGAGGAAACCAAAGTTTTGGTGATGGAGAAGAAGAAAAATATAGAAATTGTTTACATCTATTATATCATAATACAATGTGATTATAGTGAATACAAATAACACTGAGCTTAAAAATTTAATTTTATTGATTACCCATGTAGATGTAATTTATTTGTAATTCATTTTCTGTCTATTAACTCTGTGGCTTAGTGACGAAGAAACATGAAATTTGGTGATGGAGAAAAATATATTGACTACATTTACATCTAACTTACCATAATTCAACGTGAAAATGGTAAATATCAATAAATTCTAGCTTGATTATTTATTTTAATTATAACCTATTTTTTATAAAAAATATGTCATGGATTATAGTATTTTAACTTTGTTTTTTAGTGGGGAAAAACCTAAAGTTTTGCGATGGAGTAGAAAAAAAAAATATAATTAATTTTTTACATCTACTACACTCTATTATGTTTATATCTTCGTGATAAAAAAATTTAAAACTTTGGGACGGTGAAGAAAAATATTGAATATTTTTTGATGTAATATACCATAAGTCAATGAGAATACGACGAATATAAAGAATACTGAGCATGGTTATTTAATTTGAATTGTTATGCGTATGTATAAATTGTGGGACATTCATTTGTTGTCTCTTAACTTAGTTTGTTAGAGGTGAGGAAACCAAAGTTTTGGTGACGGAGAAGAAGAAAAATATAG
>OZ012737.1:10015711-10314708 GCA_963859935.3 Lathyrus sativus
TTTGTTAGAGGTGAAGAAACCAAATTTTGGTGATTGAGAAGAAGAAAAATATAGAAATTGTTTACATCCTTATACCATAATACAATGTGATTATAGTGAATAAATATAACATTGAGATTAAATATTTAATTTTATTGATTACCCATGTAGATGTAATTTATTTGTAATTATTTACTGTCTTGTAACTCTGTGGCTTAGTGACGAAGAAACATTAAATTTGGTGATGGAGAAGAAACATATAGACTATATTTACATCTAACTTACCATAATTCAATGTGAAATTGGTAAATATCAATAAATTCCAGCTTGATTATTTATTTCAATTATTACCTATTTTATGTAAAAAAATATGTCATGCATTATAGTCTTTTAACTTTGTTTTTTAGTGGGAAAAAATCAAAAAATTTGTGATGTAGTAGAAAAATAAAATATTATTAATTTTTCACATCTACTATAGTCTATTATGTTTTTAGCTTAGTGATAAAAAAATTTAAAACTTTGGGATGGTGAAGAAAAATATTGAATATTTTTAGATGTAATATACCATAAGTCGATGTGAATGTGAGGAATATAAATAATACTGAGCTTGAGTATTTAATTTTAATTTTTATGCGTATGTATAAATTATGGGGCATTCATTTGTTGTCTCTTAACTTAGTTTCTTAGAGGTGAAGAAACCAAAGTTTTGGTGATGGAGAAGAAGAAATATATAGATATTGTTTACATCTATTATACCATAATACTATGTGATTATAGTGAATACAAATAACATTGAGCTTAAATATTTAATTTTATCGATTACCCATGTAGATGTAATTTATTCGTCATTCATTTACTGTCTTTTAACGTTGTGGCTTAGTGACGAAGAAACATGAAATTTGGTGATGGAGAAGAAACATATTGGATATATTTACATCTAGCTTACCATAATTCAATGTGAAAATGGTAAATATCAATAAATTCCAGCTTGATTATTTATTTTAATTATTACCTATTTTATGTAAAAAAAAAATATGTCATGGATTATAGTCTTTTAACTTTGTTTTTTAGTGTGGAAAAACCAAAAATTTTGTGATATAGTAGAAAAATAAAATATTATTAATTTTTCACATCTACTAGAGTCTATTATGTTTTTAGCTTAGTGATAAAAAAATTTAAAACTTTGGGATGGTGAAGAAAAATATTGAATATTTTTAGATGTAATATACCATAAGTCGATGTGAATGTGACGAATATAAGTTGATTATTTAATTTTAATTGTTATGCGTATGTATAAATTATGGTGCATTCATTTTTTGTCTCTTAACTTAGTTTGTTAGAGGTGAAGAAACCAAATTTTGATGATTGAGAAGAAGAAAAATATAGAAATTGTTTACATCCTTATACCATAATACAATGTGATTATAGTGAATAAATATAACATTGAGCTTAAATATTTAATTTTATTGATTACCCATGTAGATGTAATTTATTTGTAATTATTTACTGTCTTGTAACTTTGTGGCTTAGTGACGAAGAAACATTAAATTTGGTGATGGAGAAGAAACATATTGACTATATTTATATCTAACTTACCATAATTCAATGTGAAAATGGTAAATATCAATAAATTCCAGCTTGATTATTTATTTCAATTATTACCTATTTTATGTATAAAAAAATATGTCATGGATTATAGTCTTTTTAACTTTGTTTTTTAGTGGGGAAAAACCAAAAAAATTGTGATGTAGTAGAAAAATAAAATATTATTAATTTTTCACATCTACTATAGTCTATTATGTTTTTAGCTTAGTGATAAAAAATTTAAAACTTTGGGATGGTGAAGAAAAATATTGAATATTTTTAGATATAATATACCATAAGTCGATGTGAATGTGACGAATATAAACAATACTGAGCTTGATTATTTAATTTTAATTTTTATGTGTATGTATAAATTATGGGGCATTCATTTTTTGTCTCTTAACTTAGTTTGTTAGAGGTGAAGAAACAAATTTTGGTGATTGAGAATAAGAAAAATATAGAAATTGTTTACATCTTTATACCATAATACAATGTGATTATAGTGAATACAAATAACATTGAGCTTAAATATTTAATTTTATTGATTACCCATGTAGATGTAATTTATTCGTCATTCATTTACTGTCCTTTAACTTTGTGGCTTAGTGACGAAGAAACATTAAATTTGGTGATGGAGAAGAAACATATTGACTATATTTACATCTAACTTACCATAATTCAATGTGAAAATGGTAAATATCAATAACTTCCAGCTTGATTATTTATTTCAATTATTACCTATTTTATGTAAAAAAATATGTCATGGATTATAGTCTTTTAACTTTGTTTTTTAGTGGGGAAAAACCAAAAATTTTGTGATGTAGTAGAAAAATAAAATATTATTAATGTTTCACATCTACTATAGTCTATTATGTTTTTAGCTTAGTGATAAAAAATTTAAAACTTTGGGATGGTGGGGAAAAATATTGAATATTTTTAGATATAATATACCATAAGTCGATGTGAATGTGAGGAATATAAATAATACTGAGCTTGATTATTTAATTTTAATTGCTATGCGTATGTATAAATTATGGGGCATTCATTTTTTGTCTCTTAACTTAGTTTGTTAGAGGTGAAGAAACAAATTTTGGTGATTGAGAATAAGAAAAATATAGAAATTGTTTACATCTTTATACCATAATACAATGTGATTATATTGAATACAAATAACATTGAGCTTAAATATTTAATTTTATTGATTACCCATGTAGATGTAATTTATTCGTCATTCATTTACTGTCCTTTAACTTTGTGGCTTAGTGACGAAGAAACATTAAATTTGGTGATGTAGAGGAAACATATTGACTATATTTACATCTAACTTACCATAATTCAATGTGAAAATGGTAAATATCAATAACTTCCAGCTTGATTATTTATTTCAATTATTACCTATTTTATGTAAAAAAAATATGTCATGGATTATAGTCTTTTAACTTTGTTTTTTAGTGGGTAAAAACCAAAAACTTTGTGACGTAGTAGACAAATAAAGTATTATTAATTTTTCACATCTACTATAGTCTATTATGTTTTTAGCTTATTGATAAAAAAAATTTAAAACTTTGGGATGGTGAAGAAAAATATTGAATATTTTTAGATGTAATATATCATAAGTCGATGTGAATGTGAAGAATATAAACAATACTGAGCTTGATTATTTAATTTTAATTGTTATGCATATGTATAAATTATGGGGCATTCATTTGTTGTCTCTTAACTTAGTTTCTTAGAGGTGAAGAAACAAAAGTTTTGGTGATGGAGAAGAAGAAAAACATAGAAATTGTTTACATCGATTATACCATAATACAATGTGATTATAATGAATAAATATAACATTGAGCTTAAATATTTAATTGTATTGATTTCCCATGTAGATGTAATTTATTCGTCATTCATTTACTGTCTTTTAACTCTGTGGCTTAGTGACGAAGAAACATTAAATTTGGTGATGGAGAAGAAACATATTTACTATATTTACATCTAACTTACCATAATTCAATGTGAAAATGGTAAATATCAATAAATTCCAGCTTGATTATTTATTTCAATTATTACCTATTTTATGTAAAAAAAATATGTCATGGATTATAGTCTTTTAACTTTGTTTTTTAGTGGGGAAAAACCAAAAATTTTGTGAAGTAGTTGAAAAATAAAATATTATTAATTTTTCACATCTACTATAGTCTATTATGTTTTTAGCTTAGTGATAAAAAAATTTAAAACTTTGGGATGGTGAAGAAAAGTATTGAATATTTTTAGATTTAATATACCATAAGTCGATGTGAATGTGAGGAATATAAATAATACTGAGCTTGAGTATTTAATTTTAATTTTTATGCGTATGTAAAATTATGGGGCATTCATTTGTTGTCTCTTAACTTAGTTTCTTAGAGGTGAAGAAACCAGAGTTTTGGTGATTGAGAAGAAGAAAAATATAAAAATTGTTTACATCCTTATACCATAATACAGTGTGATTATAGTCAATAAATATAACATTGAGCTTAAATATTTAATTTTATTGATTACCCATGTAGATGTAATTTATTCGTCATTCATTTACTGTCTTGTTACTCTGTGGCTTAGTGACGAAGAAACATTAAATTTGGTAATGGAGAAGAAACATATTGACTATATTTACATCTAACTTACCATAATTCAATGTGAAAATGGTAAATATCAATAAATTCCAGCTTGATTATTTATTTCAATTATTACCTATTTTATGTAAAAAAATACGTCATGGATTATAGTCTTTTAACCTTGTTTTTTAGTGGGGAAAACCAAAAATTTTGTGACATAGTAGAAAAATAAAATATTATTAATTTTTCACATCTACTATAGTCTATTATGTTTTTAGCTTAGTGATAAAAAAATTTAAAACTTTGGGATGGTGAAAAAAATATTGAATATTTTTAGATGTAATTTACCATAAGTCGATGTGAATGTGAGGAATATAAATAATACTGAGCTTGATTATTTAATTTTAATTGTTATGCGTATGTATAAATTATGGGGCATTCATTTTTTGTCTCTTAACTTAGTTTTTTAGAGGTGAAGAAACCAGATTTTGGTGATTGAGAAGAAGAAAAATATAGAAATTGTTTACATCCTTATACCATAATACAATGTGATTATAGTAAATAAATATAACATTGAGCTTAAATATTTAATTTTATTGATTACCCATGTAGATGTAATTTATTTGTAATTCATTTACTGTCTTGTAACTATGTGGCTTAGTGACGAAGAAACATTAAATTTTGTGATGGAGATGAAACATATTGACTATATTTACATCTAACTTACCATAATTCAATGTGAAAATGGTAAATACCAATAAATTCCAGCTTGATTATTTATTTCAATTATTACCTATTTTATGTATAAAAAATATGTCATGTATTATAGTCTTTTAACTTTGTTTTTTAGTGGGGAAAAACCAAAAATTTTGTGATGTGGTAGAAAAATAAAATATTATTAATTTTTCACATCTACTATAGTCTATTATGTTTTTAGCTTAGTAATAAAAAAATTTAAAACTTTGGGATGGTGAAGAAAAATATTGAATATTTTTAGATGTAATATACCATAAGTCGATGTGAATGTGAGGAATATAAATAATACTGAGCTTGAGTATTTAATTTTAATTTTTATGCGTATGTATAAATTATGGGGCATTTATTTGTTGTCTCTTAACTTAGTTTCTCAGAGGTGAAGAAACCAAAGTTTTGGTGATGGAGAAGAAGAAAAATATAGAAATTGTTTACATCTATTATGCCATAATACTTTGTGATTATAGTGAATACAAATAACATTTAGCTTAAATATTTAATTTTATTGATTACCCATGTAGATGTAATTTATTCGTCATTCATTTACTGTCTTTTAACTCTGTGGCTTAGTGACGAAAAAACATGAAATTTGGTGATGGAGAAGAAACATATTGACTATATTTACATCTAACTTACCATAATTCAATGTGAAAATGGTAAATATCAATAAATTCCAGCTTGATTATGTATTTAAATTATTACCTATTTTATGTAAAAAAAAAAAATATGTCATGGATTATAGTCTTTTAACTTTGTTTTTTAGTGGGGAAAAACCAAAAATTTTGTGATGTAGTAGAAAAATAAAATATTATTAATTTTTCACATCTACTATAGTCTATTATGTTTTTAGCTTAGTGATAAAAAAATTTAAAACTTTGGGATGGTGAAGAAAAATATTAAATATTTTTAGATGTAATATACCATAATTCGATGTGAATGTGACGAATATAAACAATACTGAGCTTGATTATTTAATATTAATGTTTATTCGTATGTATAAATTATGGGTCACTCATTTCTTGTCTCTTAACTTAGTTTCTTAGAGGTGAAGAAACCAAATTTTGGTGATTGAGAAGAAGAAAAATATAGAAATTGTTTACATCTATTATACCATATTACAATGTGATTATAGTGAATACAAATAACATTGAGCTTAAATATTTAATTTGATTGATTACCCATGTAGATGTAATTTATTTGTCATTCATTTACTGTCTTTTAACTCTGTAGCTTAGTGACGAAGAAACATGAAATTTGGTGATGGAGCAAAAACATATTGACTATATTTACATCTAGCTTACCATAATTCAATGTGAAAATGGTAAATATCAATAAATTCCAGCTTGAGTATTTATTTTAATTATTACCTATTTTACGTAAAAAATTTGTCATAGATTTTAGTCTTTTAACTTTGTTTTTTAGTGGGTAAAACCCAAAAACTTTGTGATGTTGTAGAAAAATAAAGTATTATTAATTTTTCACATCTACTATAGTCTATTATGTTTTTAGCTTAGTGATAAAAAAATTTAAAACTTTGGGATGGTGAAGAAAAATATTGAATATTTTTAGATGTAATATACCATAAGTCGATGTGAATGTGACGAATATAAACAATACTGAGCTTGATTATTTAATTTTAATTGTTATGCGTATGTATAAATTATGGTGCATTCATTTTTTGTCTCTTAACTTAGTTTGTTAGAGGTGAAGAAACCAAATTTTGGTGATTGAGAAGAAGAAAAATATAGAAATTGTTTACATCCTTATACCATAATACAATGTGATTATAGTGAATACAAATAACATTGAACTTAAATATTTAATTTTATTGATTACCCATGTAGATGTAATTTATTTGTAATTCATTTACTGTCTTGAAACTCTGTGGCTTAGTGACGAAGAAACATTAAATTTGGTGATGGAGAAGAAACATATTGACTATATTTACATCTAACTTACCATAATTCAATGTGAAAATGGTAAATATCAATAAATTCCAGCTTGATTATTTATTTCAATTATTACCTATTTTATGTAAAAAAAATATGTCATGGATTATAGTCTTTTAACTTTGTTTTTTAGTGGGGAAAAACCAAAAATTTTGTGATGTAGTAGAAAAATAAAATATTATTAATTTTTCACATCTACTATAGTCTATTATGTTTTTAGCTTAGTGATAAAAAAATTTAAAACTTTGGGATGGTGAAGAAAAATATTGAATATTTTTAGATGTAATATACCATAAGTCGATGTGAATGTGAGGAATATAAATAATACTGAGCTTGAGTATTTAATTTTAATTTTTATGCGTATGTATAAATTATGGGGCATTCATTTGTTGTCTCTTAACTTAGTTTCTTAGAGGTGAAGAAACCAAAGTTTTGGTGATGGAGAAGAAGAAAAATATAGAAATTGTTTACATCTATTATGCCATAATACTATGTGATTATAGTGAATACAAATAACATTTAGCTTAAATATTTAATTTTATTGATTACCCATGTAGATGTAATTTATTCGTCATTCATTTACTGTCTTTTAACTCTGTGGCTTAGTGACGAAAAAACATGAAATTTGGTGATGGAGAAGAAACATATTGACTATATTTACATCTAACTTACCATAATTCAATGTGAAAATGGTAAATATCAATAAATTCCAGCTTGATTATTTATTTCAATTATTACCTATTTTATGTATAAAAAAAATATGTCATGGATTATAGTCTTTTAACTTTGTTTTTTAGTGGGGAAAAACCAAAAATTTTGTGATGTAGTAGAAAAATAAAATATTATTAATTTTTCACATCTACTATAGTCTATTATGTTTTTAGCTTAGTGATAAAAAAATTTAAAACTTTGGGATGGTGAAGAAAAATATTGAATATTTTTAGATGTAATATACCATAAGTCGATGTGAATGTGACGAATATAAACAATACTGAGCTTGATTATTTAATATTAATGTTTATTCGTATGTATAAATTATGGGTCACTCATTTCTTGTCTCTTAACTTAGTTTCTTAGAGGTGAAGAAACCAAATTTTGGTGATTGAGAAGAAGAAAAATATAGAAATTGTTTACATCTATTATACCATAATACAATGTGATTATAGTGAATACAAATAACATTGAGCTTAAATATTTAATTTGATTGATTACCCATGTAGATTTAATTTATTTGTCATTCATTTACTGTCTTTTAACTCTGTAGCTTAGTGACGAAGAAACATGAAATTTGGTGATGGAGCAAAAACATATTGACTATATTTACATCTAGCTTACCATAATTCAATGTGAAAATGGTAAATATCAATAAATTCCAGCTTGACTATTTATTTTAATTATTACCTATTTTACGTAAAAAATTTGTCATGGATTATAGTCTTTTAACTTTGTTTTTTAGTGGGTAAAAACCAAAAACTTTGTGATGTTGTAGAAAAATAAAGTATTATTAATTTTTCACATCTACTATAGTCTATTATGTTTTTAGCTTAGTGATAAAAAAATTTAAAACTTTGGGATGGTGAAGAAAAATATTGAATATTTTTAGATGTAATATACCATAAGTCGATGTGAATGTGACGAATATAAACAATACTGAGCTTGATTATTTAATTTTAATTGTTATGCGTATGTATAAATTATGGTGCATTCATTTTTTGTCTCTTAACTTAGTTTGTTAGAGGTGAAGAAACCAAATTTTGGTGATTGAGAAGAAGAAAAATATAGAAATTGTTTACATCCTTATACCATAATACAATGTGATTATAGTGAATACAAATAACATTGAACTTAAATATTTAATTTTATTGATTACCCATGTAGATGTAATTTATTTGTAATTCATTTACTGTCTTGAAACTCTGTGGCTTAGTGACGAAGAAACATTAAATTTGGTGATGGAGAAGAAACATATTGACTATATTTACATCTAACTTACCATAATTCAATGTGAAAATGGTAAATATCAATAAATTCCAGCTTGATTATTTATTTCAATTATTACCTATTTTATGTAAAAAAAATATGTCATGGATTATAGTCTTTTAACTTTGTTTTTTAGTGGGGAAAAACCAAAAATTTTGTGATGTAGTAGAAAAATAAAATATTATTAATTTTTCACATCTACTATAGTCTATTATGTTTTTAGCTTAGTGATAAAAAAATTTAAAACTTTGGGATGGTGAAGAAAAATATTGAATATTTTTAGATGTAATATACCATAAGTCGATGTGAATGTGAGGAATATAAATAATACTGAGCTTGAATATTTAATTTTAATTTTTATGCGTATGTATAAATTATGGGGCATTCATTTGTTGTCTCTTAACTTAGTTTCTTAGAGGTGAAGAAACCAAAGTTTTGGTGATGGAGAAGAAGAAAAATGTAGAAATTGTTTACATCTATTATGCCATAATACTATGTGATTATAGTGAATACAAATAACATTTAGCTTAAATATTTAATTTTATTGATTACCCATGTAGATGTAATTTATTCGTCATTCATTTACTGTCTTTTAACTCTGTGGCTTAGTGACGAAAAAACATGAAATTTGGTGATGGAGAAGAAACATATTGACTATATTTACATCTAACTTACCATAATTCAATGTGAAAATGGTAAATATCAATAAATTCCAGCTTGATTATTTATTTCAATTATTACCTATTTTATGTAAAAAAAAAATATTTCATGGATTATAGTCTTTTAACTTTGTTTTTTAGTGGGGAAAAACCAAAAATTTTGTGATGTAGTAGAAAAATAAAATATTATTAATTTTTCACATCTACTATAGTCTATTATGTTTTTAGCTTAGTGATAAAAAAATTTAAAACTTTGGGATGGTGAAGAAAAATATTGAATATTTTTAGATGTAATATACCATAATTCGATGTGAATGTGACGAATATAAACAATACCGAGCTTGTTTATTTAATGTTAATGTTTATTCGTATGTATAAATTATGGGTCACTCATTTCTTGTCTCTTAACTTAGTTTCTTAGAGGTGAAGAAACCAAGTTTTGGTGATTGAGAAGAAGAAAAATATATAAATTGTTTACATCTATTATACCATAATACAATGTGATTATAGTGAATACAAATAACATTGAGCTTAAATATTTAATTTGATTGATTACCCATGTAGATGTAATTTATTTGTCATTCATTTACTGTCTTTTAACTCTGTAGCTTAGTGACGAAGAAACATGAAATTTGGTGATGGAGCAAAAACATATTGACTATATTTACATCTAGCTTACCATAATTCAATGTGAAAATGGTAAATATCAATAAATTCCAGCTTGACTATTTATTTTAATTATTACCTATTTTACGTAAAAAATTTGTCATGGATTATAGTCTTTTAACTTTGTTTTTTAGTGGGTAAAAACCAAAAACTTTGTGATGTTGTAGAAAAATAAAGTATTATTAATTTTTCACATCTACTATAGTCTATTATGTTTTTAGCTTAGTGATAAAAAAATTTAAAACTTTGGGATGGTGAAGAAAAATATTGAATATTTTTAGATGTAATAAACCATAAGTCGATGTGAATGTGACGAATATAAACAATACTGAGCTTGATTATTTAATTTTAATTGTTATGCGTATGTATAAATTATGGTGCATTCATTTTTTGTCTCTTAACTTAGTTTGTTAGAGGTGAAGAAACCAAATTTTGGTGATTGAGAAGAAGAAAAATATAGAAATTGTTTACATCCTTATACCATAATACAATGTGATTATAGTGAATACAAATAACATTGAACTTAAATATTTAATTTTATTGATTACCCATGTAGATGTAATTTATTTGTAATTCATTTACTGTCTTGAAACTCTGTGGCTTAGTGACGAAGAAACATTAAATTTGGTGATGGAGAAGAAACATATTGACTATATTTACATCTAACTTACCATAATTCAATGTGAAAATGGTAAATATCAATAAATTCCAGCTTGATTATTTATTTCAATTATTACCTATTTTATGTAAAAAAAATATGTCATGGATTATAGTCTTTTAACTTTGTTTTTTAGTGGGAAAAAACCAAAAATTTTGTGATGTAGTAGAAAAATAAAATATTATTAATTTTTCACATCTACTAGAGTCTATTATGTTTTTAGCTTAGTGATAAAAAAATTTAAAACTTTGGGATGGTGAAGAAAAATATTGAATATTTTTAGATGTAATATACCATAAGTCGATGTGAATGTGACGAATATAAATAATACTGAGCTTGATTATTTAATTTTAATTGTTATGCGTATTTATAAATTATGGTGCATTCATTTTTTGTCTCTTAACTTAGTTTGTTAGAGGTGAAGAAACCAAAGTTTTGGTGATGGAGAAGAAGAAAAATATAGAAATTGTTTACATCTATTATACCATAATACTATGTGATTATAGTGAATACAAATAACATTGAGCTTAAATATTTAATTTTATTGATTACCCATGTAGATGTAATTTATTCGTCATTCATTTACTGTCTTTTAACTCTGTGGCTTAGTGACGAAGAAACATGAAATTTGGTGATGGAGAAGAAACATATTGACTATATTTACATCTAACTTACCATAATTCAATGTGAAAATGGTAAATATCAATAAATTCCAGCTTGATTATTTATTTCAATTATTACCTATTTTATGTAAAAAAAAATATGTCATGGATTATAGTCTTTTAACTTTGTTTTTTAGTGGGGAAAAACCAAAAATTTTGTGATGTAGTAGATAAATAAAATATTATTAATTTTTCACATCTACTATAGTCTATTATGTTTTTAGCTTAGTGATAAAAAAATTTAAAACTTTGGGATGGTGAAGAAAAATATTGAATATTTTTAGATGTAATATACCATAATTCGATGTGAATGTGACGAATATAAACAATATTGAGCTTGATTATTTAATATTAATGTTTATTCGTATGTATAAATTATGGGTCACTCATTTCTTGTCTCTTAACTTAGTTTCTTAGAGGTGAAGAAACCAAGTTTTGGTGATTGAGAAGAAGAAAAATATAGAAATTGTTTACATCTATTATACCATAATACAATGTGATTATACTGAATACAAATAACATTGAGCTTAAATATTTAATTTGATTGATTACCCATGTAGATGTAATTTATTTGTCATTCATTTACTGTCTTTTAACTCTGTAGCTTAGTGACGAAGAAACATGAAATTTGGTGATGGAGCAAAAACATATTGACTATATTTACATCTAGCTTACCATAATTCAATGTGAAAATGGTAAATATCAATAAATTCCAGCTTGACTATTTATTTTAATTATTACCTATTTTACGTAAAAAAATTGTCATGGATTATAGTCTTTTAACTTTGTTTTTTAGTGGGTAAAAACCAAAAACTTTGTGATGTTGTAGAAAAATAAAGTATTATTAATTTTTCACATCTACTATAGTCTATTATGTTTTTAGCTTAGTGATAAAAAAATTTAAAACTTTGGGATGGTGAAGAAAAATATTGAATATTTTTAGATGTAATATACCATAAGTCGATGTGAATGTGACGAATATAAACAATACTGAGCTTGATTATTTAATTTTAATTGTTATGCGTATGTATAAATTATGGTGCATTCATTTTTTGTCTCTTAACTTAGTTTTTTAGAGGTGAAGAAACCAAATTTTGGTGATTGAGAAGAAGAAAAATATAGAAATTGTTTACATCCTTATACCATAATACAATGTGATTATAGTGAATACAAATAACATTGAACTTAAATATTTAATTTTATTGATTACCCATGTAGATGTAATTTATTTGTAATTCATTTACTGTCTTGAAACTCTGTGGCTTAGTGACGAAGAAACATTAAATTTGGTGATGGAGAAGAAACATATTGACTATATTTACATCTAACTTACCATAATTCAATGTGAAAATGGTAAATATCAATAAATTCCAGCTTGATTATTTATTTCAATTATTACCTATTTTATGTAAAAAAAATATGTCATGGATTATAGTCTTTTAACTTTGTTTTTTAGTGGGGAAAAACCAAAAATTTTGTGATGTAGTAGAAAAATAAAATATTATTAATTTTTCACATCTACTATAGTCTATTATGTTTTTAGCTTAGTGATAAAAAAATTTAAAACTTTGGGATGGTGAAGAAAAATATTGAATATTTTTAGATGTAATATACCATAAGTCGATGTGAATGTGAGGAATATAAATAATACTGAGCTTGAATATTTAATTTTAATTTTTATGCGTATGTATAAATTATGGGGCATTCATTTGTTGTCTCTTAACTTAGTTTCTTAGAGGTGAAGAAACCAAAGTTTTGGTGATGGAGAAGAAGAAAAATGTAGAAATTGTTTACATCTATTATGCCATAATACTATGTGATTATAGTGAATACAAATAACATTTAGCTTAAATATTTAATTTTATTGATTACCCATGTAGATGTAATTTATTCGTCATTCATTTACTGTCTTTTAACTCTGTGGCTTAGTGACGAAAAAACATGAAATTTGGTGATGGAGAAGAAACATATTGACTATATTTACATCTAACTTACCATAATTCAATGTGAAAATGGTAAATATCAATAAATTCCAGCTTGATTATTTATTTCAATTATTACCTATTTTATGTAAAAAAAAAATATGTCATGGATTATAGTCTTTTAACTTTGTTTTTTAGTGGGGAAAAACCAAAAATTTTGTGATGTAGTAGAAAAATAAAATATTATTAATTTTTCACATCTACTATAGTCTATTATGTTTTTAGCTTAGTGATAAAAAAATTTAAAACTTTGGGATGGTGAAGAAAAATATTGAATATTTTTAGATGTAATATACCATAATTCGATGTGAATGTGACGAATATAAACAATACTGAGCTTGATTATTTAATATTAATGTTTATTAGTATGTATAAATTATGGGTCACTCATTTCTTGTCTCTTAACTTAGTTTCTTAGAGGTGAAGAAACCAAGTTTTGGTGATTGAGAAGAAGAAAAATATAGAAATTGTTTACATCTATTATACCATAATACAATGTGATTATAGTGAATACAAATAACATTGAGCTTAAATATTTAATTTGATTGATTACCCATGTAGATGTAATTTATTTGTCATTCATTTACTGTCTTTTAACTCTGTAGCTTAGTGACGAAGAAACATGAAATTTGGTGATGGAGCAAAAACATATTGACTATATTTACATCTAGCTTACCATAATTCAATGTGAAAATGGTAAATATCAATAAATTCCAGCTTGACTATTTATTTTAATTATTACCTATTTTACGTAAAAAATTTGTCATGGATTATAGTCTTTTAACTTTGTTTTTTAGTGGGTAAAAACCAAAAACTTTGTGATGTTGTAGAAAAATAAAGTATTATTAATTTTTCACATCTACTATAGTCTATTATGTTTTTAGCTTAGTGATAAAAAAATTTAAAACTTTGGGATGGTGAAGAAAAATATTGAATATTTTTAGATGTAATATACCATAAGTCGATGTGAATGTGACGAATATAAACAATACTGAGCTTGATTATTTAATTTTAATTGTTATGCGTATGTATAAATTATGGTGCATTCATTTTTTGTCTCTTAACTTAGTTTGTTAGAGGTGAAGAAACCAAATTTTGGTGATTGAGAAGAAGAAAAATATAGAAATTGTTTACATCCTTATACCATAATACAATGTGATTATAGTGAATACAAATAACATTGAACTTAAATATTTAATTTTATTGATTACCCATGTAGATGTAATTTATTTGTAATTCATTTACTGTCTTGAAACTCTGTGGCTTAGTGACGAAGAAACATTAAATTTGGTGATGGAGAAGAAACATATTGACTATATTTACATCTAACTTACCATAATTCAATGTGAAAATGGTAAATATCAATAAATTCCAGCTTGATTATTTATTTCAATTATTACCTATTTTATGTAAAAAAAATATGTCATGGATTATAGTCTTTTAACTTTGTTTTTTAGTGGGGAAAAACCTAAAATTTTGTGATGTAGTAGAAAAATAAAATATTATTAATTTTTCACATCTACTAGAGTCTATTATGTTTTTAGCTTAGTGATAAAAAAATTTAAAACTTTGGGATGGTGAAGAAAAATATTGAATATTTTTAGATGTAATATACCATAAGTCGATGTGAATGTGACGAATATAAATAATACTGAGCTTGATTATTTAATTTTAATTGTTATGCGTATTTATAAATTATGGTGCATTCATTTTTTTTCTCTTAACTTAGTTTGTTAGAGGTGAAGAAACCAAAGTTTTGGTGATGGAGAAGAAGAAAAATATAGAAATTGTTTACATCTATTATACCATAATACTATGTGATTATAGTGAATACAAATAACATTGAGCTTAAATATTTAATTTTATTGATTACCCATGTAGATGTAATTTATTCGTCATTCATTTACTGTCTTTTAACTCTGTGGCTTAGTGACGAAGAAACATGAAATTTGGTGATGGAGAAGAAACATATTGACTATATTTACATCTAGCTTACCATAATTCAATGTGAAAATGGTAAATATCAATAAATTCCAGCTTGATTATTTATTTTAATTATTACCTATTTTATGTAAAAAAATATGTCATGGATTATAGTCTTTTAACTTTGTTTTTTAGTGTGGAAAAGCCAAAAATTTTGTGATGTAGTAGAAAAATAAAATATAATTAATTTTTCACATCTACTATAGTCTATTATGTTTTTAGCTTAGTGATAAAAAAAATTTAAAATTTTGGGATGGTGAAGAAAAATATTGAATATTTTTAGATGTAATATACCATAAGTCGATGTGAATGTGACGAATATAAACAATAATGAGCTTGATTATTTAATTTTAATTGTTATGCGTATGTATAAATTATGGTGCATTCTTTTTTTGTCTCTTAACTTAGTTTGTTAGAGGTGAAGAAACCAAATTTTGGTGATTGAGAAGAAGAAAAATATAGAAATTGTTTACATCCTTATACCATAATACAATGTGATTATAGTGAATAAATATAACATTGAGCTTAAATATTTAATTTTATTGATTACCCATGTAGATGTAATTTATTTGTAATTCATTTACTGTCTTGAAACTCTGTGGCTTAGTGACGAAAAAACATTAAATTTGGTGATGGAGAAGAAACATATTGACTATATTTACATCTAACTTACCATAATTCAATGTGAAAATGGTAAATATCAATAAATTCCAGCTTGATTATTTATTTCAATTATTACCTATTTTATGTAAAAAAAATATGTCATGGATTATAGTCTTTTAACTTTGTTTTTTAGTGGGGAAAAACCAAAAATTTTGTGATGTAGTAGAAAAATAAAATATTATTAATTTTTCACATCTACTATAGTCTATTATGTTTTTAGCTTAGTGATAAAAAAATTTAAAACTTTGGGATGGTGAAGAAAAATATTGAATATTTTTAGATGTAATATACCATAATTCGATGTGAATGTGACGAATATAAACAATACTGAGCTTGATTATTTAATATTAATGTTTATTCGTATGTATAAATTATGGGTCACTCATTTCTTGTCTCTTAACTTAGTTTCTTAGAGGTGAAGAAACCAAATTTTGGTGATTGAGAAGAAGAAAAATATAGAAATTGTTTACGTCTATTATACCATAATACTATGTGATTATAGTGAATACAAATAACATTGAGCTTAAATATTTAATTTTATTGATTACCCATGTAGATGTAATTTATTTGTCATTCGTTTACTGTCTTTTAACTCTGTGGCTTAGTGACGAAGAAACATGAAATTTGGTGATGGAGCAGAAACATATTGACTATATTTACATCTAGCTTACCATAATTCAATGTGAAAAAGGAAAATATCAATAAATTCCAGCTTGATTATTTATTTCAATTATTACCTATTTTATGTAAAAAAAAATATGTCATGGATTATAGCCTTTTAACTTTGTTTTTTAGTGGGGAAAAACCAAAAATTTTGTGATGTAGTAGAAAAATAAAATATTATTAATTTTTCACATCTACTATAGTCTATTATGTTTTTAGCTTAGTGATAAAAAAATTTAAAACTTTGGGATGGTGAAGAAAAATATTGAATATTTTTAGATGTAATATACCATAAGTCGATGTGAATGTGACGAATATAAACAATACTGAGCTTGATTATTTAATTTTAATGTTTATTCGTATGTATAAATTATGGGTCACTCATTTCTTGTCTCTTAACTTAGTTTGTTAGAGGTGAAGAAACCAAATTTTGGTGATTGAGAAGAAGAAAAATATAGAAATTGTTTACGTCTATTATACCATAATACTATGTGATTATAGTGAATACAAATAACATTGAGCTTAAATATTTAATTTTATTGATTACCCATGTAGATGTAATTTATTTGTCATTCGTTTACTGTCTTTTAACTCTGTGGCTTAGTGACGAAGAAACATGAAATTTGGTGATGGAGCAGAAACATATTGACTATATTTACATCTAGCTTACCATAATTCAATGTGAAAAAGGAAAATATCAATAAATTCCAGCTTGATTATTTATTTCAATTATTACCTATTTTATGTAAAAAAAAATATGTCATGGATTATAGTCTTTTAACTTTGTTTTTTAGTGGGGAAAAACCTAAAATTTTGTGATGTAGTAGAAAAATAAAATATTATTAATTTTTCACATCTACTAGAGTCTATTATGTTTTTAGCTTAGTGATAAAAAAATTTAAAACTTTGGGATGGTGAAGAAAAATATTGAATATTTTTAGATGTAATATACCATAAGTCGATGTGAATGTGACGAATATAAACAATACTGAGCTTGATTATTTAATTTTAATTGTTATGCGTATGTATAAATTATGGTGCATTCATTTTTTGTCTCTTAACTTAGTTTGTTAGAGGTGAAGAAACCAAATTTTGGTGATTGAGAAGAAGAAAAATATAGAAATTGTTTACATCCTTATACCATAATACAATGTGATTATAGTGAATACAAATAACATTGAACTTAAATATTTAATTTTATTGATTACCCATGTAGATGTAATTTATTTGTAATTCATTTACTGTCTTGAAACTCTGTGGCTTAGTGACGAAGAAACATTAAATTTGGTGATGGAGAAGAAACATATTGACTATATTTACATCTAACTTACCATAATTCAATGTGAAAATGGTAAATATCAACAAATTCCAGCTTGATTATTTATTTTAATTATTACCTATTTTACGTAAAAAATTTGTCATGGATTATAGTCTTTTAACTTTGTTTTTTAGTGGGTAAAAACCAAAAACTTTGTGATGTTGTAGAAAAATAAAGTATTATTAATTTGTCACATCTACTATAGTCTATTATGTTTTTAGCTTAGTGATAAAAAAAATTTAAAACTTTGGGATGGTGAAGAAAAATATTGAATATTTTTAGATGTAATATATCATAAGTCGATGTGAATATGACGAATATAAACAATACTGTGCTTGATTATTTAATTTTAATTGTTATGCGTATGTATAAATTATGGGGCATTCATTTGTTGTCTCTTAATTTAGTTTCTTAGAGGTGAGGAAACCAAAGTTTTGGTGATGGAGAAGAAGAAAAATATAGAAATTGTTTACATCTATTATACCATAATACTATGTGATTATAGTGAATACAAATAACATTGAGCTTAAATATTTATTTTATCGATTACCCATGTAGATGTAATTTATTCGTCATTCATTTACTGTCTTTTAACTCTGTGGCTTAGTGACGAAGAAACATGAAATTTGGTGATGGAGAAGAAACATATTAACTATATTTACATCTAGCTTACCATAATTCAATGTGAAAATGGTAAATATCAATAAATTCCAGCTTGATTATTTATTTTAATTATTACCTATTTTATGTAAAAAAAATGTCATGGATTATAGTCTTTTAACTTTGTTTTTTAGTGTGGAAAAACCAAAAATTTTGTGATATAGTAGAAAAATAAAATATTATTAATTTTTCACATCTACTAGAGTCTATTATGTTTTTAGCTTAGTGATAAAAAAATTTAAAACTTTGGGATGGTGAAGAAAAATATTAAATATTTTTAGATGTAATATACCATAAGTCGATGTGAATGTGACGAATATAAACAATACTGAGCTTGATTATTTAATTTTAATTGTTATGCGTATGTATAAATTATGGTGCATTCATTTTTTGTCTGTTAACTTAGTTTGTTAGAGGTGAAGAAACCAAATTTTGGTGATTGAGAAGAAGAAAAATATAGAAATTGTTTACATCCTTATACCATAATACAATGTGATTATAGTGAATAAATATAACATTGAGATTAAATATTTAATTTTATTGATAACCCATGTAGATGTAATTTATTTGTAATTATTTACTGTCTTGTAACTCTGTGGCTTAGTGACGAAGAAACATTAAATTTGGTGATGGAGAAGAAACATATTGACTATATTTACATCTAACTTACCATAATTCAATGTGAAAATGGTAAATATCAATAAATTCCAGCTTGATTATTTATTTCAATTATTACCTATTTTATGTAAAAAAATATGTCATGCATTATAGTCTTTTAACTTTATTTTTTAGTGGGAAAAAACCAAAAATTTTGTGATGTAGTAGAAAAATAAAATATTATTAATTTTTCACATCTACTATAGTCTATTATGTTTTTAGCTTAGTCATAAAAAAATTTAAAACTTTGGGATGGTGAAGAAAAATATTGAATATTTTTAGATGTAATATACCATAAGTCGATGTGAATGTGAGGAATATAAATAATACTGAGCTTGAGTATTTAATTTTAATTTTTATGCGTATGTATAAATTAAGGGGCATTCATTTGTTGTCTCTTAACTTAGTTTCTTAGAGGTGAAGAAACCAAAGTTTTGGTGATGGAGAAGAAGAAAAATATAGAAATTGTTTACATCTATTATACCATAATACTATGTGATTATAGTGAATACAAATAACATTGAGCTTAAATATTTAATTTTATTGATTACCCATGTAGATGTAATTTATTCTTCATTCATTTACTATCTTTTAACTCTGTGGCTTAGTGACGAAAAAACATGAAATTTGGTGATGGAGAAGAAACATATTGACTATATTTACATCTAACTTACCATAATTCAATGTGAAAATGGTAAATATCAATAAATTCCAGCTTGATTATTTATTTCAATTATTACCTATTTTATGTAAAAAAAATATGTCATGGATTATAGTCTTTTAACTTTGTTTTTTAGTGGGGAAAAACCAAAAAATTTGTGATGTACTAGAAAAATAAAATATTATTAATTTTTCACATCTACTATAGTCTATTATGTTTTTAGCTTAGTGAGAAAAAAATTTAAAACTTTGGGATGGTGAAGAAAAATATTGAATATTTTTAGATGTAATATACCATAAGTCGATGTGAATGTGACGAATATAAACAATACTGAGCTTGATTATTTAATTTTAATGTTTATTCGTATGTATAAATTATGGGTCACTCATTTCTTGTCTCTTAACTTAGTTTCTTAGAGTTGAAGAAACCAAATTTTGGTGATTGAGAAGAAGAAAAATATAGAAATCGTTTACATCTATTATACCATAATACAATGTGATTATAGTGAATAGAAATAACATTGAGCTTAAATATTTAATTTTATTGATTACCCATGTGGATGTAATTTATTTGTCATTCATTTACTGTCTTTTAACTCTGTGGCTTAGTGACGAAGAAACATGAAATTTGGTGATGGAGCAGAAACATATTGACTATATTTACATCTAGCTTACCATAATTCAATGTGAAAATGGTAAATATCAACAAATTCCAGCTTGATTATTTATTTTAATTATTACCTATTTTACGTAAAAAATTTGTCATGGATTATAGTCTTTTAACTTTGTTTTTTAGTGGGTAAAAACCAAAAACTTTGTGATGTTGTAGAAAAATAAAGTATTATTAATTTTTCACATCTACTATAGTCTATTATGTTTTTAGCTTAGTGATAAAAAAAATTTAAAACTTTGGGATGGTGAAGAAAAATATTGAATATTTTTAGATGTAATATATCACAAGTCGATGTGAATATGACGAATATAAACAATACTGAGCTTGATTATATAATTTTAATTGTTATGCGTATGTATAAATTATGGGGCATTCATTTGTTGTCTCTTAACTTAGTTTCTTAGAGGTGAAGAAACCAAAGTTTTGGTGATGGAGAAGAAGAAAATTATAGAAATTGTTTACATCTATTATACCATAATACTATGTGATTATAGTGAATACAAATAACATTGAGCTTAAATATTTAATTTTATTGATTACCCATGTAGATGTAATTTATTCGTCATTCATTTACTGTCTTTTAACTCTGTGGCTTAGTGACGAAGAAACATGAAATTTGGTGATGGAAAAGAAACATATTGACTATATTTACATCTAGCTTACCATAATTCAATGTGAAAATGGTAAATATCAATAAATTCCAGCTTTATTATTTATTTTAATTATTACCTATTTTATGTAAAAAAAAAAAATATGTCATGGATTATAGTCTTTTATCTTTGTTTTTTAGTGTGGAAAAACCAAAAATTTTGTGATGTAGTAGAAAAATAAAATATTATTAATTTTTCACATCTACTAGAGTCTATTATGTTTTTAGCTTAGTGATAAAAAAATTTAAAACTTTGGGATGGTGAAGAAAAATATTGAATATTTTTAGATATAATATACCATAAGTCGATGTGAATGTGACGAATATAAACAATATTGAGCTTGATTATTTAATTTTAATTGTTATGCGTATGTATAAATTATCGTGCATTCATTTTTTGTCTCTTAACTTAGTTTGTTAGAGGTGAAGAAACCAAATTTTGGTGATTGAGAAGAAGAAAAATATAGAAATTGTTTACATCCTTATACCATAATACAATGTGATTAGAGTGAATAAATATAACATTGAGCTTAAATATTTAATTTTATTGATTACCCATGTAGATGTAATTTATTTGTAATTCATTTACTATCTTGTAACTCTGTGGCTTAGTGACGAAGAAACATTAAATTTGGTGATGGAGAAGAAACATATTGACTATATTTACATCTAACTTATCATAATTCAATGTGAAAATGGTAAATATCAATAAATTCCAGCTTGATTATTTATTTCAATTATTACCTATTTTATGTAAAAAAAAATATGTCATGGATTATAGTCTTTTAGCTTTGTTTTTTAGTGGGGAAAAACCAAAAATTTTGTGATGTAGTAGAAAAATAAAATATTATTAATTTTTCACATCTACTATAGTCTATTATGTTTTTAGCTTAGTGATAAAAAAATTTAAAACTTTGGGATGGTGAAGAAAAATATTGAATATTTTTAGATGTAATATACCATAAGTCGATGTGAATGTGAGGAATATAAATAATACTGAGCTTGAGTATTTAATTTTAATTTTTATGCGTATGTATAAATTATGGGGCATTCATTTGTTTTCTCTTAACTTAGTTTATTAGAGGTGAAGAAACCAATGTTTTGGTGATGGAGAAGAAGAAAAATATAGAAATTGTTTACATCTATTATACCATAATACTATGTGATTATAGTGAATACAAATAACATTGAGCTTAAATATTTAATTTTATCGATTACCCATGTAGATGTAATTTATTCGTCATTCATTTACTATCATTTAACTCTGTGGCTTAGTGACGAAGAAACATGAAATTTGGTGATGGAGAAGAAACATATTGACTATATTTACATCTAGCTTACCATAATTCAATGTGAAAATGGTAAATATCAATAAATTCCAGCTTGATTATTTATTTTAATTATTACCTATTTTATGTAAAAAAAATATGTCATGGATTATAGTCTTTTAACTTTGTTTTTTAGTGTGGAAAAACCAAAAATTTTGTGATATAGTAGAAAAATAAAATATTATTAATTTTTCACATCTACTAGAGTCTATTATGTTTTTAGCTTAGTGATAAAAAAATTTAAAACTTTGGGATGGTGAAGAAAAATATTAAATATTTTTAGATGTAATATACCATAAGTCGATGTGAATGTGACGAATATAAACAATACTGAGCTTGATTATTTAATTTTAATTGTTATGCGTATGTATAAATTATGGTGCATTCATTTTTTGTCTGTTAACTTAGTTTGTTAGAGGTGAAGAAACCAAATTTTGGTGATTGAGAAGAAGAAAAATATAGAAATTGTTTACATCCTTATACCATAATACAATGTGATTATAGTGAATAAATATAACATTGAGATTAAATATTTAATTTTATTGATTACCCATGTAGATGTAATTTATTTGTAATTATTTACTGTCTTGTAACTCTGTGGCTTAGTGACGAAGAAACATTAAATTTGGTGATGGAGAAGAAACATATTGACTATATTTACATCTAACTTACCATAATTCAATGTGAAAATGGTAAATATCAATAAATTCCAGCTTGATTATTTATTTCAATTATTACCTATTTTATGTAAAAAAATATGTCATGCATTATAGTCTTTTAACTTTATTTTTTAGTGGGAAAAAACCAAAAATTTTGTGATGTAGTAGAAAAATAAAATATTATTAATTTTTCACATCTACTATAGTCTATTATGTTTTTAGCTTAGTCATAAAAAAATTTAAAACTTTGGGATGGTGAAGAAAAATATTGAATATTTTTAGATGTAATATACCATAAGTCGATGTGAATGTGAGGAATATAAATAATACTGAGCTTGAGTATTTAATTTTAATTTTTATGCGTATGTATAAATTAAGGGGCATTCATTTGTTGTCTCTTAACTTAGTTTCTTAGAGGTGAAGAAACCAAAGTTTTGGTGATGGAGAAGAAGAAAAATATAGAAATTGTTTACATCTATTATACCATAATACTATGTGATTATAGTGAATACAAATAACATTGAGCTTAAATATTTAATTTTATTGATTACCCATGTAGATGTAATTTATTCTTCATTCATTTACTATCTTTTAACTCTGTGGCTTAGTGACGAAAAAACATGAAATTTGGTGATGGAGAAGAAACATATTGACTATATTTACATCTAACTTACCATAATTCAATGTGAAAATGGTAAATATCAATAAATTCCAGCTTGATTATTTATTTCAATTATTACCTATTTTATGTAAAAAAAAATATGTCATGGATTATAGTCTTTTAACTTTGTTTTTTAGTGGGGAAAAACCAAAAAATTTGTGATGTACTAGAAAAATAAAATATTATTAATTTTTCACATCTACTATAGTCTATTATGTTTTTAGCATAGTGATAAAAAAATTTAAAACTTTGGGATGGTGAAGAAAAATATTGAATATTTTTAGATGTAATATACCATAAGTCGATGTGAATGTGACGAATATAAACAATACTGAGCTTGATTATTTAATTTTAATGTTTATTCGTATGTATAAATTATGGGTCACTCATTTCTTGTCTCTTAACTTAGTTTCTTAGAGTTGAAGAAACCAAATTTTGGTGATTGAGAAGAAGAAAAATATAGAAATCGTTTACATCTATTATACCATAATACAATGTGATTATAGTGAATACAAATAACATTGAGCTTAAATATTTAATTTTATTGATTACCCATGTGGATGTAATTTATTTGTCATTCATTTACTGTCTTTTAACTCTGTGGCTTAGTGACGAAGAAACATGAAATTTGGTGATGGAGCAGAAACATATTGACTATATTTACATATAGCTTACCATAATTCAATGTGAAAATGGTAAATATCAACAAATTCCAGCTTGATTATTTATTTTAATTATTACCTATTTTACGTAAAAAAATTTGTCATGGATTATAGTCTTTTAACTTTGTTTTTTAGTGGGTAAAAACCAAAAACTTTGTGATGTTGTAGAAAAATAAAGTATTATTAATTTTTCACATCTACTATAGTCTATTATGTTTTTAGCTTAGTGATAAAAAAAATTTAAAACTTTGGGATGGTGAAGAAAAATATTGAATATTTTTAGATGTAATATATCACAAGTCGATGTGAATATGACGAATATAAACAATACTGAGCTTGATTATATAATTTTAATTGTTATGCGTATGTATAAATTATGGGGCATTCATTTGTTGTCTCTTAACTTAGTTTCTTAGAGGTGAAGAAACCAAAGTTTTGGTGATGGAGAAGAAGAAAATTATAGAAATTGTTTACATCTATTATACCATAATACTATGTGATTATAGTGAATACAAATAACATTGAGCTTAAATATTTAATTTTATTGATTACCCATGTAGATGTAATTTATTCGTCATTCATTTACTGTCTTTTAACTCTGTGGCTTAGTGACGAAGAAACATGAAATTTGGTGATGGAAAAGAAACATATTGACTATATTTACATCTAGCTTACCATAATTCAATGTGAAAATGGTAAATATCAATAAATTCCAGCTTTATTATTTATTTTAATTATTACCTATTTTATGTAAAAAAAAAAAAATATGTCATGGATTATAGTCTTTTATCTTTGTTTTTTAGTGTGGAAAAACCAAAAATTTTGTGATGTAGTAGAAAAATAAAATATTATTAATTTTTCACATCTACTAGAGTCTATTATGTTTTAAGCTTAGTGATAAAAAAATTTAAAACTTTGGGATGGTGAAGAAAAATATTGAATATTTATAGATATAATATACCATAAGTCGATGTGAATGTGACGAATATAAACAATATTGAGCTTGATTATTTAATTTTAATTGTTATGCGTATGTATAAATTATGGTGCATTCATTTTTTGTCTCTTAACTTAGTTTGTTAGAGGTGAAGAAACCAAATTTTGGTGATTGAGAAGAAGAAAAATATAGAAATTGTTTACATCCTTATACCATAATACAATGTGATTAGAGTGAATAAATATAACATTGAGCTTAAATATTTAATTTTATTGATTACCCATGTAGATGTAATTTATTTGTAATTCATTTACTATCTTGTAACTCTGTGGCTTAGTGACGAAGAAACATTAAATTTGGTGATGGAGAAGAAACATATTGACTATATTTACATCTAACTTACCATAATTCAATGTGAAAATGGTAAATATCAATAAATTCCAGCTTGATTATTTATTTCAATTATTACCTATTTTATGTAAAAAAAAATATGTCATGGATTATAGTCTTTTAGCTTTGTTTTTTAGTGGGGAAAAACCAAAAATTTTGTGATGTAGTAGAAAAATAAAATATTGTTAATTTTTCACATCTACTATAGTCTATTATGTTTTTAGCTTAGTGATAAAAAAATTTAAAACTTTGGGATGGTGAAGAAAAATATTGAATATTTTTAGATGTAATATACCATAAGTCGATGTGAATGTGAGGAATATAAATAATACTGAGCTTGAGTATTTAATTTTAATTTTTATGCGTATGTATAAATTATGGGGCATTCATTTGTTTTCTCTTAACTTAGTTTATTAGAGGTGAAGAAACCAATGTTTTGGTGATGGAGAAGAAGAAAAATATAGAAATTGTTTACATCTATTATACCATAATACTATGTGATTATAGTGAATACAAATAACATTGAGCTTAAATATTTAATTTTATCGATTACCCATGTAGATGTAATTTATTCGTCATTCATTTACTATCTTTTAACTCTGTGGCTTAGTGACGAAGAAACATGAAATTTGGTGATGGAGAAGAAACATATTGACTATATTTACATCTAGCTTACCATAATTCAATGTGAAAATGGTAAATATCAATAAATTCCAGCTTGATTATTTATTTTAATTATTACCTATTTTATGTAAAAAAAATATGTCATGGATTATAGTCTTTTAACTTTGTTTTTTAGTGTGGAAAAACCAAAAATTTTGTGATATAGTAGAAAAATAAAATATTATTAATTTTTCACATCTACTAGAGTCTATTATGTTTTTAGCTTCGTGATAAAAAAATTTAAAACTTTGGGATGGTGAAGAAAAATATTGAATATTTTTAGATGTAATATACCATAAGTCGATGTGAATGTGACGAATATAAACAATACTGAGCTTGATTATTTAATTTGAATTGTTATGCGTATGTATAAATAATGGTGCATTCATTTTTTGTCTCTTAACTTAGTTTGTTAGAGGTGAAGAAACCAAATTTTGGTGATTGAGAAGAAGAAAAATATAGAAATTGTTTACATCCTTATACCATAATACAATGTGATTATAGTGAATAAATATAACATTGAGCTTAAATATTTAATTTTATTGATTACCCATGTAGATGTAATTTATTTGTAATTATTTACTGTCTTGTAACTCTGTGGCTTAGTGACGAAGAAACATTAAATGTGGTGATAGAGAAGAAACATATTGACTATATTTACATCTAACTTACCATAATTCAATGTGAAAATGGTAAATATCAATAAATTCCAGCTTGATTATTTATTTCAATTATTACCTATTTTATGTAAAAAAATATGTCATGGATTATAGTCTTTTAACTTTGTTTTTTAGTGGGAAAAAACCAAAAATTTTGTGATGTAGTAGAAAAATAAAATATTATTAATTTTTCACATCTACTATAGTCTATTATGTTTTTAGCTTAGTGATAAAAAAATTTAAAACTTTGGGATGGTGAAGAAAAATATTGATTATTTTTAGATGCAATATACCATAAGTCGATGTGAATGTGAGGAATATAAATAATACTGAGCTTGAGTATTTAATTTTAATTTTTATGCGTATGTATAAATTATGGGGCATTCATTTGTTGTCTCTTAACTTAGTTTCTTAGAGGTGAAGGAACCAAAGTTTTGGTGATGGAGAAGAAGAAAAATATAGAAATTGTTTACATCTATTATACCATAATACTATGTGATTATAGTGAATACAAATAACATTGAGCTTAAATATTTAATTTTATTGATTACCCATGTAGATGTAATTTATTCGTCATTCATTTACTGTCTTTTAACTCTGTGGCTTAGTGACGAAAAAACATGAAATTTGGTGATGGAGAAGAAACATATTGACTATATTTACATCTAACTTACCATAATTCAATGTGAAAATGGTAAATATCAATAAATTCCAGCTTGATTATTTATTTCAATTATTACCTATTTTATGTAAAAAAAAATATGTCATGGATTATAGTCTTTTAACTTTGTTTTTTAGTGGGGAAAAAACAAAAAAATTGTGATGTAGTAGAAAAATAAAATATTATTAATTTTTCACATCTACTATAGTCTATTATGTTTTTAGCTTAGTGATAAAAAAATTTAAAACTTTGGGATGGTGAAGAAAAATATTGAATATTTTTAGATGTAATATACCATAAGTCGATGTGAATGTGACGAATATAAACAATACTGAGCTTGATTATTTAATTTTAATGTTTATTCGTATGTATAAATTATGGGTCGCTCATTTCTTGTCTCTTAACTTAGTTTCTTAGAGTTGAAGAAACCAAATTTTAGTGATTGAGAAGAAGAAAAATATAGAAATCGTTTACATCTATTATACCATAATACAATGTGATTATAGTGAATACAAATAACATTGAGCTTAAATATTTAATTTTATCGATTACCCATGTAGATGTAATTTATTCGTCATTCATTTACTATCTTTTAACTCTGTGGCTTAGTGACGAAGAAACATGAAATTTGGTGATGGAGAAGAAACATATTGACTATATTTACATCTAGCTTACCATAATTCAATGTGAAAATGGTAAATATCAATAAATTCCAGCTTGATTATTTATTTTAATTATTACCTATTTTATGTAAAAAAAAATATGTCATGGATTATAGTCTTTTAACTTTGTTTTTTAGTGTGGAAAAACCAAAAATTTTGTGATATAGTAGAAAAATAAAATATTATTAATTTTTCACATCTACTATAGTCTATTATGTTTTTAGCTTAGTGATAAAAAAATTTAAAACTTTGGGATGGTGAAGAAAAATATTGAATATTTTTAGATGTAATATACCATAAGTCGATGTGAATGTGACGAATATAAACAATACTGAGCTTGATTATTTAATTTTAATTGTTATACGTATGTATAAATTATGATGCATTCATTTTTTGTCTCTTAACTTAGTTTGTTAGAGGTGAAGAAACCAAATTTTGGTGATTGAGAAGAAGAAAAATATAGAAATTGTTTACATCCTTATACCATAATACAATGTGATTATAGTGAATAAATATAACATTGAACTTAAATATTTAATTTTATTGATTACCCATGTAGATGTAATTTATTTGTAATTCATTTACTGTCTTGAAACTCTGTGGCTTAGTGACGAAGAAACATTAAATTTGGTGATGGAGAAGAAACATATTGACTATATTTACATCTGACTTACCATAATTCAATGTGAAAATGGTAAATATCAATAAATTCCAGCTTGATTATTTATCTCAAGTATTACCTATTTTATGTAAAAAAAATATGTCATGGATTATAGTCTTTTAACTTTGTTTTTTAGTGGGGAAAAACCAAAAATTTTGTGATGTAGTAGAAAAATAAAATATTATTAATTTTTCACATCTACTAGAGTCTATTATGTTTTTAGCTTAATGATAAAAAAATTTAAAACTTTGGGATGGTGAAGAAAAATATTGAATATTTTTAGATGTAATATACCATAAGTCGATGTGAATGTGACGAATATAAACAATACTGAGCTTGATTATTTAATTTTAATTGTTATGCGTATGTATAAATTATGGTGCATTCATTTTTTGTCTCTTAACTTAGTTTGTTAGAGGTGAAGAAACCAAAGTTTTGGTGATGGAGAAGAAGAAAAATATAGAAATTGTTTACATCTATTATACCATAATACTATGTGATTATAGTGAATACAAATAACATTGAGCTTAAATATTTAATTTTATTGATTACCCATGTAGATGTAATTTATTCGTCATTCATTTACTGTCTTTTAACTCTGTGGCTTAGTGACGAAGAAACATGAAATTTGGTGATGGAGAAGAAACATATTGACTATATTTACATCTAGCTTACCATAATTCAATGTGAAAATGGTAAATATCAATAAATTCCAGCTTGATTATTTATTTTAATTATTACCTATTTTATGTAAAAAAATATGTCATGGATTATAGTCTTTTAACTTTGTTTTTTAGTGTGGAAAAACCAAAAATTTTGTGATGTAGTAGAAAAATAAAATATTATTAATTTTACACATCTACTATAATCTATTATGATTTTAGCTTAGTGATAAAAAAAATTTAAAATTTTGGGATGGTGAAGAAAAATATTGAATATTTTTAGATGTAATATACCATAAGTCGATATGAATGTGACGAATATAAACAATACTGAGCTTGATTATTTAATTTTAATTGTTATGCGTATGTATAAATTATGGTGTATTCATTTTTTGTCTCTTAACTTAGTTTGTTAGAGGTGAAGAAACCAAATTTTGGTGATTGAGAAGAAGAAAAATATAGAAATTGTTTACATCCTTATACCATAATACAATGTGATTATAGTGAATAAATATAACATTGAGCTTAAATATTTAATTTTATTGATTACCCATGTAGATGTAATTTATTTGTAATTCATTTACTGTCTTGAAACTCTGTGGCTTAGTGACGAAGAAATATTAAATTTGGTGATGGAGAAGAAACATCTTGACTATATTTACATCTAACTTACCATAATTCAATGTGAAAATGGTAAATATTAATAAATTCCAGCTTGATTATTTATTTCAATTATTACCTATTTTATGTAAAAAAAATATGTCATGGATTATAGTCTTTTAACTTTGTTTTTTAGTGGGGAAAAACCAAAAATTTTGTGATGTAGTAGAAAAATAAAATATTATTAATTTTTCACATCTACTATAGTCTATTATGTTTTTAGCTTAGTGATAAAAAAATTTAAAACTTTGGGATGGTGAAGAAAAATATTGAATATTTTTAGATGTAATATACCATAAGTCGATGTGAATGTGACGAATATAAACAATACTGAGCTTGAATATTTAATTTTAATGTTTATTCGTATGTATAAATTATGGGTCACTCATTTCTTGTCTCTTAACTTAGTTTGTTAGAGGTGAAGAAACCAAATTTTGGTGATTGAGAAGAAGAAAAATATAGAAATTGTTTACATCTATTATACCATAATACAATGTGATTATAGTGAATACAAATAACATTGAGCTTAAATATTTAATTTTATTGATTACCCATGTATATGTAATTTATTTGTCATTCATTTACTGTCTTTTAACTCTGTGGCTTAGTGGCGAAGAAACATGAAATTTGGTGATGGAGCAGAAACATATTGACTATATTTACATCTAGCTTACCATAACTCAATGTGAAAATGGTAAATATCAATAAATTCTAGCTTGATTATTTATTTTAATTATTACCTATTTTACGTAAAAAAAAATTCTCATGGATTATAGTCTTTTAACTTTGTTTTTTAGTGGGTAAAAACCAAAAACTTTGTGATGTTGTAGAAAAATAAAGTATTATTAATTTGTCACATCTACTATAGTCTATTATGTTTTTAGCTTAGTGATAAAAAAAATTTAAAACTTTGGGATGGTGAAGAAAAATATTGAATATTTTTAGATGTAATATATCATAAGTCGATGTGAATATGACGAATATAAACAATACTGTGCTTGATTATTTAATTTTAATTGTTATGCGTATGTATAAATTATGGGGCATTCATTTGTTGTCTCTTAATTTAGTTTCTTAGAGGTGAGGAAACCAAAGTTTTGGTGATGGAGAAGAAGAAAAATATAGAAATTGTTTACATCTATTATACCATAATACTATGTGATTATAGTGAATACAAATAACATTGAGCTTAAATATTTATTTTATCGATTACCCATGTAGATGTAATTTATTCGTCATTCATTTACTGTCTTTTAACTCTGTGGCTTAGTGACGAAGAAACATGAAATTTGGTGATGGAGAAGAAACATATTGACTATATTTACATATAGCTTACCATAATTCAATGTGAAAATGGTAAATATCAATAAATTCCAGCTTGATTATTTATTTTAATTATTACCTATTTTATGTAAAAAAAAATGTCATGGATTATAGTCTTTTAACTTTGTTTTTTAGTGTGGAAAAACCAAAAATTTTGTGATATAGTAGAAAAATAAAATATTATTAATTTTTCACATCTACTAGAGTCTATTATGTTTTTAGCTTAGTGATAAAAAAATATAAAACTTTGGGATGGTGAAGAAAAATATTAAATATTTTTAGATGTAATATACCATAAGTCGATGTGAATGTGACGAATATAAACAATACTGAGCTTGATTATTTAATTTTAATTGTTATGCGTATGTATAAATTATGGTGCATTCTTTTTTTGTCTGTTAACTTAGTTTGTTAGAGGTGAAGAAACCAAATTTTGGTGATTGAGAAGAAGAAAAATATAGAAATTGTTTACATCCTTATACCATAATACAATGTGATTATAGTGAATAAATATAACATTGAGATTAAATATTTAATTTTATTGATTACCCATGTAGATGTAATTTATTTGTAATTATTTACTGTCTTGTAACTCTGTGGCTTAGTGACGAAGAAACATTAAATTTGGTGATGGAGAAGAAACATATTGACTATATTTACATCTAACTTACCATAATTCAATGTGAAAATGGTAAATATCAATAAATTCCAGCTTGATTATTTATTTCAATTATTACCTATTTTATGTAAAAAAAATATGTCATGCATTATAGTCTTTTAACTTTATTTTTTAGTGGGAAAAAACCAAAAATTTTGTGATGTAGTAGAAAAATAAAATATTATTAATTTTTCACATCTACTATAGTCTATTATGTTTTTAGCTTAGTCATAAAAAAATTTAAACCTTTGGGATGGTGAAGAAAAATATTGAATATTTTTAGATGTAATATACCATAAGTCGATGTGAATGTGAGGAATATAAATAATACTGAGCTTGAGTATTTAATTTTAATTTTTTTGCGTATGTATAAATTAAGGGGCATTCATTTGTTGTCTCTTAACTTAGTTTCTTAGAGGTGAAGAAACCAAAGTTTTGGTGATGGAGAAGAAGAAAAATATAGAAATTGTTTACATCTATTATACCATAATACTATGTGATTATAGTGAATACAAATAACATTGAGCTTAAATATTTAATTTTATTGATTACCCATGTAGATGTAATTTATTCTTCATTCATTTACTATCTTTTAACTCTGTGGCTTAGTGACGAAAAAACATGAAATTTGGTGATGGAGAAGAAACATATTGACTATATTTACATCTAACTTACCATAATTCAATGTGAAAATGGTAAATATCAATAAATTCCAGCTTGATTATTTATTTCAATTATTACCTATTTTATGTAAAAAAAAAATATGTCATGGATTATAGTCTTTTAACTTTGTTTTTTAGTGGGGAAAAACCAAAAAATTTGTGATGTACTAGAAAAATAAAATATTATTAATTTTTCACATCTACTATAGTCTATTATGTTTTTAGCTTAGTGATAAAAAAATTTAAAACTTTGGGATGGTGAAGAAAAATATTGAATATTTTTAGATGTAATATACCATAAGTCGATGTGAATGTGACGAATATAAACAATACTGAGCTTGATTATTTAATTTTAATGTTTATTCGTATGTATAAATTATGGGTCACTCATTTCTTGTCTCTTAACTTAGTTTCTTAGAGTTGAAGAAACCAAATTTTGGTGATTGAGAAGAAGAAAAATATAGAAATCGTTTACATCTATTATACCATAATACAATGTGATTATAGTGAATACAAATAACATTGAGCTTAAATATTTAATTTTATTGATTACCCATGTGGATGTAATTTATTTGTCATTCATTTACTGTCTTTTAACTCTGTGGCTTAGTGACGAAGAAACATGAAATTTGGTGATGGAGCAGAAACATATTGACTATATTTACATCTAGCTTACCATAATTCAATGTGAAAATGGTAAATATCAACAAATTCCAGCTTGATTATTTATTTTAATTATTACCTATTTTACGTAAAAAATTTGTCATGGATTATAGTCTTTTAACTTTGTTTTTTAGTGGGTAAAAACCAAAAACTTTGTGATGTTGTAGAAAAATAAAGTATTATTAATTTTTCACATCTACTATAGTCTATTATGTTTTTAGCTTAGTGATAAAAAAAATTTAAAACTTTGGGATGGTGAAGAAAAATATTGAATATTTTTAGATGTAATATATCATAAGTCGATGTGAATATGACGAATATAAACAATACTGAGCTTGATTATATAATTTTAATTGTTATGCGTATGTATAAATTATGGGGCATTCATTTGTTGTCTCTTAACTTAGTTTCTTAGAGGTGAAGAAACCAATGTTTTGGTGATGGAGAAGAAGAAAATTATAGAAATTGTTTACATCTATTATACCATAATACTATGTGATTATAGTGAATACAAATAACATTGAGCTTAAATATTTAATTTTATTGATTACCCATGTAGATGTAATTTATTCGTCATTCATTTACTGTCTTTTAACTTTGTGGCTTAGTGACGAAGAAACATGAAATTTGGTGATGGAAAAGAAACATATTGACTATATTTACATCTAGCTTACCATAATTCAATGTGAAAATGGTAAATATCAATAAATTCCAGCTTTATTATTTATTTTAATTATTACCTATTTTATGTAAAAAAAAAATATGTCATGGATTATAGTCTTTTATCTTTGTTTTTTAGTGTGGAAAAACCAAAAATTTTGTGATGTAGTAGAAAAATAAAATATTATTAATTTTTCACATCTACTAGAGTCTATTATGTTTTTAGCTTAGTGATAAAAAAATTTAAAACTTTGGGATGGTGAAGAAAAATATTGAATATTTTTAGATATAATATACCATAAGTCGATGTGAATGTGACGAATATAAACAATATTGAGCTTGATTATTTAATTTTAATTGTTATGCGTATGTATAAATTATGGTGCATTCATTTTTTGTCTCTTAACTTAGTTTGTTAGAGGTGAAGAAACCAAATTTTGGTGATTGAGAAGAAGAAAAATATAGAAATTGTTTACATCCTTATACCATAATACAATGTGATTAGAGTGAATAAATATAACATTGAGCTTAAATATTTAATTTTATTGATTACCCATGTAGATGTAATTTATTTGTAATTCATTTACTATCTTGTAACTCTGTGGCTTAGTGACGAAGAAACATTAAATTTGGTGATGGAGAAGAAACATATTGACTATATTTACATCTAACTTACCATAATTCAATGTGAAAATGGTAAATATCAATAAATTCCAGCTTGATTATTTATTTCAATTATTACCTATTTTATGTAAAAAAAAAATATGTCATGGATTATAGTCTTTTAGCTTTGTTTTTTAGTGGGGAAAAACCAAAAATTTTGTGATGTAGTAGAAAAATAAAATATTATTAATTTTTCACATCTACTATAGTCTATTATGTTTTTAGCTTAGTGATAAAAAAATTTAAAACTTTGGGATGGTGAAGAAAAATATTGAATATTCTTAGATGTAATATACCATAAGTCGATGTGAATGTGAGGAATATAAATAATACTGAGCTTGAGTATTTAATTTTAATTTTTATGCGTATGTATAAATTATGGGGCATTCATTTGTTTTCTCTTAACTTAGTTTATTAGAGGTGAAGAAACCAATGTTTTGGTGATGGAGAAGAAGAAAAATATAGAAATTGTTTACATCTATTATACCATAATACTATGTGATTATAGTGAATACAAATAACATTGAGCTTAAATATTTAATTTTATCGATTACCCATGTAGATGTAATTTATTCGTCATTCATTTACTATCTTTTAACTCTGTGGCTTAGTGACGAAGAAACATGAAATTTGGTGATGGAGAAGAAACATATTGACTATATTTACATCTAGCTTACCATAATTCAATGTGAAAATGGTAAATATCAATAAATTCCAGCTTGATTATTTATTTTAATTATTACCTATTTTATGTAAAAAAAATATGTCATGGATTATAGTCTTTTAACTTTGTTTTTTAGTGTGGAAAAACCAAAAATTTTGTGATATAGTAGAAAAATAAAATATTATTAATTTTTCACATCTACTAGAGTCTATTATGTTTTTAGCTTCGTGATAAAAAAATTTAAAACTTTGGGATGGTGAAGAAAAATATTGAATATTTTTAGATGTAATATACCATAAGTCGATGTGAATGTGACGAATATAAACAATACTGAGCTTGATTATTTAATTTTAATTGTTATGCGTATGTATAAATAATGGTGCATTCATTTTTTGTCTCTTAACTTAGTTTGTTAGAGGTGAAGAAACCAAATTTTGGTGATTGAGAAGAAGAAAAATATAGAAATTGTTTACATCCTTATACCATAATACAATGTGATTATAGTGAATAAATATAACATTGAGCTTAAATATTTAATTTTATTGATTACCCATGTAGATGTAATTTATTTGTAATTATTTACTGTCTTGTAACTCTGTGACTTAGTGACGAAGAAACATTAAATGTGGTGATAGAGAAGAAACATATTGACTATATTTACATCTAACTTACCATAATTCAATGTGAAAATGGTAAATATCAATAAATTCCAGCTTGATTATTTATTTCAATTATTACCTATTTTATGTAAAAAAATATGTCATGGATTATAGTCTTTTAACTTTGTTTTTTAGTGGGAAAAAACCAAAAATTTTGTGATGTAGTAGAAAAATAAAATATTATTAATTTTTCACATCTACTATAGTCTATTATGTTTTTAGCTTAGTGATAAAAAAATTTAAAACTTTGGGATGGTGAAGAAAAATATTGATTATTTTTAGATGCAATATACCATAAGTCGATGTGAATGTGAGGAATATAAATAATACTGAGCTTGAGTATTTAATTTTAATTTTTATGCGTATGTATAGATTATGGGGCATTCATTTGTTGTCTCTTAACTTAGTTTCTTAGAGGTGAAGGAACCAAAGTTTTGGTGATGGAGAAGAAGAAAAATATAGAAATTGTTTACATCTATTATACCATAATACTATGTGATTATAGTGAATACAAATAACATTGAGCTTAAATATTTAATTTTATTGATTACCCATGTAGATGTAATTTATTCGTCATTCATTTACTGTCTTTTAACTCTGTGGCTTAGTGACGAAAAAACATGAAATTTGGTGATGGAGAAGAAACATATTGACTATATTTACATCTAACTTACCATAATTCAATGTGAAAATGGTAAATATCAATAAATTTCAGCTTGATTATTTATTTCAATTATTACCTATTTTATGTAAAAAAAAATATGTCATGGATTATAGTCTTTTAACTTTGTTTTTTAGTGGGGAAAAACCAAAAAAATTGTGATGTAGTAGAAAAATAAAATATTATTAATTTTTCACATCTACTATAGTCTATTATGTTTTTAGCTTAGTGATAAAAAAATTTAAAACTTTGGGATGGTGAAGAAAAATATTGAATATTTTTAGATGTAATATACCATAAGTCGATGTGAATGTGACGAATATAAACAATACTGAGCTTGATTATTTAATTTTAATGTTTATTCGTATGTATAAATTATGGGTCGCTCATTTCTTGTCTCTTAACTTAGTTTCTTAGAGTTGAAGAAACCAAATTTTAGTGATTGAGAAGAAGAAAAATATAGAAATCGTTTACATCTATTATACCATAATACAATGTGATTATAGTGAATACAAATAACATTGAGCTTAAATATTTAATTTTATTGATTACCCATGTGGATGCAATTTATTTGTCATTCATTTACTGTCTTTTAACTCTGTGGCTTAGTGACGAAGAAACATGAAATTTGGTGATGGAGCAGAAACATATTGACTATATTTACATCTAGCTTACCATAATTCAATGTTAAAATGGTAAATATCAACAAATTCCAGCTTGATTATTTATTTTAATTATTACCTATTTTACGTAAAAAATTTGTCATGGATTATAGTCTTTTAACTTTGTTTTTTAGTGGGTAAAAACCAAAAACTTTGTGATGTTGTAGAAAAATAAAGTATTATTAATTTTTCACATCTACTATAGTCTACTATGTTTTTAGCTTAGTGATAAAAAAAATTTAAAACTTTGGGATGGTGAAGAAAAATATTGAATATTTTTAGATGTAATATATCATAAGTCGATGTGAATATGACGAATATAAACAATACTGAGCTTGATTATATAATTTTAATTGTTATGCGTATGTATAAATTATGGGGCATTCATTTGTTGTCTCTTAACTTAGTTTCTTAGAGGTGAAGAAACCAAAGTTTTGGTGATGGAGAAGAAGAAAAATATAGAAATTGTTTACATCTATTATACCATAATACTATGTGATTATAGTGAATACAAATAACATTGAGCTTAAATATTTAATTTTATTGATTACCCATGTAGATGTAATTTATTCGTCATTCATTTACTGTCTTTTAACTCTGTGGCTTAGTGACAAAGAAACATGAAATTTGGTGATGGAGAAGAAACATATTGACTATATTTACATCTAGCTTACCATAATTCAATGTGAAAATGGTAAATATCAATAAATTCCAGCTTTATTATTTATTTTAATTATTACCTATTTTATGTAAAAAAAAATATGACATGGATTATAGTCTTTTAACTTTGTTTTTTAGTGTGGAAAAAACAAAAATTTTGTGATGTAGTAGAAAAATAAAATATTATTAATTTGTCACATCTACTAGAGTCTATTATGTATTTAGCTTAGTGATAAAAAAATTTAAAACTTTGGGATGGTGAAGAAAAATATTGAATATTTTTAGATATAATATACCATAAGTCGATGTGAATGTGACGAATATAAACAATATTGAGCTTGATTATTTAATTTTAATTGTTATGCGTATGTATAAATTATGGTGCATTCATTTTTTGTCTCTTAACTTAGTTTGTTAGAGGTGAAGAAACCAAATTTTGGTGATTGAGAAGAAGAAAAATATAGAAATTGTTTACATCCTTATACCATAATACAATGTGATTAGAGTGAATAAATATAACATTGAGCTTAAATATTTAATTTTATTGATTACCCATGTAAATGTAATTTATTTGTAATTCATTTACTATCTTGTAACTCTGTGGCTTAGTGACGAAGAAACATTAAATTTGGTGATGGAGAAGAAACATATTGACTATATTTACATCTAACTTACCATAATTCAATGTGAAAATGGTAAATATCAATAAATTCTAGCTTGATTATTTATTTCAATTATTACCTATTTTATGTAAAAAAAAATATGTCATGGATTATAGTCTTTTAGCTTTGTTTTTTAGTGGGGAAAAACCAAAAATTTTGTGATGTAGTAGAAAAATAAAATATTATTAATTTTTCACATCTACTATAGTCTATTATGTTTTTAGCTTAGTGATAAAAAAATTTAAAACTTTGGGATGGTGAAGAAAAATATTGAATATTTTTAGATGTAATATACCATAAGTCGATGTGAATGTGACGAATATAAATAATACTGAGCTTGATTATTTAATTTTAATTGTTATGCGTATGTATAAATTATGGGTCGCTCATTTGTTGTCTCTTAACTTAGTTTCTTAGAGGTGAAGAAACCAAAGTTTTGGTGATGGAGAAGAAGAAAATATAGAAATTGTTTACATCTATTATACCATAATACAATGTGATTATAGTGAATACAAATAACATTGAGCTTAAATATTTAATTTTATTGATTACCCATGTAGATGTAATTTATTCGTCATTCATTTACTGTCTTTTAACTCTGTGGCTTAGTGACGAAGAAACATGAAATTTGGTGATGTAGAAGAAACATATTGACTATATTTACATCTAGCTTACCATAATTCAATGTGAAAATGGTAAATATCAATAAATTCTAGCTTGATTATTTATTTTAATTATTACCTATTTTACGTAAAAAATTTGTCATGGATTATAGTCTTTTAACTTTGTTTTTTAGTGGGTAAAAACCAAAAACTTTGTGATGTTGTAGAAAAATAAAGTATTATTAATTTTTCACATCTACTATAGTCTACTATGTTTTTAGCTTAGTGATAAAAAAAATTTAAAACTTTGGGATGGTGAAGAAAAATATTGAATATTTTTAGATGTAATATATCATAAGTCGATGTGAATGTGACGAATATAAACAATACTGAGCTTGATTATATAATTTTAATTGTTATGCGTATGTATAAATTATGGGGCATTCATTTGTTGTCTCTTAACTTAGTTTCTTAGAGGTGAAGAAACCAAAGTTTTGGTGATGGAGAAGAAGAAAAATATAGAAATTGTTTACATCTATTATACCATAATACTATGTGATTATAGTGAATACAAATAACATTGAACTTAAATATTTAATTTTATTGATTACCCATGTAGATGTAATTTATTCGTCATTCATTTACTGTCTTTTAACTCTGTGGCTTAGTGACGAAGAAACATGAAATTTGGTGATGGAGAAGAAACATATTGACTATATTTACATCTAGCTTACCATAATTCAATGTGAAAATGGTAAATATCAATAAATTCCAGCTTTATTATTTATTTTAATTATTACCTATTTTATGTAAAAAAAAATATGACATGGATTATAGTCTTTTAACTTTGTTTTTTAGTGTGGAAAAAACAAAAATTTTGTGATGTAGTAGAAAAATAAAATATTATTAATTTTTCACATCTACTAGAGTCTATTATGTATTTAGCTTAGTGATAAAAAAATTTAAAACTTTGGGATGGTGAAGAAAAATATTGAATATTTTTAGATATAATATACCATAAGTCGATGTGAATGTGACGAATATAAACAATATTGAGCTTGATTATTTAATTTTAATTGTTATGCGTATGTATAAATTATGGTGCATTCATTTTTTGTCTCTTAACTTAGTTTGTTAGAGGTGAAGAAACCAAATTTTGGTGATTGAGAAGAAGAAAAATATAGAAATTGTTTACATCCTTATACCATAATACAATGTGATTAGAGTGAATAAATATAACATTGAGCTTAAATATTTAATTTTATTGATTACCCATGTAAATGTAATTTATTTGTAATTCATTTACTATCTTGTAACTCTGTGGCTTAGTGACGAAGAAACATTAAATTTGGTGATGGAGAAGAAACATATTGACTATATTTACATCTAACTTACCATAATTCAATGTGAAAATGGTAAATATCAATAAATTCCAGCTTGATTATTTATTTCAATTATTACCTATTTTATGTAAAAAAAAATATGTCATGGATTATAGTCTTTTAGCTTTGTTTTTTAGTGGGGAAAAACCAAAAATTTTGTGATGTAGTAGAAAAATAAAATATTATTAATTTTTCACATCTACTATAGTCTATTATGTTTTTAGCTTAGTGATAAAAAAATTTAAAACTTTGGGATGGTGAAGAAAAATATTGAATATTTTTAGATGTAATATACCATAAGTCGATGTGAATGTGACGAATATAAATAATACTGAGCTTGATTATTTAATTTTAATTAGTATGCGTATGTATAAATTATGGGGCATTCATTTGTTGTCTCTTAACTTAGTTTCTTAGAGGTGAAGAAACCAAAGTTTTGGTGATGGAGAAGAAGAAAATATAGAAATTGTTTACATCTATTATACCATAATATTATGTGATTATAGTGAATACAAATAACATTGAGCTTAAATATTTAATTTTATTGATTACCCATGTAGATGTAATTTATTCGTCATTCATTTACTGTCTTTTAACTTTGTGGCTTAGTGACGAAGAAACATGAAATTTGGTGATGTAGAAGAAACATATTGACTATATTTACATCTAGCTTACCATAATTCAATGTGAAAATGGTAAATATCAATAAATTCCAGCTTGATTATTTATTTTAATTATTACCTATTTTATGTAAAAAAAAATATGTCATGGATTATAGTCTTTTAACTTTGTTTTTTAGTGTGGAAAAACCAAAAATTTTGTGATGTAGTAGAAAAATAAAATATTATTAATTTTTCACATCTACTATAGTCTATTATGTTTTTAGCTTAGTGATAAAAAAATTTAAAACTTTGGGATGGTGAAGAAAAATATTGAATATTTTTAGATGTAATATACCATAAGTCGATGTGAATGTGAGGAATATAAATAATACTGAGCTTGAGTATTTAATTTTAATTTTTATGCGTATGTATAAATTATGGGGCATTCATTTGTTTTCTCTTAACTTAGTTTCTTAGAGGTGAAGAAACCAAAGTTTTGGTGATGGAGAAGAAGAAAAATATAGAAATTGTTTACATCTATTATACCATAATACTATGTGATTATAGTGAATACAAATAACATTGAGCTTAAATATTTAATTTTATCGATTACCCATGTAGATGTAATTTATTCGTCATTCATTTACTGTCTTTTAACTCTGTGGCTTAGTGACGAAGAAACATAAAATTTGGTGATGGAGAAGAAACATATTGACTATATTTACATCTAGCTTACCATAATTCAATGTGAAAATGGTAAATATCAATAAATTCCAGCTTGATTATTTATTTTAATTATTACCTATTTTATGTAAAAAAAAAATATGTCATGGATTATAGTCTTTTAACTTTGTTTTTTAGTGTGGAAAAACCAAAAATTTTGTGATGTAGTAGAAAAATAAAATATTATTAATTTTTCACATCTACTATAGTCTATTATGTATTTAGCTTAGTGATAAAAAAATTTAAAACTTTGGGATGGTGAAGAAAAATATTGAATATTTTTAGATGTAATATACCATAAGTCGATGTGAATGTGACGAATATAAACAATACTGAGCTTGATTATTTAATTTTAATTGTTATGTGTATGTATAAATTATGGTGCATTCATTTTTTGTCTCTTAACTTAGTTTGTTAGAGGTGAAGAAACCAAATTTTGGTGATTGAGAAGAAGAAAAATATAGAAATTGTTTACATCCTTATACCATAATACAATGTGATTATAATGAATAAATATAACATTGAACTTAAATATTTAATTTTATTGATTACCCATGTAGATGTAATTTATTTGTAATTCATTTACTGTCTTGTAACTCTATGGCTTAGTGACGAAGAAACATTAAATATGGTGATGGAGAAGAAACATATTGACTATATTTACATCTAACTTACCATAATTCAATGTGAAAATGGTAAATATCAATAAATTCCAGCTTGATTATTTATTTCAATTATTACCTATTTTATGTAAAAAAAAATATGTCATGGATTATAGTCTTTTAACTTTGTTTTTTAGTGGGTAAAAACCAAAAACTTTGTGATGTTGTAGAAAAATAAAGTATTATTAATTTTTCACATCTACTATAGTCTATTATGTTTTTAGCTTAGTGATAAAAAAATTTAAAACTTTGGGATGGTGAAGAAAAATATTGAATATTTTTAGATGTAATATACCATAAGTCGATGTGAATGTGACGAATATAAACAATACTGAGCTTGATTATTTAATTTTAATGTTTATTCGTATGTATAAATTATGGGTCACTCATTTCTTGTCTCTTAACTTAGTTTCTTAGAGTTGAAGAAACCAAATTTTGGTGATTGAGAAGAAGAAAAATATAGAAATCGTTTACATCTATTATACCATAATACAATGTGATTATAGTGAATACAAATAACATTGAGCTTAAATATTTAATTTTATTGATTACCCATGTGGATGTAATTTATTTGTCATTCATTTACTGTCTTTTAACTTTGTGGCTTAGTGACGAAGAAACATGAAATTTGGTGATGGAGCAGAAACATATTGACTATATTTACATCTAGCTTACCATAATTCAATGTGAAAATGGTAAATATCAATAAATTCCAGCTTTATTATTTATTTTAATTATTACCTATTTTATGTAAAAAAAAAATATGTCATGGATTATAGTCTTTTATCTTTGTTTTTTAGTGTGGAAAAACCAAAAATTTTGTGATGTAGTAGAAAAATAAAATATTATTAATTTTTCACATCTACTAGAGTCTATTATGTTTTTAGCTTAGTGATAAAAAAATTTAAAACTTTGGGATGGTGAAGAAAAATATTGAATATTTTTAGATATAATATACCATAAGTCGATGTGAATGTGACGAATATAAACAATATTGAGCTTGATTATTTAATTTTAATTGTTATGCGTATGTATAAATTATGGTGCATTCATTTTTTGTCTCTTAACTTAGTTTGTTAGAGGTGAAGAAACCAAATTTTGGTGATTGAGAAGAAGAAAAATATAGAAATTGTTTACATCCTTATACCATAATACAATGTGATTAGAGTGAATAAATATAACATTGAGCTTAAATATTTAATTTTATTGATTACCCATGTAGATGTAATTTATTTGTAATTCATTTACTATCTTGTAACTCTGTGGCTTAGTGACGAAGAAACATTAAATTTGGTGATGGAGAAGAAACATATTGACTATATTTACATCTAACTTACCATAATTCAATGTGAAAATGGTAAATATCAATAAATTCCAGCTTGATTATTTATTTCAATTATTACCTATTTTATGTAAAAAAAAATATGTCATGGATTATAGTCTTTTAGCTTTGTTTTTTAGTGGGGAAAAACCAAAAATTTTGTGATGTAGTAGAAAAATAAAATATTATTAATTTTTCACATCTACTATAGTCTATTATGTTTTTAGCTTAGTGATAAAAAAATTTAAAACTTTGGGATGGTGAAGAAAAATATTGAATATTCTTAGATGTAATATACCATAAGTCGATGTGAATGTGAGGAATATAAATAATACTGAGCTTGAGTATTTAATTTTAATTTTTATGCGTATGTATAAATTATGGGGCATTCATTTGTTTTCTCTTAACTTAGTTTATTAGAGGTGAAGAAACCAATGTTTTGGTGATGGAGAAGAAGAAAAATATAGAAATTGTTTACATCTATTATACCATAATACTATGTGATTATAGTGAATACAAATAACATTGAGCTTAAATATTTAATTTTATCGATTACCCATGTAGATGTAATTTATTCGTCATTCATTTACTATCTTTTAACTCTGTGGCTTAGTGACGAAGAAACATGAAATTTGGTGATGGAGAAGAAACATATTGACTATATTTACATCTAGCTTACCATAATTCAATGTGAAAATGGTAAATATCAATAAATTCCAGCTTGATTATTTATTTTAATTATTACCTATTTTATGTAAAAAAAATATGTCATGGATTATAGTCTTTTAACTTTGTTTTTTAGTGTGGAAAAACCAAAAATTTTGTGATATAGTAGAAAAATAAAATATTATTAATTTTTCACATCTACTAGAGTCTATTATGTTTTTAGCTTCGTGATAAAAATATTTAAAACTTTGGGATGGTGAAGAAAAATATTGAATATTTTTAGATGTAATATACCATAAGTCGATGTGAATGTGACGAATATAAACAATACTGAGCTTGATTATTTAATTTTAATTGTTATGCGTATGTATAAATAATGGTGCATTCATTTTTTGTCTCTTAACTTAGTTTGTTAGAGGTGAAGAAACCAAATTTTGGTGATTGAGAAGAAGAAAAATATAGAAATTGTTTACATCCTTATACCATAATACAATGTGATTATAGTGAATAAATATAACATTGAGCTTAAATATTTAATTTTATTGATTACCCATGTAGATGTAATTTATTTGTAATTATTTACTGTCTTGTAACTCTGTGACTTAGTGACGAAGAAACATTAAATGTGGTGATAGAGAAGAAACATATTGACTATATTTACATCTAACTTACCATAATTCAATGTGAAAATGGTAAATATCAATAAATTCCAGCTTGATTATTTATTTCAATTATTACCTATTTTATGTAAAAAAATATGTCATGGATTATAGTCTTTTAACTTTGTTTTTTAGTGGGAAAAAACCAAAAATTTTGTGATGTAGTAGAAAAATAAAATATTATTAATTTTTCACATCTACTATAGTCTATTATGTTTTTAGCTTAGTGATAAAAAAATTTAAAACTTTGGGATGGTGAAGAAAAATATTGATTATTTTTAGATGCAATATACCATAAGTCGATGTGAATGTGAGGAATATAAATAATACTGAGCTTGAGTATTTAATTTTAATTTTTATGCGTATGTATAGATTATGGGGCATTCATTTGTTGTCTCTTAACTTAGTTTCTTAGAGGTGAAGGAACCAAAGTTTTGGTGATGGAGAAGAAGAAAAATATAGAAATTGTTTACATCTATTATACCATAATACTATGTGATTATAGTGAATACAAATAACATTGAGCTTAAATATTTAATTTTATTGATTACCCATGTAGATGTAATTTATTCGTCATTCATTTACTGTCTTTTAACTCTGTGGCTTAGTGACGAAAAAACATGAAATTTGGTGATGGAGAAGAAACATATTGACTATATTTACATCTAACTTACCATAATTCAATGTGAAAATGGTAAATATCAATAAATTTCAGCTTGATTATTTATTTCAATTATTACCTATTTTATGTAAAAAAAATATGTCATGGATTATAGTCTTTTAACTTTGTTTTTTAGTGGGGAAAAACCAAAAAAATTGTGATGTAGTAGAAAAATAAAATATTATTAATTTTTCACATCTACTATAGTCTATTATGTTTTTAGCTTAGTGATAAAAAAATTTAAAACTTTGGGATGGTGAAGAAAAATATTGAATATTTTTAGATGTAATATACCATAAGTCGATGTGAATGTGACGAATATAAACAATACTGAGCTTGATTATTTAATTTTAATGTTTATTCGTATGTATAAATTATGGGTCGCTCATTTCTTGTCTCTTAACTTAGTTTCTTAGAGTTGAAGAAACCAAATTTTAGTGATTGAGAAGAAGAAAAATATAGAAATCGTTTACATCTATTATACCATAATACAATGTGATTATAGTGAATACAAATAACATTGAGCTTAAATATTTAATTTTATTGATTACCCATGTGGATGCAATTTATTTGTCATTCATTTACTGTCTTTTAACTCTGTGGCTTAGTGACGAAGAAACATGAAATTTGGTGATGGAGCAGAAACATATTGACTATATTTACATCTAGCTTACCATAATTCAATGTTAAAATGGTAAATATCAACAAATTCCAGCTTGATTATTTATTTTAATTATTACCTATTTTACGTAAAAAATTTGTCATGGATTATAGTCTTTTAACTTTGTTTTTTAGTGGGTAAAAACCAAAAACTTTGTGATGTTGTAGAAAAATAAAGTATTATTAATTTTTCACATCTACTATAGTCTACTATGTTTTTAGCTTAGTGATAAAAAAAATTTAAAACTTTGGGATGGTGAAGAAAAATATTGAATATTTTTAGATGTAATATATCATAAGTCGATGTGAATATGACGAATATAAACAATACTGAGCTTGATTATATAATTTTAATTGTTATGCGTATGTATAAATTATGGGGCATTCATTTGTTGTCTCTTAACTTAGTTTCTTAGAGGTGAAGAAACCAAAGTTTTGGTGATGGAGAAGAAGAAAAATATAGAAATTGTTTACATCTATTATACCATAATACTATGTGATTATAGTGAATACAAATAACATTGAGCTTAAATATTTAATTTTATTGATTACCCATGTAGATGTAATTTATTCGTCATTCATTTACTGTCTTTTAACTCTGTGGCTTAGTGACAAAGAAACATGAAATTTGGTGATGGAGAAGAAACATATTGACTATATTTACATCTAGCTTACCATAATTCAATGTGAAAATGGTAAATATCAATAAATTCCAGCTTTATTATTTATTTTAATTATTACCTATTTTATGTAAAAAAAAATATGACATGGATTATAGTCTTTTAACTTTGTTTTTTAGTGTGGAAAAAACAAAAATTTTGTGATGTAGTAGAAAAATAAAATATTATTAATTTGTCACATCTACTAGAGTCTATTATGTATTTAGCTTAGTGATAAAAAAATTTAAAACTTTGGGATGGTGAAGAAAAATATTGAATATTTTTAGATATAATATACCATAAGTCGATGTGAATGTGACGAATATAAACAATATTGAGCTTGATTATTTAATTTTAATTGTTATGCGTATGTATAAATTATGGTGCATTCATTTTTTGTCTCTTAACTTAGTTTGTTAGAGGTGAAGAAACCAAATTTTGGTGATTGAGAAGAAGAAAAATATAGAAATTGTTTACATCCTTATACCATAATACAATGTGATTAGAGTGAATAAATATAACATTGAGCTTAAATATTTAATTTTATTGATTACCCATGTAAATGTAATTTATTTGTAATTCATTTACTATCTTGTAACTCTGTGGCTTAGTGACGAAGAAACATTAAATTTGGTGATGGAGAAGAAACATATTGACTATATTTACATCTAAGTTACCATAATTCAATGTGAAAATGGTAAATATCAATAAATTCCAGCTTGATTATTTATTTCAATTATTACCTATTTTATGTAAAAAAAAATATGTCATGGATTATAGTCTTTTAGCTTTGTTTTTTAGTGGGGAAAAACCAAAAATTTTGTGATGTAGTAGAAAAATAAAATATTATTAATTTTTCACATCTACTATAGTCTATTATGTTTTTAGCTTAGTGATAAAAAAATTTAAAACTTTGGGATGGTGAAGAAAAATATTGAATATTTTTAGATGTAATATATCATAAGTCGATGTGAATATGACGAATATAAACAATACTGAGCTTGATTATATAATTTTAATTGTTATGCGTATGTATAAATTATGGGGCATTCATTTGTTGTCTCTTAACTTAGTTTCTTAGAGGTGAAGAAACCAAAGTTTTGGTGATGGAGAAGAAGAAAAATATAGAAATTGTTTACATCTATTATACCATAATACTATGTGATTATAGTGAATACAAATAACATTGAGCTTAAATATTTAATTTTATTGATTACCCATGTAGATGTAATTTATTTGTAATTCATTTACTATCTTGTAACTCTGTGGCTTAGTGACGAAGAAACATTAAATTTGGTGATGGAGAAGAAACATATTGACTATATTTACATCTAACTTACCATAATTCAATGTGAAAATGGTAAATATCAATAAATTCCAGCTTGATTATTTATTTCAATTATTACCTATTTTATGTAAAAAAAAATATGTCATGGATTATAGTCTTTTAGCTTTGTTTTTTAGTGGGGAAAAACCAAAAATTTTGTGATGTAGTAGAAAAATAAAATATTATTAATTTTTCACATCTACTATAGTCTATTATGTTTTTAGCTTAGTGATAAAAAAATTTAAAACTTTGGGATGGTGAAGAAAAATATTGAATATTTTTAGATGTAATATACCATAAGTCGATGTGAATGTGACGAATATAAATAATACTGAGCTTGATTATTTAATTTTAATTGTTATGCGTATGTATAAATTATGGGTCGCTCATTTGTTGTCTCTTAACTTAGTTTCTTAGAGGTGAAGAAACCAAAGTTTTGGTGATGGAGAAGAAGAAAATATAGAAATTGTTTACATCTATTATACCATAATACAATGTGATTATAGTGAATACAAATAATATTGAGCTTAAATATTTAATTTTATTGATTACCCATGTAGATGTAATTTATTCGTCATTCATTTACTGTCTTTTAACTCTGTGGCTTAGTGACGAAAAAACACGAAAAAACATGAAATTTGGTGATGGAGAAGAAACATATTGACTATATTTACATCTAACTTACCATAATTCAATGTGAAAATGGTAAATATCAATAAATTCCAGCTTGATTATTTATTTTAATTATTACCTATTTTACGTAAAAAATTTGTCATGGATTATAGTCTTTTAACTTTGTTTTTTAGTGGGTAAAAACCAAAAACTTTGTGATGTTGTAGAAAAATAAAGTATTATTAATTTTTCACATCTACTATAGTCTACTATGTTTTTAGCTTAGTGATAAAAAAAATTTAAAACTTTGGGATGGTGAAGAAAAATATTGAATATTTTTAGATGTAATATATCATAAGTCGATGTGAATGTGACGAATATAAACAATACTGAGCTTGATTATATAATTTTAATTGTTATGCGTATGTATAAATTATGGGGCATTCATTTGTTGTCTCTTAACTTAGTTTCTTAGAGGTGAAGAAACCAAAGTTTTGGTGATGGAGAAGAAGAAAAATATAGAAATTGTTTACATCTATTATACCATAATACTATGTGATTATAGTGAATACAAATAACATTGAGCTTAAATATTTAATTTTATTGATTACCCATGTAGATGTAATTTATTCGTCATTCATTTACTGTCTTTTAACTCTGTGGCTTAGTGACGAAGAAACATGAAATTTGGTGATGGAGAAGAAACATATTGACTATATTTACATCTAGCTTACCATAATTCAATGTGAAAATGGTAAATATCAATAAATTCCAGATTTATTATTTATTTTAATTATTACCTATTTTATGTAAAAAAAAATATGACATGGATTATAGTCTTTTAACTTTGTTTTTTAGTGTGGAAAAAACAAAAATTTTGTGATGTAGTAGAAAAATAAAATATTATTAATTTTTCACATCTACTAGAGTCTATTATGTATTTAGCTTAGTGATAAAAAAATTTAAAACTTTGGGATGGTGAAGAAAAATATTGAATATTTTTAGATATAATATACCATAAGTCGATGTGAATGTGACGAATATAAACAATATTGAGCTTGATTATTTAATTTTAATTGTTATGCGTATGTATAAATTATGGTGCATTCATTTTTTGTCTCTTAACTTAGTTTGTTAGAGGTGAAGAAACCAAATTTTGGTGATTGAGAAGAAGAAAAATATAGAAATTGTTTACATCCTTATACCATAATACAATGTGATTAGAGTGAATAAATATAACATTGAGCTTAAATATTTAATTTTATTGATTACCCATGTAAATGTAATTTATTTGTAATTCATTTACTATCTTGTAACTCTGTGGCTTAGTGACGAAGAAACATTAAATTTGGTGATGGAGAAGAAACATATTGACTATATTTACATCTAACTTACCATAATTCAATGTGAAAATGGTAAATATCAATAAATTCCAGCTTGATTATTTATTTCAATTATTACCTATTTTATGTAAAAAAAAATATGTCATGGATTATAGTCTTTTAGCTTTGTTTTTTAGTGGGGAAAAACCAAAAATTTTGTGATGTAGTAGAAAAATAAAATATTATTAATTTTTCACATCTACTATAGTCTATTATGTTTTTAGCTTAGTGATAAAAAAATTTAAAACTTTGGGATGGTGAAGAAAAATATTGAATATTTTTAGATGTAATATACCATAAGTCGATGTGAATGTGACGAATATAAATAATACTGAGCTTGATTATTTAATTTTAATTAGTATGCGTATGTATAAATTATGGGGCATTCATTTGTTGTCTCTTAACTTAGTTTCTTAGAGGTGAAGAAACCAACGTTTTGGTGATGGAGAAGAAGAAAAATATAGAAATTGTTTACATCTATTATACCATAATACTATGTGATTATAGTGAATACAAATAACATTGAGCTTAAATATTTAATTTTATTGATTACCCATGTAGATGTAATTTATTCGTCATTCATTTACTGTCTTTTAACTCTGTGGCTTAGTGACGAAGAAACATGAAATTTGGTGATGGAGAAGAAACATATTGACTATATTTACATCTAGCTTACCATAATTCAATGTGAAAATGGTAAATATCAATAAATTCCAGCTTGATTATTTATTTCAATTATTACCTATTTTATGTAAAAAAAATATGTCATAGATTATAGTCTTTTAACTTTGTTTTTTAGTGGGGAAAAACCAAAAATTTTGTGATGTAGTAGAAAAATAAAATATTATTAATTTTTTACATCTACTATAGTCTATTATGTTTTTAGCTTAGTGATAAAAACGTTTAAAACTTTGGGATGGTGAAGAAAAATATTGAATATTTTTAGATGTAATATACCATAAGTCGATGTGAATGTGACGAATATAAACAATACTGAGCTTGATTATTTAATTTTAATGTTTATTCGTATGTATAAATTATGGGTCACTCATTTCTTGTCTCTTAAATTAGTTTCTTAGAGGTGAAGAAACCAAATTTTGGTGATTGAGAAGAAGAAAAATATAGAAATTGTTTACATCCTTATACCATAATACAATGTGATTATAGTGAATAAATATAACATTGAGCTTAAATATTTAATTTTATTGATTACCCAAGTAGATGTAATTTATTTGTAATACATTTACTGTCTTGTAACTCTGTGGCTTAGTGACGAAGAAACATGAAATTTGGTGATGGAGAAGAAACATATTGACTATATTTACATCTAGCTTACCATAATTCAATGTGAAAATGGTAAATATCAATAAATTCCAGATTGATTATTTATTTTAATTATTACCTATTTTATGTAAAAAAATATGTCATGGATTATAGTCTTTTAACTTTGTTTTTTAGTGGGTAAAAATCAAAACCTTTGTGATGTAGTAGAAAAATAAAATATTATTAATTTTTCACATCTACTAGAGTCTATTATGTTTTTAGCTTAGTGATAAAAAAATTTAAAACTTTGGGATGGTGAAGAAAAATATTGAATATTTTTAGATGTAATATACCATAAGTCGATGTGAATGTGACGAATATAAACGATACTGAGCTTGATTATTTAATTTTAATTGTTATGCGTATGTATAAATTATGGTGCTTTCATTTTTTGTCTCTTAACTTAGTTTGTTAGAGGTGAAGAAACCAAATTTTGGTGATTGAGAAGAAGAAAAATATAGAAATTGTTTACATCCTTATACCATAATACAATGTGATTATAGTGAATAAATATAACATTGAACTTAAATATTTAATTTTATTGATTACCCATGTAGATGTAATTTATTTGTAATTCATTTACTGTCTTGTAACTCTGTGGCTTAGTGACGAAGAAACATTAAATTTGGTGATGGAGAAGAAACATTTTGACTATATTTACATCTAACTTACCATAATTCAATGTGAAAATGGTAAATATCAATAAATTCCAGCTAGATTATTTATTTCAATTATTACCTATTTTATGTAAAAAAATATGTCATGGATTATAGTCTTTTAACTTTGTTTTATAGTGTGGAAAAACCAAAAATTTTGTGATGTAGTAGAAAAATAAAATATTATTAATTTTTCACATCTAATTTTTCACATCTACTATAGTCTATTATGTTTTTAGCTTAGTGATAAAAAAATTTAAAACTTTGGGATGGTGAAGAAAAATATTGAATATTTTTAGATGTAATATACCATAAGTCGATGTGAATGTGAGGAATATAAATAATACTGAGCTTGAGTATTTAATTTTAATTTTTATGCGTATGTATAAATTATAGGGCATTCATTTGTTGTCTCTTAACTTAGTTTCTTAGAGGTGAAGAAACCAAAGTTTTGGTGATGGAGAAGAAGAAAAATATAGAAATTGTTTACATCTATTATACCATAATACTATGTGATTATAGTGAATACAAATAATATTGAGCTTAAATATTTAATTTTATTGATTACCCATGTAGATGTAATTTATTCGTCATTCATTTACTGTCTTTTAACTCTGTGGCTTAGTGACGAAAAAACATGAAATTTGGTGATGGAGAAGAAACATATTGACTATATTTACATCTAACTTACCATAATTCAATGTGAAAATGGTAAATATCAATAAATTCCAGCTTGATTATTTATTTCAATTATTACCTATTTTATGTAAAAAAAAAAAATATGTCATGGATTATAGTCTTTTAACTTTGTTTTTTAGTGGGGAAAAACCAAAAATTTTGTGATGTAGTAGAAAAATAAAATATTATTAATTTTTCACATCTACTATAGTCTATTATGTTTTTAGCTTAGTGATAAAAAAATTTAAAACTTTGGGATGGTGAAGAAAAATATTGAATATTTTTAGATGTAATATACCATACGTCGATGTGAATGTGACGAATATAAACAATACTGAGCTTGATTATTTAATTTTAATGTTTATTCGTATGTATAAATTATGGGTCACTCATTTCTTGCCTCTTAACTTAGTTTCTTAGAGGTGAAGAAACCAAATTTTGGTGATTGAGAAGAAGAAAAATATAGAAATTGTTTACATCCTTATACCATAATAGAATGTGATTATAGTGAATAAATATAACATTGAGCTTAAATATTTAATTTTATTGATTACCCATGTAGATGTAATTTATTTGTAATTCATTTACTGTCTTGTAACTCTGTGGCTTAGTGACGAAGAAACATGAAATTTGGTGATGGAGAAGAAACATATTGACTATATTTACATCTAGCTTACCATAATTCAATGTGAAAATGGTAAATATCAATAAATTCCAGATTGATTATTTATTTTAATTATTACCTATTTTATGTAAAAAGTATGTCATGGATTATAGTCTTTTAACTTTGTTTTTTAGTGGGTAAAAACCAAAAACTTTGTGATGTAGTAGAAAAATAAAGTATTATTAATTTTTCACATCTACTATAGTCTATTATGTTTTTAGCTTAGTGATAAAAAAAAATTTAAAACTTTGGGATGGTGAAGAAAAATATTGAATATTTTTATATGTAATATACCATAAGTCGATGTGAATGTGACGAATATAAACAATACTGAGCTTGATTATTTAATTTTAATTGTTATGCGTATGTATAAATTATGGGGCACTCATTTGTTGTCTCTCAACTTAGTTTCTTAGAGGTGAAGAAACCAAAGTTTTGGTGATGGAGAAGAAGAAAAATATAGAAATTGTTTACATCTATTATACCATAATACTATGTGATTATAGTGAATACAAATAACATTGAGCTTAAATATTTAATTTTATTGATTACCCAAGTAGATGTAATTTATTTATAATTCATTTACTTTCTTTTAACTATGTGGCTTAGTGACGAAGAAACATGAAATTTGGTGATGGAGAAGAAACATATTGACTATATTTACATCTAGCTTACCATAATTCAATGTGAAAATGGTAAATATCAATAAATTCCAGCTTCATTATTTATTTTAATTATTACCTATTTTATGTAAAAAATATGTCATGGATTATAGTCTTTTAACTTTATTTTTTAGTGGGGAAAAACCAAAAATTTTGTGATGTAGTAGAAAAATAAAATATTATTAATTTTTCACATCTACTACAGTCTATTATGATTTTAGCTTAGTGATAAAAAAATTTAAAACTTTGGGATGGTGAAGAAAAATATTGAATATTTTTAGATGTAATATATCATAAGTCGATGTGAATGTGACAAATATAAACAATACTGAGCTTGATTATTTTATTTTAATTGTTATGCGTATGTATAAATTATGGGGCATTCATTTGTTGTCTCTTAACTTAGTTTCTTAGAGGTGAAGAAACCAAATTTTGGTGATTGTGAAGCATCATGAAGTACATTCTTGCGATGTGATTCCTCGGAGAATCTGATGAACGATGTGATTCCTCGGAGAATCTGATGAACGGTGTGATTCCTCGGAGAATCTGATGAACAATGTGATTCCTCGGAGAATTTGATGAGCGATGTGATTCCTCGGAGAATCTGATGAGTGATGTGATTCCTCGGAGAATCTGATGAACGATGTGATTCCTCGGAGAATCTGATGAACAATGTGATTCCTCGGAGAATTTGATGAACGATGTGATTCCTCGGAGAATCTGAATAGCGATGTGATTCCTTGGAGAATCTGATGAGCGGTGTGATTCCTAGAAGAGTCCGATGAGTGATGTGATCCCTAGGAGAATCTGATGAGTGATAGTGTACCCGTGAGGGGCGTGAGTGAATTGATTCTTAGGAGAATCTGATGGACGATTAAGTTGGTATCGTGTTACATTTGCGTAGAGTAGCGAGTTGGCCTCTATGATTTGCATTTATCATCTTTGCATGAAGTATGGTGAATAAACATGATGTAGATGTTTATGTAAATTATTGATAATTGGCATGAATGGAATGCTTGAAGATACATGTATGTGTGGATATATATGTATATGTGTGTATGTTTATGAATTGATATAAACATTGATGATGCATATTGTATATGCTTGGTGTTCTATTTGTAAATAGATCTTTGTGAATATATTGCGATGTACGATGTTATATGTACATATATATATATATATATATATATATATATATATATATATATATATATATATATATATATATATATATATATATATATATATATATATATATATATATATATATATATATATATATATATATATATATATATATATATATATATATATATATATATATATATATATATATATATATGTATATATATATATATGTATATGTATATATGTATATATGTATATATATATATGTATATATGTATATATGTATATATATATATATATATATATATATATATATATATATATATATATATATATATATATATATATATATATATATATATATATATATATATATATATATATATATATATATATATATATATATATATATATATATATATATATGTATATATATATATATGTATATATATATATATATATATATATATATATATATATATATATATATATATATATATATATATATATATATATATATATATATATATATATATATATATATATATATATATATATATATATATATATATATATATATATATATATATATATATATATATATATATATATATATATATATATATATATATATATATATATATATATATATATATATATATATATATATATATATATATATATATATATATATATATATATATATATATATATATATATATATATATATATATATATATATATATATATATATATATATGTGTGTGTGTTTATGTGCATTATATATTATGATATTGTTTCTCACGCTTCTGCTGTTTTATAATGCTCTATGAGGCATTGCAGATTAGATTGCTGGAGTCTTTGTGAAGCGTGGCTTCATTCTTTTTGGGTCGGTCGGCTCTGATATGTAGCATCGGGTAGCTAGGGATTATTTTGATTCTTTTGTGATACATTTATGTTTGTATCTGCTGATGAATGTTTATGTAAACACGTCGGTTGAATATTGTTTATATTGATGATGTTGTAAATCAACTTGAATGATGTACATGTATGTGATTACATGTTTTAGAAGTTATGAAATATTTAGATGTTTCCGCCTATGTTCTAAATATTTTCCTTGTGGGTGTTGCCCCGTTGTTGCATATCTGTTGAGCAGGTGTTGTATATGTTGAATTTTTGGTATAATGTGATATGCCCCTTTTATGTCGTGATATAAATGTACTCTGATGAAATTTTGAATTTATGCCTGATTGATTATTTGTATTAATTGGGGGTATAGAAAGGGGGTGTTACAAATACGACGAATATAAATAATACTGAGCTTGATTATTTAATTTTAATTGTTTTGCGTATGTATAAATTATGGGGCATTCATTTGTTGACCCTTAACTTAGTTTGTTAGAGGTGAGGAAACCAAAGTTTTGGTGATGAAGAAGAAGAAATATATAGAAATTGTTTACATCTATTATACCATAATACAATGTGATTATAGTGAATACAAATAACATTGAGCTTAAATGTTTAATTTTATTGATTACCCATGTAGATGTAATTTATTTGTCATTCATTTACTGTCTTTTAACTTTGCGGCTTAGTGACGAAGGAACATGAAATTTGGTGATGGAGAAGAAATATATTGACTATATTTACATCTAACTTACCATAATTCAATGTGAAAATGGTAAATGTCAATAAATTCTAGCTTGATTATTTATTTTAATTATTACCTATTTTTTATTAAAAAAATATGTCATGGATTATAGTCTTTTAACTTTGTGTTTTAGTAGGGTGCAGAAGGGATGTGTGGAGGACTTCGTCGAAGCCTCTGAGCTGTTGTCATCACAAGTTGGCAGGCTTCCTGAAGAACAGTATTTGGGATATTTTATGAGGGGATTGAAACCCCAGATTAGAAGTAGGGTGCGTACTCTGAACCCCCGAAATAGGATGGAAGTGATGAGGATTGCGAAGGATGTTGAAGAGGAATTGAAGGAGGGCGATGATGATGGTGAGCGTCGTGATGTGAAAAGATGGGGGTGAAACTATGACAGAAAGAGCTCTTAGGGTTTTAATCTTAAGAGAGGGTGAAACTATGACAGAAGAAGGGGAAATTATGAGCATGGAAGACGTGACGGTGGAAAGTGAAGAAGAAATGGAGGTGGAATGTAAACTGATGAGGGTATTGGGAAGCATGGGTGAATTTTACACTATGAAGGTTGAATGGAAGATACAGAATGTAGACCTATTAGTGTTGATTGATAGTGGTGCGAGTCACAACTTCATTTCTCCCAAAACGACTACTGCTTTGGGTCTTGCTATCACACCTACAACAGCTAAGAGTATCAAACTTGGTGATGGTCATAAAGTGATAACAAGTGGAATGTGTAAAGGGATCAACATGAAGCTGGGAGGGATTGAAGTGACTGTGGATGCGCTGGTGTTGGAGTTAGGAGGATAGGATATGGTGTTAGGAGTTGCTTGGTTAAGTACTCTTGGGAAGGTGATGATGGATTGGAAGGCCATGACTATGCAATTTTCTTATGAAAATGAGTTGGTAAAATTGCAAGGTCAAGGCAGCAAAGGATATCTAAACTCTTACCTTGAGAACACTCATAGCAGAAGTGAGCTGGTTTGGTGGTGGGCTTATTTACAGTCAATAGAAGTAACTAAATCAGTGATTCCCAAGGGCCTAAAGCCGATACTAGAAGAATTTCATGCAGTCTTTGGAGACAGCATCCAGCTACCTCCTGAGAGGAGTCAGGTACATCGGATTAAACTTTATTCGGACCATGGTGCTATTAATGTCAGACCCTACAGGTATCCTCACCACCAAAAAGAAGAGATTTATGTCTAATGAGACGAAAGTAGCTGCCGTGGCATTGGAATTGAGTGAAAGAGATGAGGCCCTAAACCAACTCAAACTTCATTTGCTCAAGGCGCAGAAACAAATGTCAAGGTATGCTAACATGAAAAGGAGGGACTTGTGTTTTGAAGTTGGTGAATGGGTTTTTCTGAAACTCAGACCTCATAGACAACAGTCAGTGGTGAAAAGGATTCATCAGAAACTCGCTGCAAGATTTTATGGACCGTTCCAAGTAGCAAAAAAAATTGGTGAAGTGGCTTACAGGTTGAAACTGCCAGCAACATCTAAGACTCACCCAGTTTTTCATGTTTCATTACTCAAGAAAGTTGTTGGGAACTATCAGGTACAGGGAGAGTTACCAAAAGATTTGGAGGTGGCCGAGGAGAATGATGTATATCCTGGTAAGGTGTTGGGTTCAAGAGTCACAATGCAGGGAGGTAATGAAGTTCAGCAGTCCTTGATACAATGGAAAAACAAAGCTTTAGAGGATGTGACATGGGAGGATAACGAATTTTTGCGTGGTCAATTTCTTGAATTCTGCCTTGAGGACAAGGCATTGTCTAAGGAGGCGGGAGTTGATAGAAATGTGATTAGTAAGTGGGACCTAGGCCAAGGGTGTGGAGAGTTTACACGAGAAAGAAAACAAAAGGAATTAAAGATGATGACGTGGTTGTGAATGAATTAAGTGCATGAGAGTGGCTATATATAGCTACAGCTGGAAAGGAATAATGAGGAAGGAATTTAGTTAGGATTTAGTAGGGTCACTTTTGGTGATTTGGGAGCACTCCGTGCTTGGGAATTGGTAGCCACTACCAGTTTGTTATTTTCTTTTTCTTCCTTCCCTATTTTCCTGTAATTGTGGATCTCATAGTAATACAATTACAGTTTCTTAATTCTAATCACACTGTTTTATCCATTTCTTTACTATTTTGTGCTTTAAGACCCATCACCAACCCTTCTTATTTGTTCATTTAATTTCTTTGCCCTTTTGATGTCTTGTGGATGTTAGTTTTTATATCTCCTTGTATTAAGGAATGAGTACCCCTTATATTTCTTATAATACAATTATTGTTCATAAAAAAATAAAAAGAGAGAGAGAGAACAAACCCAAACCCACATGGGCATGCGTTACATACATGCCCCACACATACACACATTAAGCATCGTATTCTTCTTCCTAGTACTGGTTTTTTACTTTACCATTGCAATTTTCTTAGAAACATCCAATCTAAGAATTTGAGAAGCAACATAAAAGAACATTTAGGAACTAAAATGCAGTATAATACTGTTATTAGGGGGTAAGAAATTAACAATAAAGAAGGGGGAGTTTCTAAACTACAGATGGGGAACAAGCTCAGTAATCAGTACACAGTATCGAAGGACGATTCCCTCTTCGAGATCAAGATGTTCTTCCAGAAATTCACACTAAGTCAAAATTAATGCTCAGAAGTAAGTAAAAATCACAAGAAGCCATTGAAAATGCTCATCTTCAAAAATAGCCTTAATCCTTTCAAAGTTAATGATCACTTAACATGAGGCTGATCATTTTACCTTGGAGATAAGACAATGTTATGAACCTTCATATTCAAACTTCTACACTGAAATGCAAGGAAGCATATACATAACAAAAAGCTTAACAAACATAAAGACAAAATTATCAAATCGCTTGGTTTTGTCTGCATGCTCATATGGGACTAAAACCGCAAAATCAACGAATAAACCAAAAGAGTACTAGTTCTAAGAAATCCTTGTTTTCTTATATTGTAGGTGTGATGGAACTGACGAGAAAATTGAAAAGTCTACTAGTCCTAAGGAATCATTGTCTACATAGATTGTTGAACAATTTGAAGTGCTCTAAAAATTAGAGATCTGCACGAGGCATGGTAAATGTGCCCAGAGGGGATAAACACCAAAGGCAATTAAGTAACTTGCCTGAGGAATCTTCTTTTCATCATGAGGTATGGTAAATATCGCCTAGGAAACTTCTGGTAACTATTGACAAAAAATTTGGAGAGGAGAGCATATCCTCCGCCATCAACAAAAGTGCCTCAGTTTCTCCCAATATATCGAGCAAGCAATGAAATTGAGAGAAAAGAGATGATGCAGATTTTGTAGATCCACCTTGGCAAAAGACTATTTTTCCCTTAAAAAATCCACTAAAATATTAAAGCAAACAAAATTGAAGCATAGATTATAGGTTCTGCAGACTGCAGCTAGAAAATGTCAATCTATGTTATTAAAGAGAGAATTTCTTATATGGGAGCCTATATAACATACTACCTTTAGGAACATTCGTAACATACCACCATTTTTCATGCTTCTCAACAAGGATTACTTATCAAAATTTGAATTGGATCTGGATTTTGTTATGTATACTAGGATTTGGACTCACCCATCTCATGGATAGAAGAATAAAAAAGATAGAAGATAACAAAACTAACAAAGTATTAACTGAAGCAGACGAAAAATAGTGCGTGAGTTTATGTTGAGGAAATTAATTATGTACCAAGATCGTGATGATGTTAACTATCAACTAAACAATAATCATATAAGTTAGATTGAAAATAAGCAGCTCCGAATCATGATCACTGAATCATGATCACTAAACCCTAAACAATAAGGTAAAGGAAAAAAGATACCTCCAACTCCATACACAAAAAATGAGAAACCTTTATTGCATCATTTGCTTTAAAAATCTAAAGAATTTCAAAGTTGAAAGTAACACATTAGTTCAAAGCCTTGAAGCACCATGTATAGTACAAATGGTTGGTGCGCACTGTCACCGCATTTGCATATGGAATTTGATTCCTACAACTAAACAAAGACTTTAAGCCTTAACTTCCACTTGCCTAGGTCTATCATGTTGATTATTAACCAACGTCCCAAACCCTTCTTCCTCCATCACAACATCAACATTTTCTTGAATACCCTGATACAAAGTATTTGATGTCAATATCCTCACCCCTGCAATCCTATCGATCTCCAAAACCTCAGGCAAACCACCACCACACCCTTTCGACATACCAACATCGATTCGAATAGCCTTGTTACCGCAAACACCGTTAATCCCTCCAGTCTGAATAGTATGCCCCATAATCATCCTCTTAGCACCAGGAATAGTAGACAAAACATGCTCAAGACTCGAACAATCGCAATTCCCATCAGAGAATTTCCTTAGCCAAACAACGGCATTCTTCCCACGGCAATGCTCTGGCGAAAACCGTTGATCATACAAACCCTTAAACCAATCACTAGCTTCCCTGTTAATCTTCTCCAAACCGTAATCAACGTGTTCTTGCAACAATCCTCCATGAACAAAAATCGAATCTCCAACTACCAAAACAGTAACATTTTGCGAAAAGAATCTTGTAGAAATTGGACCATTCGGCCTTAATGCCGCAACCCTAGCCCTAAGCCCGTCATGATACTTCTTCCTCGCACCGCGAAACGCCACTTGGACGCCGTCTAACGGATCTTTAACCGGTTCCAAACCTTTGCAGAGACTCTTCATTTTGTTACCTTCACGGAACCAATACAACCAAACCCTAAATTCCTTGAGGCCACTTCTCGTCGCGAAACGGAAATCTCCTTCCACGTTCATGATTTCGTGGTTACCATTCATGGTAATCATTCTCCCGCCGCAACGTGCTGCTTCACGTTTCAGTTTTTCCATCAGGTAGAGGATTTTGATCTCGTCGCCGCCTCGGTCGAGGATGTCGCCGACTTGAACAACAGTGGATGAGCCTCCGGTGTAGCGGTCGGAGGCGTCGATGATGCCCGCGATGCGGAGTGCTTCTTTTGACTTCTTGAGGTCGCCATGGAGGTCGCCGATGGCGATGAGACGTTGCGGGGAGGGGAGACGAGTGGGAAGCGGAGGTGGCGGAGATGACGGCGGTGGTAGGAGGAAGAAACCGCTGACAGAAAAGTCAACGAATGTGTCGACGAATGAAGAAAAGAGATTGGGAATTTGTTTGCAGAATGAGTTTTCTTTTTCAATTTCCATTTCGAATCGATTCAAAATTCAAAAATGGTGGAAGATTCATAGAAGTATGAAACATTTCACTGCAATCATGAAAGTATATTAACTAACTATGCATACAACACCAAACAACTAAGAAAATGAATCGGTCTTCCTTTGAGTTCGTCCTTCGAATCAAAATTATTGTTGATTCCTTATTGTAAGTCAATAGATGACTTAATCACTCAACAATTTTTTAGTCTCCTTGCCACCGGTTATTCAATTATCTATATTCATGTTTAAATTCGGTTATTAAAAACCGATTAATTATTAGTATGGTTTTAAGCAAATTCATATTTTGAATATATTATTAATATGGTTTTAACCAAATCTATAATTTGGACATCCATATTCAAAATAAAAACCAAATAACCAATTTTTATATATAAAAAAAAATGAAACAAAAACGGTTATTCAAAAAAATATATTTATTACATTCATCTTGAGTTCATAATTGACTTGAACGTTGAAGTGTTAAACTTGCATGTCTATCCCGCACCACTGTATCAAATATTAGTACCACCGGTTCAAGATTTTTCACCATTGATACACACCAATTCTAGTTCCACAATGGAACAGTGACGTCGTATGTGGGAATTAAATCCTAATTCTTGCAAAATTTCACAAATAGATCGTACTCGATCCAAATTCGAATCTCTAATGGAACTGTGAGATAGAGATAGTCACCTCATACATCACATCGAAGACGCATGTCAAACCTTCTAATCTTGCTTCACCTCTGGTGGCAGTCATCAATAAGAGCCGCAACGCAATGACATCCGATGTAGATCCATCACAAGAACACATCTTCCAAACAACATTTAACACAAAAATGTGAAGCGAATATCGATTGGCTATAGGATTTATGGACCATAATAAGATGAACAAATTCCCGAACACAGAGTTTCCGCTAGTCGTAGCAATCACTACCGCTAATCGCATTCTCATAAGATTCCTTATAGACAATGAAAGTCCGTGCAACACCTTTTACACCGATACTCTGGAGCGTTTAGGCCTCCAACAACAAGATATGAGTCCATTTTATGCCGGAGATCTGCTGGTCTTCAATAGTTCGATAAATTTCCCTTGCGGGGTGATAGATCTAACATTGTCGTTGTGAGTAGGAATAGGAGACAAAAAGGTGACCCTTAACATTCTAGTAATTTCATGTAAGGGCGCTTTCAGTGGCATCATAGGGATATCCTTCTTGGCAAAGCTAGATGTGGTGGCTTCCCCGATCGATTTGAAAATAATGCATCACAATGGGGAAGGAAAGTCGGTCATGATCAATGTTGACCTTGAAGATGTAAGGTGTATCAAAGACATCATCCTTACATATATCTTCGCTTCTTCAACGGTGGTAGATTAAGGTCCTAGGAGAGTCGAGATGTTAAATCTGGATGCAAGGAAAGATGAAGTTAGGCTTGTGCCAGAAGGTAATTATGAAGTAGTTCAACTCAGTGATAACCACTCTCAGTCGGTGAGGATCAACTACGGGATCTCTCTCTCACTAAATTTCATACTAATCAAATGCCTCCAAGAAAACAAAGGTCTTTTTACTATCTCTCTACAAGAGATGCCCGACATCAATCCCATGGTAATCTTACACCAATTAAATGACGACCCCGATGCCGGGTACATCTCCTAGTAGAGAAGGAACCAATCCTTGGAGAATACCTAAGCTACCACATGTACAGTGAAAGGCCTGTTGGACGCAAATGTCATCTCTAAGGTTAGACACATAAAATGGATTTCCAACGTGGTCCTGGTGAAGAAAGCATTAGGGAAATGGAGGATGTGTGTAAATTACACGAATCTCAGCAGAGCATGTTTAAAATACTCTTCCCACAATAATATTGTAGCAAAAACAGTAGTCGACTATACAAACCCTTAAACAATCACTAGGTTCTCTATTAATCTTATCCAAGTCGTAATTAATGTGTTCTTGCAACAACCCACCATGAACAAAAATTGAATCTCCAACTGCCAAAATGGCAACATTTTGTGAAAAGAATCTTTTACAAATGGGATAGTTTAACCTTAATGCTGCAACCCTAGCCCTAATCTCGTCATGGTACCTTTTCCTTGAACCACGAAACTCCTTGTGGATGTTGTCTAACAGATATTTAACTGGTTTTAAGGCTTTGCGAAGACTCTTCATTGTGTTACCTTCGCGGAACCAATACAACCAAACTTTAAATTTTTTAGGCCACTTCTTGTCGTGAAACGAAAATCTCCTTCCAAGTTTATGATTTTGTGGTAACCATTTGTTCCATCCTGAAACCAAAAATGGATGTAGCTAGTGGCCTAGATGTCTTGAATCAGTGGTGTTGATTTCTATTATAGCGGAGCAGGGTGGACCTGCAGGTTAGCACTCCGACTCCCAAGTCTATTAAAGACTCAAGGTGAGCATATTTAGAAAATGGATATTGGAGTTTGTACCTTGCTTTCTGTTTGAACGTAATTTTATATCTTTGGTCAAGTGGAGTATGTTTGAGGCAAAATGGGCCTTAGATATTTGGGAAACTTTTATTGGGTAGTAAAGACGCATTTGGAACCAATCATCACAATCACCATTACTAGAAAAAACACATTTAACCTCGAACGCAAAATGCATTTAACATTGGCTACACAGGTGAGGTAACAAAGTGCGTCATGAAAAGTGCAAACTTTACCTCTCAGTTTAAAAAAAAACCGACGGACATTTGAAAAAGTCATTGGTTCGATCCCTATGGAGACCTTTTTGGAATTCTGAAATGGAGAAAACACATGTCCCCTCGATTTTGTAATTTCACCGACGAATATACCATAAAACCAAGGTGTAAAACAATTTTGAGTTTATTAAATTTAATGAGGATTGCTCATTTCACTAAACCCTATGCTGAACATATAACTTCTAGAAATTGGTTAGAAAAATAATTATATGAATAATTGTGTTATATTTGAAGAACAAATTACATTAATTATGATTTTGAAACATCCTGCAACTCGTCATTCTTTTCACGATGTTTAATGATTAAAATTTCTCCAATTTTTCAAGCACCTTATTCAACGCTTCCTTTTCTACTAATTCATTCTTGGAAGCATAAAACTTGATGCTTTGAGAGATGAACAAATATGGAAGAAAATTGAACAAAAACTAGAAGTATTGGAGAGATTTTAACAATAATACAATGTGAGATGAATGATGAGTTGCAGAATGCTAGAAAATTATTAATCAATGTAAGATAAGTTTCAGATACAACACAGTTTTGCATATGATTATTTCCAAAATTAATTTACTAGGTTATATGTTCAAAGAGGGGTTAGTAAAACAAACAATCGACATTAGATATAATAAATTCAACTAGACAGAACAAGATGAGAGTTGAACAAAGAATCACAAAAAACATAATCTAACTATCAATATATACAATAAACACAACAAGATAATAACAAAAATATCAAACACAACATCAAGAACAACAACGTCAATAAACAACAACAATACCAATAACAACAACGTCAATAAACAATCTCTAGGATTTAGGGTCTCAACAACAAAAACAACAACATTGGCAAAAACAACATCAATAACAACATCAACATCAACAATAACAACAACAACAACAACAACAACAACAACAACAACAACAACAACAACAACAACAACAACAACAACAACAATTAAATATGATTATAAAAATATTAGTAGTGATGTTTGACGTACCAGGTCTCTGAATAAGAAGTAAAAGAAAATGATTTGGATATCTGAGGAAGAAAAGAGAGTCTTAAACACATAACATCTTCGTATTGAAGATGGTATGTTTTTATGGCTCTTGTTGTTTAGGGCTCTTCGTTGGAGTTCTGTTTGTGTTGTTTAGATAAATGAAACTGAATGCTACAAGGCAAAGCTATATATATCAGAGAAACATATTCACCTCGGTTAGTAAGAAAACCAAGGTGAAAAGTAGCGTATTTTTATATTAAAAATAAAATATTCATGAATGCGCCATTTTTAATGAGATAAAAACATAAACTGAGGTTGTTGAGATTTGAAGCATGTACACTGAATAGATTTACCCCTCGATTTTCCAAATAACCAACAAAATATATTGTATATTTTTTTTGTTTAAAAAAATAGGGTGTGTCCAAGTATTTGACCTCGGGTTTTCAATACATGAGGTGAAATAGTCATCATGAAACATATTATTTGTAGTAGTGCGCCAATAACTTGGAAGTCAAGACCAAAGGATTTATCTGACATTTAGAAGAATCCATATGGGTTTCATGCAGAAGCAATTAAGGAATAATGTTGTTGGAGATGGACGTCGTTGACGAGAGTTTTTTTGGATTGGAGGTAGCCCAAGGAACTAAGAGTAGATATGGAAAATCAATGGTATGTGTTGAGTAGGTGGTGACAGCTAAGCAAAGATTGGAGGCAAAAAATAAGCGTTCCATCGGAATGAGGAGTAGTGGGTTATGAAGCTATAAGGACTCGATGTAAGGAAGTGATAGGTTGATGACCCAGGAGGATCCATCCTTAAGTATATAAGAGTGGTGCATCAAAAGAGGAATAATTGTGTAAAAACTAAGGTTACCAGCGAGAAGGCATTAGAAGCTTGAGTATATCAGAGGATTGTACAATAGAGGAGGATCACATCTAAGAAATTCGTGTGGTTATCTAAGGAAGTAGATCTTCGCTAAGCGAGACTTCACTCGCTACCCATCACTTAGCGAGAAGTAATTTCCTAATGAATGATTGTGTTCTTGCAAGTCTCGTTAGGACCACAGTGAGCCTCGCTTAGCGAGCCTCTACAGACATAATTTTATGTTTTAGTCCCCTGAGTGCAGTTTCATTCCATAACTCGGAACGAGACGCCGTCTCTTGTATTATGTGACTAATGTGAAGCCTTATGACATGCTGGAGACTATGGTGTCATTGCCTTCTTTCCTCGTTGTTCGTTCATTCCAGAAGAATGTTTTGACATGAGTTATTCAGATATGCTAGAATTTGGAGTGGGCATGTGTTACTAGGTGGTAATTCGCTTGTCGTTAACACGCTTGTGTTATTGATAGGGTGGGCTCGTGGGGCTTAACAAGGCATACACTCACTTTCTTACTCACATGGATTATTGGTATGGTGGGGCCGTGTCACCACATAGGCAATGACAAATCGTTACTCACAACTGACAGGGTTATGTTGCCATTTAGATGTAAATCACTTTATTACTCGTTGTCATACCCCAAATTTTACCCTCAGATCCTTTGATCATTTCATATCGGTTTAAGTCAGTAATTTTTGCATTTGTCTAGTTAAACATTTTATTTCATCATTAATCGTACATTTCAGTCAATTTTATCATCCCATTTTAGAATATGCTTTTTTTACTATCTTAAGATATAGTTATATTTTTAATTTAGTTTATGTTTAAATTTAATTTATTTTTTTAATATAGTTTTAGTAGTTATTTGTATTATAGTTATATTTGTAATTTAGTTCATTTTTAAGCTTAGTTTATTTTTATTATAGTTTTAGTAGTTATTTCTATTATAGTTATATTTTAAATTTAGTTTATTTTTAAATTTAGCTTATTTTTTAATATAGCTTTAATAGTTATTTCTATTATAGTTATATTTTTAATATAGTTTATTTTTAAATTTAGCTTCTTTTTTTATATATAGTTTTAGTAGTTATTTCTACTGTAGTTATATTTTAATTTAGTTTATTTTTAGAATTTAGTTTATATTTTAATATAGCTTCTCTTTTTTGGTTATTTTTTAATTTTTATTTATATTTTAATTTAGTTTATTTTTCAATCTAGTTTTATTTTAATATACTTTTTAGTTATTTCTAATTTAGTTTATATTTTTTCTTAATTATTATTATTATTACTTTTATTTATATTATTATATTTATTTATTATTAGTTATTTATTCTATTATTATTTATTTTATTTTATTTTTATTATTTATTATTATTTATTAATTATCATTCATTATTAGTTATTATTTATTTTTGTTATTTATTATTATTTATTATTTATCATTCATTATTTGTTATTATTTATTTTATTTATTTATTATTATTTATTATTTATCATTTATTATTATTATTATTATTATTATTATTATTATTATTATTATTTATTTTTGTTATTTTTTATTATTATTATTTTTTTATTTGTTATTAGTATTACTATAGTTGTTATTATTATTAGTATTATTTCATTATTACAATACCATAGAAAAAAAAAACAAAGTAACAAAGTTAATTCTCCCCCCAAGACTCTCATTTACTACAATACCCAAAAACCAGCTGCAACCAAAATGCTTACTCTGTTATCATTACCACAAAACTCCAAAAAATTTGTTTCACAAAAACCTGCATGCATGCTCCAACTTGGATGGGGGGATATAGCTCAGTTGGTAGAGCTCCGCTCTTGCAATTGGATAGTTGCGATTACGGGTTGGATGTCTAATTGTTCCGGCGATAATGATAGTATCTTGTAACTGAACCGGTGGCTCACTTTTTCTAAATAATGGGAATGAGGACCGAAACATGCCACTGAAAGACTCTACTTTGACAAAGATGGGATGTCAAAAACGTAGAGGAGGTAGGATGGGAAGTTGGTCAGATCTAGTATGGATCATACATGTACGTTAGTTGGAGTCGGTGGCTCTATAGATCCTATATCTATCTATATGAAGAAGACAGCATGTCAGGAGGGGGATTCTTCTTTGTACAAATGGTACGTCGAACTTGGAAGAAGCATGAAGAAATTAACTATACTTCTTTATCTTTTGAGTTGTTCTGCCGGATCGGAAACTTGTACCACAATTGCCATTTCCTACAAACACATACACAAAACCAAAACCTACACTACACTAAAATAGACCCTGCAACGACTACATCAGCAAGTTCACAGCCAAGACCAAAGACTCCAAAACAAGCTGCCAAAAAACTTGTTACAAAGCAAATCAATTTTTTGCAACACTAACACATAACATGTATGTGCCAAACAGAGCAGAGTTTGCTGTAAAATAAACCTGCCTTGAAAGTGACTGTAAAAAGAAGAAATTTTGGTGGGAATCACTTGAAACAGAAGAGAGAGAGGTTCAACAGGGGCAGCGACTTTAAAAAGACGGGAGAAATGAGAAAGGGGGACGAGGAAGAAAATTGGAAAATGGTGAAAAAAACAAACCCAGTTGACTCTTCATCCTTCATTTCTCATCATCAACTCAATTCACCCCTATTACCGTTCCATTTCTAACCTTCATTTTCCAAGCCGTTATTGCAACAAAAAAGTACCTTGTTCTTTTAACAACCTTCACTACCTTTCTCAAAAATCAGAACAACAAAAAACCTCACAAAATCCAAATTGAAAACCACCTTTTAACAACCTTTCATCAACCTGTAACAAAGCAATAACCACAAAAACCTGTGAATTCACTCAAAGCCGCCACTACCACTGTGGTTCCTTCATCCTCATTTTCCGCCGCGAGAAAGCAAGGAGAAGAATAGAATACACAAAGCGAGATCCGAGAAGAGCGAGAAATGAACCAAACGTAGAGACGATTTAAAAGAGTGAGTCGAAATCGAAAGCATGAATAGAGAAGGTGATTGCAAAGCACAGTGAAATAAGCAAGAAAAGGTTGAAACATGATCTGCGCTTCCCTGAACCGTGGTTTCTTCTTTTCTCTTGGATTGTTTTTTTTCTTCGGTCTTGCCAATTCCCATTTATTTATTTATTATGTTGAGTTTTCCATTTTATAACTTGGTTTGGGCTTTGTTAAGCCCGTGATGTTTTGCTTTTTACACCCTTGATTTCAAAGTGCACTTAGATTCATTTGAGTTTTGTTTTAGGATAGAATTAATTAATTAGGTTTTAATTAGATTAAGGTTTATTTAGTTAATTAGTTTGTTTTAATTAGAATTTTATTAGTTAGTTTTTTTATTAGATTTTAGAACTTAATATCTTTTTAGATTTTAGAACTTAATTAGTTAGTTTGTTTATTAGAAGCTAGTCTAATTTAGTTATTTAAGTTTTAATTAGAAATTACTTTAATTAGTTAATTTTTAATTAGAATTTTTTAATTTGTTTTAATTAGATTTTAGTTTAATTTGTTATCTAGTTTTTAATTAGATTTTGATTTAATTGGAATTTGGTTTTTTTTTTGTTAGTTAATGCCTAAATTAATCTTGACAATCTTCAATTCTATTGTGTTTAATTCTTGATGTTCAATTTTGGATTCGATACTTGATACCTTTGAAGATTTTGACTAAGTGTTGATCAATCATTGTTGCCTGTGGTTTGACTTGGTCCTTGAGAAACTATTGATTAATTTTTACCTTGTTGATTGGTCTATTTTTAATGTTTGTTGATACTTTATTGACTTTGTCCGTGAGTTGTTGATAAGTGTTTGGTGTTCTTTTGTTTGTTCTTGATTTTTATCTCATATGCTATAAGCTTCATTTTGGTTCCTCTGTGGTTGCAAGTTGCCTGTCCCTGAATTCCAAAGGAAGGGGTTACTTTTGTTGACTTGTAGGTCATTGAGGATAACCTTGTCCACCGTTCCCTTGAAACCTCTTTAGGTCCTTCTCCTTTATCCTAACCTTAGGATTAGAGTCACTATACTTTATGTAGATTGTTCTGCCATGGACATCTATTTTCCCGTTTAACCTAGCCTTAGGTTTAGAGTCGCCACACTCTATGTAGGTGTCTCACCACAGACATTTACTTTTCCCTTTGGAACCTTGACCACAGTCAAGAGTTCCTCACCCCTATTATGGGGAACTACGGTTACTCTAATTCCATTCCAGTTAGGATACGTAGGCACGAGATGTGATGTCTTGGCGAGCATACTTTGTGCATACTTTGTATATACCCTAGATCCTTACCTTAACACCTTTTCCTTAGCAAACAAACTTTAACATAATACAAATACTAACCAGCGGTTCCTGTAGAGTACTACAGATACTTCAGATGCTAACACCTTTCCTAGGTATAACCAACCATCAAACCTTAGATTTTTAGTTGTGTTATTACATAGCGCACTTAGGGTTTTCTTTGATCTTTACCCGTTCATTTGGATAAATCAAAGCTCGATGGTGAATTTCGTAGATTTGTGATTCAAGTTAATACAATAGCTTGATATCCGATTCTCACTGCAACACTCGTCACCGCTATCGCCCGGTGGACTCATGCAATCATGAAGGTGAGTTTTCACTCGTAGTTAACTCACATGCGCTTAGATGATTGGTGGGGTCGTGACGCAGCATCAGCAATGTAACTTCGTTACTTATCACAAATGGGTTTTTGTAGCCTTTTAGGCGTAAATCACTTTGTTACTCATCCTAATCATCGTCCAGTGAGCTTGTGCAAGTCTCTTGATGCTAGGAACAAGGTTACTCATCAAGGGTAAGGGTATTCAAAATCGAACCAGTCCAATAAAAAATCGTAAACCAAAGCAAACCAAAATCGAAATCACATTTGGTTTGGACGTGTTTGGCCATATTTTAAAAAAACTGCACGGTTCGGTTCGGTTTACATTTTGTGTTTTGCAAACCGAACTAAACTAAAACAAATTGCATTATGTTACAACCAAATATCACTTATCCCACATCCAACCCTAAATCAAAACCTATTATATCTTAGCCTTACGATTATGAACGGTTTTATCTTGCACACACTTAGATTTCAGTTTTAGCCTTCTCAAATCTCTCGAAGTAATATCACGCCTTCTTCTCATCTTCTTTGCCATGCATATCTCGCCTCTTCTACTATAATCTCTCATCTCATGTGTTCTTTATTTTTCATCTTCTATAATCTCTCATCTCCTCTATTTTTTCTATTTTAATATAATGTTTTTTATAATATTTTATGTTACTTATTTATGTTTTTTGTTCCACTTTTATCTAATTTGATTTTTGCATATTGAATGGATTGTTGTATTTCATATATGATGAGTTTTATTGTTATTTAGTAATATTTGAATAACTAAACACAAATTTATGTTGTTCTCCATATGTGTATGTATGGACCAATAAAAATATTGTAAGAAACCGAACCAACCCAACCGCATTGGTTTGGTTTGGTTTTATTTTTAAAAGCCAATTGAACCACACACTTTTTTCTCTTGAGGTTCTGGTGATTTTTAGCATCAAAACCGCCCAAAATGCATCACAAAAACCCCTAATCAAGGATGTGCTTGCGTGGCCTAGTAGAAGGCGTACACTACTTCGGAACTCTCTCGTACACGGGTACGAGTATGCGTATGTGGTTGCGCTAACCTTGTTACGTGTTTGTGATTTGGAATTGGATAGTCAATAGACTTCCAATTCGATGTTATGTTAGTGATTTGGAATTGGATAGTAAAGAGACTTCCAATTCGATGTTATTTTGGTGATTTAGGATTGGATAGTAAGAGACTTCCAATTCAATATTATGTGATATTTGTGCATTCTTGAAATGGTAAGTAAGGAAACTTCGGATCAATAGTTGATCCGTATATGATTATGTACCCTGTAGAGCCGAGAGGACCCATGGGATAGGAGGATTCACTAAGATTTAGTAAACTCACCCCAATCATATTATTATTTTGCAGGTTCGCTGGTTAAAGTGAAGAACTTGTGATAAGGTCGGGATCAGAGACTTGATGAGCTAATGGATTGAAAAGCATTCCTGATCTTATGCTCCGTTGTGCATTATTTTGTGAACATATATGTTGTATACGTTTTAGCTATAGATTCCGATGTATACGATTTTATCATATCATCTTTAGCTTTTGTATGTACTCAGTACCAAAATTTTAACGTCTTACTGGTATGATTCTAGACACATATTATATATATATATATATATATATATATATATATATATATATATATATATATATATATATATATATATATATATATATATATATATATATATATATATATATATATATATATATATATATATATATATATATATATATATATATATATATATATATATATATATATATATATATATATATATATATATATATATATATATATATATATATATATATATATATATATATATATATATATATATATATATATATATATATATATATATATATATATATATATATATATATATATATATATATATATATATATATATATATATATATATATATATATATATATATATATATATATATATATATATATATTGTAACACTCAGAATTTAATTAAATTATTTAATTGAATTTTCATTACTTTAATTTAATTTTTTGGATGATTTAATATAACTTTAACTATTTATTTGGTGATAGCATGTGTAATGTGAATTTTGAGAGTTTATTAGAATTTAGTGGAACTTTATTTGATTAAAATTATAGAATAATAATAAAATAAGAGGAATATTTATACTGGGGCAAAAGTTAGATTTTTTAGAAATATAAGGGAAAATGATAAAAGTAGAGATGAGTTGAGCGGTAAAAGTGTGAAAAAAGAGTTAATTATATTTTAGGTTCAAATAAATAGAATATGTGAGGGGAGCCAGAGTACTAATACATATAAAGTGTGCAAATTGGAAAAAGAGGCAAGACTCAGAGAAGGAGAATAAGGGCTTGAGGGAGAAGAAGAACACCATAACAAAGCTTGTTTAGCTGCTGGAAATTAAGGTAAGGGGAGGGGTGAAGAATTAATCTAATATGGGTGTCAATTTCATGAAGGGTAAAGAGAGATCCTCACCCTCCTATAGGTTTTTCTCTTATTTTCTCCATTGTTGAGTTTGTGTGTTTTGGAGAAAGTTTGTGTAAAACCTATCCCAAATTGTTATGATAAACATGAATTAGTGTATGATTTTTACTGTTGAAACTTGTGTACCAATATGTGCAAATTGGAGTGTTTGTCTTCATATTAATATGTGTTAATATGATGGACGCGTTGTTAAACTGTGAATGAATTAATGAGATAAATGGTTATTATATGTAATATGAGGTGTTGAATGTTGTGTAATTCATGTATGATATTGAATTCATATCATGTGTTGTGAATTAATGTCGTCAAGAACAAACCAAAATATGAGAAAGAGTGAGTTTCTTGGACAAATACAAGAAATCTTATTAAGTTTTACGAAAGAGAGAAGAATGAAGAATAAGAATTGGAATTATTTAAAATTGTCTTACTATTCACGTACTCAGTAAGGGTTTAAAGATTACATGTGAATAACCACAATTAACCTCTCTCAACAACCTTAGAGAACTAGTTTATTTATATACTACTAAGCTAACTTAGGCTACAAGCTAGCTTACCAATTGGGCTTACAAGCAAGGTCCAATTCGACATGCTAACAATCCTAGCATTTTGGCTACTGCATGCTTCGACTACAACATACAAGATCGGCATGTGAATAGACTTCGACTACATGCTAATTTTTTATCGAACCATGATAATACCCTTGTCGACACTATAGTTCGATTCAAATCCCATAAACCTCTATCTTGGAACAAACTCTACACTAACAAGGGAACAAATTAGGTTTCATCATGCAACTTTATTAACTACATATAATGGAAAAACTTGCTACTTGGAAATATCTTGGTGATCATATCAACAACAATGCTATCAATTGAAACCTCCAACATTCGGAGTTATCCATGCTCGATTATCTTTATAATGGTGCAGCCTTACATCGATGTGCTTGGTTCGCTCATGATAGGATGGATTCTTTGGCAGGTGTATTGCATTTTGACTATCACATTTAATAGTGATAACTGGGCCTTGAAGTTTTAGCTCCTTAACAAAACCTTCAAGCCACAATGCTTCCTTCACAGCTTCAGTTACAGCGATATATTCCGCTTCAGTGGTAGATAAGACAACAATCTTCTGAAGTGTTGCTTTCCAACTGATTGTTGTCCAAGACATAGTGAACACATATCCAGAAATAGATTTTCTAGAATCCATACAACCTGCATAATCAGAGTCAACAAAACCTTTGATTTTGAATTTTCTATCATCACCACAAGCTCCATCATAAATCAGGACTCTGCTTAGAGACCCATTGATGTACCTTAGAATCCATTTTAATGCTTGTCAGTGCGCCTTCCCAGTGCGCCTTCCCAGGATTAGCCATATACCCGCTTACAAGGCTCATTGCGTACATTATGTCTGGCCTCGTACATACCATAACATACATCAAAGAACCTAATATACTAGCATATGGAATACTATTCATATAGGCTCTTTCGAATTTAATACTTGGACTTTGAGTCCTACTCAACTTGTACTGAGGATTAGCAGTGTTACCACATGCTTTGAATTCGACATACCAAACTTGGCGACAATCTTCTTCAAGTATGTCTTTTGAGATAAGCATAATCTTGTCTGCTTTCTTTATATCTGGAGGTAAATCCTAAGAATTCTGAAGGCAGCTCCCAAATCCTTCATGTCGAACTCCTTATCGAGTTCAGCTTTCACCTTTATAACATCTTCAACATTGTTGCTTGCTATGAGGATGTCATCCACATAAAGCAGCAAAATAACATGTGAATTTCCAGGTCAAAATATGAAGTAAACACAGTGGTTAAACTTCCTCCTAGTGAAACCTATGTGTGCCATGAACTTGTCGAATCTCCTATTCCATTGTCGAGGAGATTGTTTCAGGCCATACAAATACCTATTACTCTTACACACAGGATCTTCCTTTCTCTTTTCTACATACCCTTCAGGTTGCCTCATCAGAACTATTTCATCTAGATCATCATACAGGAATGTTGTTTTCACATCCATCTGCTCAAGTTCTAGGTCAAAATTCGCCACCATGGCTAACAATATTCTAATGGATCCGTGATTTACAACAGGTGAAAATAAATTATTAAAGTCGACTCCTTCTTTCTGAGTAAACCCCTAGCAACCAACATTGCAATAAATCGCTTTGACATCACTCCTTCGATTCCTTCCTTAACCTTGAAAATCCATTTACAACTGACTAACCTGGCTCCAAAAGGTCTCTCGGTCAGCTCCCAAGTGTTATTATCATGAAGAGGTTTCATCTCATCATCCATGGCTTTCATTCATTCAGTCTTATTTTGACTCCTCACGACTTCCTTCTATTCTTTAGGTTCTTCATCAAGAACCTCACTTGCAAAGATTAAGGTAAAGGCTATGAGATTTCAATAACCAAGTTTCTGAGGAAACTAGATGACTCTTCTCGACTTGCCTCTTGCCAGCAGGTAGTCATTATTAGTCTCCTCATCTTCATCAACAACTTATGCATCTTCTTCGACTTCATATGAGCTATGCTATTCAGCATCACTATGCTCCACCTCAACAGGAATCTCTTCCTATTTCAGTTCTTCTTCAGAGATCTTGGTACTTCAACCAACGTCATCAGTTTTCTTGAAAGCTATCTTAGCTTTATTGAAAACTACATCTCGACTTATAATACACCTCATATGACCTAGCTCTAGGCACCACAACCTATAAGCTTTGGTTCTTTCAGGGTATCCAAGAAATATGCATCTTAGAGCTATAGGTTAGACCTTGTCTTGCCTAATGTGAGCATAGGCTAAGAAACCAAATACTCTAAGTCTATCGAGAATAGGTGGATGCTCCAACCAGACTTCTACATGTGTCTTCATTCCCAAGGCAATCGAAGGACACCTATTTATCAAGTATGTTACATTCACAACAGCTTCTGCCCAAAACATGTTTTTCAATCCCGCACTTACCAACATGTATCCCACCTGTTATATAATGGTTTGATTAAACCTTTCGTCCAAACCATTTTATTGGGGAGTGCATGTAGTAGTTCTGAGCTTTGCAATACCAGAAGCAGCACAATAGTTGTTGAAAGCTTATTGCAAAATTCAAGAGCATTGTTAGTCTTCAACCCCCTTGACCTTCCTTCCAGTTTGGTTTTTGATTAGAGTCTTCCAACTTTTGAAATTCTCACAAGTTTCATCCTTAGTCTTCTGGACGAATATTCATAATTTTTTAGAATAATCATCAACTATGGATAGAAAATATTGTGCACCTGAGTGTGACGAATTCCTTATAGGCTTCCATAGATTAGCATGGATATAATCAAGAGATCTATGTGTTCTTTGTTTACCTTTGTTAAAATTCACCCTACAAGATATACCAAATACACAAGGTTCACAAAACTCCAGTTTTTCGACCTTATCACCACACAACAGATTTTGTTTCGACAATTCAACCAGGCCTCTTTCACTGACATGGCCAAGTCTCTTGTACCATAGCTCAGTCTTTGACACGGGTTTTATGGGTGTCATATCTGGTGAACCACTTACAACCTCATCCTTAAGGATATAACAGCCTTGTTTTTTCACGCCTCTCAAGACTTCCTTCGACCCCTTCATTACCATTAGGATACTTTGCTCTCTTTTGAAAACATATCCTTTCTTGTCAAATTCACCAAGAGAAATCAAATTCCTCTTAAGACCAGGTACATATCTAATATTAATCAATAAATTTATTAAATCATCATGGAGCTTGAGTCTCAGAGATCCAATACCTGCAATTTTACAGGCTTTACTGTTTCTCGGCAACACTGATCCACCATCTTGGTCACATAATTCCTCAAACACTTCCTTGTTTGGAGTCATGTGCTAAGTACAGCCTGAATCAAAAATCCACTCTGTTTTAGAATTGGTACTTGAAACCACCAAGACATCACATGATTCATAACCATCTTGCATAATGGTTGCATTACTATTACCCTTTCCACCATGATTATTCGGTCGATCAAGGAACACCTTTCTTGTATGCCCCTCCTTCTTACAATGATAACACCTAATTGCAGGAGTATTACTACCATAAAAAATTTGTAAAACTTTACCCTTATTTTTCTCAAACCTACCATCTTTCTTCAAGAATTTCCCCTTAACGGACAAACCTTCACCAACCGAAGATGGTTTATGCTCCTTTCTTTCAATCAGGTCCTTAGAGTACAAGGCTGGTTGAACTTCTTCAAAGGTCAAAGAATCGCTTCCATACAAGAGATTTTATTTGAAATGATCATGAGACTTAGGTAAAACGCACAAAAGAAACAATAATTGATCTTCATCATTAATCTTGACCTCGATATTTTCAAGATCAAGAATCAACTTGTTGAACATATCTAGCTGCTCAGCCAATACTTTTTCTTCACTTATCTAGAATGAATACAAATCTTGCTTCGGGTAGAGGCGATTAAACAATGATTTTGTCATGTAAAAACCTTCGAGTTTCGTCCACACACCCGCTTCCATCTTCTCCTTTGAGACCTGTTGGAGAATCAAATCACCAAGGCTCAATATGATTGCACTGTGGGATTTCTCGAACATCGTCGTCTTCTCCTTCTCCATTAGGGAAGCATCCATATTCTCTAATCCTATTAATGCTTCTAACAAACCATGTTGAACTAGTAGGGCTTACATCTTCAACCGCCATACACCAAATTCATTCATACTGATGAATTTCTCAATCTCATACTTTGTTGATAAAATCTTCTCCTCGATTCTCATCGTACCAGTTTATTGTGAATTGATGTCGTCAAGAAAAACCAAAATACAAGAAATATTGAGTTTATTGAACAAACACGAGAAACCTTATTAGGTTTTACGAAAGAGAGTAGAAGCAAGAAGAAGAACTGGAATTGGTTAAAACTGCTTTAATATTCCCTTACTCAAAATAAGGGTTCAAAGATTACAAGTGAATAACAATAATTAATTTCTCTCAACAACCTGAGAGAACTAGTATATTTATATACTACTAAGCTAACTTAGGCTACAAGCTAACATAACAATTGGGCTTACGAGCAAGACCCAATTCGACACGCTAACAATCCTGGCATTTCGATTACTGCATGCTTTGTCTACAGCATACATGATCAACATGTGAACATACTTCGACTACAGGCTAAACTTTTGTTAAACCATGAAGCTACCCTTGTTGACACTAGAGTTTGATCTAAATACCACATAATGAGATGCTTGGACATATTATAACATGATTAAGTAGGGGTTGGAATGGATAGAGGATGAAAAAGAAAAGCTAAAAGTGGGATTTCTAAAAAATTCTAGATAATAGTCGATTGATTTCAGTCCAATCGATTGGTCCACTAGCAGCAATACACTGGTTTCAATATACAATAGTAAACTAGTTTTTTCGTTTTCACCATAACTTGAAGCTCATGACTCCGTTTGAGGCGCAGTTTGAATCGTTGGATAGCTGACGCCTAGGAGTACCTCGTGGTATTGTTCCAAGAGGTTAAATACGCACATGAGGATCTGAATGTGCCAGGTGTTTAGAATGTGCCAAAAAGGATAGTTTTATGTGTAGAATATGCATTGTGAAGAGAGTTTTCAAGAGCTCATGAAGAAGTTGGTGTCAATGCCACTTTTGATTTTTTCGAGTCCAAGTGAATCGTTTGTGGTGCATATAAGATGGGTTTAGGTGGGGTGCTTATGCAGAAGGTAAGGTCCTAAGAGGTTAATAGTGTACTTAAGGACGTGATTATACAGTGTTTAGGTGGTGTGCTTATGCAGATTGTTAAGGTCCTATGAGGTTAATAGTGCAATTGAAGACGTGATTATACAGTATTGCTTGTTGTGTAACGTTAATTAATGGTTAATGACGATGAAATCATTTTGTTTTGATTGTTGTGATTAATTGAATCAATGATTACCCCACGGGGAGGGATGCTAATGTTGATGCTGATATGATAATATTGTGATAAAATATTATTAGAAATTAAATAACTTTAGAATAAAACTCAGCCTTTTGATTCCCTATTTAATGTTTACTGAGTTTTTTTTTGTCCTCTCCAGTTTTGTGACGTGGACTTGACATGACTTTGTCCACATGGACCTGACATGACTTTGTCTGAGTAGCATCATGTCAAAGTATTTCTTACTAAGCCCTTAACATCGGGTCATTTCTCACCTTGTGATACGTTAAACATCAAAAGATATATGAACTTAAATTTGCATCTGTTACAAACTCAAAACGTATATGGTCATTACTCACTTTGTCTTCAAGTGCTTTGTATGATTTCTCATTCTGTATAGAGAGCTTGAGATCTTTGTTGTCCATAATACTACATCTTTATCTAAAAATTATATTCAGTTCAACGATAAATTTTTCTTCTTGTTTTCTTATTGAATAATGTTTAAATCATTTTATGAATCGTTGTAAGTATTTTAACAAAAAACAATATTCCCATTGTTAAAGTATTTTAAAAAACAATAATCAAGAAAAAGAATTCCATTCGCAGGCAAACATTAAATAATAGAGAATAAGAAACAATAATTTATTAACCAATCTTATTCATATAATTAATACAAACAATGTCAACTTTTCGCAAATATCAATTGATTGGTTTCATAATACAATAGAAGAAATATAAAATTTCAATGTTTTGTATTGCTGAAATGAGGTTGGCAACATGGAGGGTTATCACAAAATGTTGGTTCACATTCAACACTAGGATAGGGGCAACATGGTGGTAAACCTTGTACATTACCAACTTGAGCACCTACAATAGCAACAATTAACATAACAAACTTAAACAACATCTTCAAAAAAGATTCCATTACAACAAAGCTTATATTGCAAAAAATAATTGAATATTTGATATTGAGTATTATTTATAAAAATGTTGTGCAAATTTTACTTATTTATAAACAATAAAATAGAATTCTCTAGAATTTCATATTATAAAATATATATTGTATGCATGAAGAATATACACATATATAAATATTAATTAAATACTAATATATATATATATATATATATATATATATATATATATATATATATATATATATATATATATATATATATATATATATATATATATATATATATATATATATATATATATATATATATATATATATATATATATATTATAACGTGTATACTGTATATTATAAGAGTTATCATATATAGTATAAAATGTATATATACTTTATACTATATAAGATAAACTTTATAATATATAGTATACAGTTTATACTATATAGTATATACTATATAATGAGTATTTAATATTATATTATATATATATATATATATATATATATATATATATATATATATATATATATATATATATATATATATATATATATATATATATATATATATATATATATATATATATATATATATATATATATATATATATATATATATATATATATATATATATTAGTATTTAATTAATATTTATATATTTGTATTTTATTATATATATTTTATAATATAAAATTCTAGAGTATATTTTATTGTTTATAAATAAGTAAAATTTGCACATTAATTTTATAAATAAAACTCAATATCAAATATACAATTATTTTTTCTTTTTGCAATTTAAACTTTGTTTTTTTATATCAAATATCTAATTTTTTATCCACTTATTCCAAGAATAAGTTTTTATAACTTATTCTACAATTATAGCCTTTAAATTAGATTTAATTGAATGATTATAAGTAAAAATGTTAATTTAACCACAAGATTAAATTCAATTTTAAGACTGTGATGTGGAGTAAGTTAAACTCTCTCTCTCTCTCTCTCTCTCTCTCTCTCTCTCTCTCTCTCTCTCTCTCTCTCTCTCTCTATATATATATATATATATATATATATATATATATATATATATATATATATATATATATATATATATATATATATATATATATATATATATATATATATATATATATATATATATATATATATATATATATATATATATATATATATATATATATATATATATATATATATATATATATATATATATATATATATATATATATATATATATATATATATATATATATATATATATATATATATATATATTTGTAACAATTTGAATTCAATTAAATCATTTAATTGAATTTTCATTACTTTAATTTAACTTTTTGGATGCTTGATATACTTTTAATTATTTATTTTGCCATAGTTTTGTGTTATGTGATTTTTTTTGGAGTTTATTAGAGTTTAGGGGAACTTTATTTTATTAAAATGATATAATGATAATAAAATGGTAGAAAATTTTGTATTGGGGGTAGAAATAGAATTTTTATAAATATAAAAGAAAGTGGTGAAAGTAGAGATGAGGGGAGCCAAAGTACTGATACATATAAAGTGTGCAAATTTGTTAAAGAGGAAACTCTTAGAAAAGGAGAACAAGGAATTGAGGGAGAAGAAGAACAACATATGAAAACTTGTTTAGTAGTTGGAAATTTAGGTAAATTGAGGGGGTGGAGAATTACTCTAATATAGGTGTCAGATTCATGAAGGATAGAGAGGGATCCTCACCCTGCTTTAGGTTTTTCTCTTATTTTCTCCATTGTTGAGTTTGTGTGTTTTGGAGACGGTTATTGTTAACCTATCTCAAATTGTGATAAAAATGAATTAGTGTTTGATTTTTACTGTTAAAATTGTGTACCCTCATATGTGTAATTTGGAGTGTTTGTCTTCATATCATTATGTGTCAATATGATGGACGTGTTGTTGAATTGTGAATGAATTGATGATATAAATGGTTATTATATGTAATATGAGGTGTTGAATTTTGTGTAATTGATGTATGATGTTGAATTCATGTTAAGAGATGCTTGGACATGTTAGAACATGATTGAGTAAGGGTTAGAATAGATATAGGATGAAGAAGAGAAGTTAAAAGTGAGATTTATAGAAAAATTCCATACAACAATCGATTTGATCCCCTAGTAAAATTGATTGATTCACCAATCAAAGCGAACAAATATTTGACAACAGGCTTAGATCAAACTATTGGTCCACCAACAAGAATCCAGTAGTTCCAATACAACAGTAAACTAGTCTTCCCGCTTTTGCCATAACTTGAGTTTCGTGACTACGTTAGAGCCGCGATTTTGAACTGTTGGACAGGTAACACATAAGAGTGCCTCATGGTATCGTTCCAAGAGGTTAAATATGCATATGAGGATTTAAATGCTCTGGGTGTTTAGAATGTGCCAAAAAGGACAAGCTTATGTGTAGAATGTGCATTGTGAAAAAAAATTTCAATAGCTCGTGAAGAAGTTGACGTCAGCGCCACTTTTGATTTTGCCGAGTCCAAGTGAATCGTTTGTGGTGCATATAAGATGTTTAGGTGGTATCCTTCTGCATATTGTTAAGGTCCTAGGAGGTTAATAGTGCAATTGAGGGTGTGATTATACAATATTACTTGTTGTGTAATGTTAATTAATGGCTAATGACGATGAAATCATTTTGTTTTTATTGTTGTGATTAATTGAATCAATGATTACCCCACGGGGAGGGATGCTAATATTGATGCTGATATATATGATAATATTGTGATAAAATATTATTAGAAATTGAATAACATTTAGAATAAAACTTAGCCTTTTGATTCACTATTTAATGTTTACTGAGTTTTTTTTGTCCTCTCAAGTTTTGTGATGTGGACTTGACATGACTTTGTCCACGTGGACCTGACATGGCTTTGTCTGAGTAGCATCATGTCAAAGTATTTCTTACTAAGCCCTTAACATCGGGCCATTTCTCACCTTGTGATACGTTAAAAATCAAAAGATATATGAACTTAAATTTGCATCTGTTACAAACTCAAAATGTATATAGCTATTGCTCACTTTGTCTTCACGTGCTTTGTATGCTTTCTCATTCTGTACAGAGAGCTTGAGATCTTTGTTGTCCATAATACTACATCCTTATCTAAACTTCTGCAAAACATTCTAAATGCAACATCAATGTTCCACCTTTTAAGTATATTACAATGATGTTTAAACATGTGCATCTAATCCTTTCTTGCATCAATCTCTTCAACTGCATGTTGCCTTTGACATCAAAAAATTCCAGCATAATGTTCCTTTATCAATATGAAATTTCTTTTCAAGATCCTTGTTAGAGCTCACAGAGTGAATATTTTCACTTCCCAAATGCGGTAACTTTGAAGATAGAAAGAGTTATAACGCCTGATGATCCTTGGCTCAAAACTTAGTTCTACTTATGGTTTCATAAAATAATGATACACTAAATTTAAGGATGTCATGCATTTATGAAAGTCCTCATGCACCTGGGTGAACCATTTGATTTTTCTTTTTCTTAAAATGAAGCTAGATAGAGGACCTTACACCATGCAAAAAAAAATATGATATGAAGATTATTATTGATTGAAAATAAAAATTATATTGAACTCAATGATACATTTTTCTTCTTGTTTTCTTACTTAATAAAGTTTAAATCATTTTATGAATCGTTGTAAGTTTTCAGTTACTTCAAGTTTAACGAAATTCATTATTCTTATTGTTAAAGTATTTTACTAAATTATTCTTATTTAAATTCTTATATAATCTTTATTTATCATCCTAGTTGATTCGGTAATGTTGTGAATCGGATGCCTTTAGACAAAATATAAACGGTTTCTTTATGATCAAAAAACATACAAGGGTTAGAGTTAACAAAGAAAACAAGGTAAAACAACAAGGAACAACAAGGATTGGTTATAAACTGTTATTCTTTCCTTTCTCTTAGAAACATGATTATAAGTATACGAGAATAACAAAATAATCTCTCTCTCTTGAAATTAAGATTTTATCTTCCTATTTTTCGTTATACCAAAATGAGAGACTAGCATCCTATTCATAATAAAAATAGCACACTAACCTAATGTGATTTTTAACAATTACCTATTACAATATAACTTAGGGTACAAGCTAACTTAAACAATTTGGTTTACAAGCAAAACCCAATTCAACATGCTAACAAACCTAGCAATATTGACTAATGCATATTAGAACAAACTTTGACTACAACAAGCATTACTCCGACAGCAGCATGCGAACAGACTTCGACCTCATGCTTAATTCTTGTCGAACCAGAAGCTACCCTTCGACCATACTAGAGTTTGATCCAATGTCTCACAAATCTCCACCTTGAATCTAACTCTATAACATCAAGAAAATAGCTTTCTTCATGCAGCTTTATCAACCGTATACAGTGGAAAAACTTGCAACTGGGTAACGTCTTGGTGATCATATCAGAAACATTATGATTTGTCGAGATCTTCAGCACTTGGACTTCTCCATGCTCAATTACCCCTCTGACGAAATGCAGCCTCACATCAATGTGTTTGGTTCGCTCATGATAAGCTGAATTCTTAGACAGATATATTGCACTTTGACTATCACATTTAACAGTGATAACTCGACCTTGAAGTTTCATCTCTTTTGCAAAACCTTCAAGCCACAATGCTTCCTTCATAGCTTCAGCTAGGACGATATATTCCGCTTCAGTGGTAGATAAGGCAAAAACCTTCTGAAGTGTTGCTTTACAACTGACTGTTATCCCAAACATAGTGAACACATATCCAAAAATAGATTTTATAGAATCCATACAATCTGCATAATCAGAGTCGACATATCCTTCAATTGCTGCTTTACTATCTTCACCCAAGGCTCTAACATGAATTAGGAATCTATTCAGAGACCCATTCATGTACCTTAGGATCCACTTCAATGCTTGTTAGTGAGCCTTTCCAGTATTCGCCATGTACCTGCTTACAAGAGTTACTACATATGCTATGTCGGGTCTAGTACAAACCATAGCATACATTAAAGGATCCACTATATTAGCATATGGAATGTTATTCATATTAGTTCTTTCGACATCATTTCTACGACACTGATCTATACTCAACTTGAATTGAAGGTTTGTCGTAGTCACAACAGACTTTAAATTCGACATACCATACTTTTCGAGAATCTTCCGTAGGTATGCCTCTTGCGATAAGCATAATTTTGACTGCTTTCTATCTCTTCGAATGTTAATCCCAAGAATCCTGGACGCAGCTCCCAGATCCTTCATGTCGAACTCTTTATTGAGTTCATCTTTCACCCTCATTACATTTTCGACATTGTTGCTTGCTATTAGAATATCATCCACATAAAGCAACAGAATAACAAATGAATTACCAGGTCAAAATCTGAAGTAAACATAATGGTCGAACTGACTTCTAAGGAAACTTATGTGTGTCGTGAACTTTTCGAATCTCCTATTCCACTGTCAAGGAGATTGTTTCAGTCCATATAAAGATCTATTCAGTTTGCACACATAATCTTCCTTCCCTTTTTCGACATACCCTTCAGGTTGTCTCAGAAAGATTGTTTCATCTAGATCACCATACAAGAATGCAATCTTCACATCCATCTGTCCTAGTCCAAGGTTGAACTTAATCACTGCGGCAAGCAACATTCAAATGGATATGTGATTCACAACAGGAGAGAACACGTCATTAAAGTCGGCACCTTCTTTCTTAGTGAACCCCCTAGCGACCAATCTTGCATTGTATCTCTTCCACGTCTCTCCTTCGATCCCTTCCTTAACTTTGAAAATCTATTTACAACTGACTAACCTAGCTCCAGTAGGTTTCTTGATCAGTTTCCAGGTGTTGTTATCATGAAGAGATTTCATCTCATCATCCATGGACTTCATCCATTCAGTTTTCTTTTGATTCCTCATAACTTCCTTATGGTCTCTAGGTTCTTCGTCTAAAACCTCACTTGCAGAGATTAAGGCATAAGTTATGAGATCTGCATACCCAAGTCTCTGAGGTGGCTTGATGGCTCTCATCGACCTATCTTTTGCTAGCAGGTAGTCATTATCAGTCTCCTCATCTTCGACAACATCTTTTGCATCTTCATCAACTTCATCTGGGATACGCAATACAGCATCAACATACTCCACCTCAACGGGAATCTCTCCCTGTTCCAGCTCTTCGTTAGCATCATCAGTTTTCTTAAAAGTTATCTCTGCTTCATTGAAAACTACATATCGACTAGTGATACACCTCCTGTGACCTGGCTCTAGGCACTAGAGCCTATAAGCTTTGACTCCTTCAGAGTATCCTATGAACATGCATTTCAGAGCTCTAGGTTTGACCTTGTCTTGCCTAATATGAGCATAGGCCACATAGTCAAATACTCTCAGTCTGTCGAGACTAGGTGGATGTCCTGACAAAACTTCTTCAGGTGTCTTCATTTCCAAGGTAGTCGTGGGACATCTATTTATCAGATAGACTATTATCGAAACAGCCTCCGCCCAAAACACCTTCTTCAATCCAGCACTAACCAACATGCATCTAACCCTTTCAAGAATTATTCGATTGAATCTCTCAGCTAAACCATTTTGTTGAGGAGTACCTGCTACAGTCTTATGCCTTGCAATCCCATACTCAACACAATAATTGTCGAACACTTCATTGCAAAACTCAAGGTCATTGTCGGTTCTCAACCTCTTAACCTTTCTTCCAGTTTGAGTTTCAACCAGAACCTTCCAACTTTTGAAATTCTCAAAAGTTTCATCCTTCGTCTTTTGGATGAATACCTATAGCTTTCTAGAATAGTCATCAAATATGGATAAAAAATACCTTGCACCTGAGTGTGAAGGATTCCTTACAAGGTTAGTGTGTTATTTTTCTTATAACATCTGATTTATTATGGCCATGAGTTTCCTTTAATTTATATGATATGTTGATCTGTGAAGTGATCCTATAAAGTTTATGTTGTGATGCCAGAATGCCACTATGGCCATTTATTTCTTCATGTGATAGTAGACTTCTAATTGAATAATTCCATACGTTATTTTCTCACTAACTTTCAGTTTAGACTCAGAATTTGCCTCCTGTTTCATTTAAGTATGCCTTACGCTCTTTTCTAATATTAGTGGGTAGTGTTATTATTTAGTTATCTCGTACAAATTGAGGTAACAAAACATGATTTTCTTGCTTTTATTTTATAACTTTTTTTTCTCTAAAAAGGTTCTATCATGCTTTGAAAAATTTCGGGAAGAAGAACTGAATGAGCTAGAAATGTTGGCACGCTCATCATGTCCATTAGAATTTAAGGGAGGTCCTACCAACAAGCATGGAAAGATTTCTATTTTCATTCAAGCTACTAAATTTGTTTAGCTCTTAGGATAATTGCTTGAATAATATATGATCTTTTGTTTGCAGTTGTACATATCTGGAGGCTATATGGATTATTTCTCTTTGGTTTCTTATGCTTCTTACATAAGTGCAAGTTTGGCTTGTATGTTGCGAGCTTTATTTGAGGTTTGTCTAGGAAAAGGTTGGCGTTATTACAAAAATTAAAAAAGTGTGAAAAAAGTCCAACTTATTAGGTCAGTTAAATATATCTGATTTAAGAAAGAAATTTCTTAAGTCGGTATAAATGGCATAACTGTTTTCTAAAAGTCTAGACTTATTAAGTCGGACGTTGTTTAGCTGACCTAATAAATATTTTTTAAGTCAAGTCCAAATCCGACTTAAGAAGTTAAAACTTATTATATCGGCAATTTTTAGGTTAAATTTGGAACCGTCTAAACAAGTCGTTTTTAACCGACTTAAAAAGTGTTTTTTTCTACTAGTGTTGATATGTAGGTGTGAGAGAACCTGATTGTTGAGGCATCTTCCATACTGATAAAGGATCGGAAAGTAAAGTAGTTGTGTGGTATGGAGATTACCTTGGTGAAGGTAGTGTAGAGAGGACCAGCTGGTGGGAGCATAACTTGGGAGATGTGGAGCCATATGAGGGAGACGTATCTAAATTTGTTTCTTTCAGATAATTTTCGAGGGCGAAAATTATTTAAGTGAGGAAGAGTTGTAACACCTCATTTTTCTAATTTATTTATTTATTTGAAATTGTGTGTATTTAATTATTTAAATTAATTTCTATGTGCATGGGGTGGTGTTTGGATGGTTAATAGTGGTAGTTGAGGTTTGGGTTGCTAATCGATTAATTTTAGGCCTACCAATCGATTGGTACATAATGTTAATCAATTGACTTATCATTTATAGACTTAAAACTTTTCCTTTTATGTGTCGACCTATAGCTTATAAATAGAGGTCCCTTCCCACATATTTTAACATCCAGAAAATGTGATTTCATTTCTCACTTCTCACACACACACTCTCTCTCTAAACATTTTTTTGTTAATTTTCTTTCACTAAAAGTTTAGTCGTAGCGCTTTCGAGAAAGACATTTTGTGAGTAAGAAATTGTAATTCTAGAAGGATAGTTTTGTAAGTTCACCAAGAAAGTTTTGTTTTACCTTTGTTGAATAATTTATCCACTTATGGATTATTTGTTTAGGTCGAAGTTAAACCCTTGAAAAACTTTGGTTAGCCATTTGTATGATTAAGTCTACGTTTAGGTTTGAGATTAATTTGTTGTTTAAATATCATAGATTCTTGGTTAGCTCGGTATAAAAGTAAGATTCGACTCAAGCTTAGCCCATTTTTAAAAGCTTGGTTCTGTTCGAGATCAGTCTAGTGTTAAAATCTCACAAGTTCTTGGTTAACCTAATATAAAATCAAGTTTCGGTTTGCAAGCTCAACTCGATGTTAAAAGCACTCCAAGGTTCAAGATCAACCCGTGCAAAATCTTAGTTTAAAGCTTGAAGACTTTCACTCCAAGTTTCTTATGGAAATGAGACGAATCGCTTCAATCCACCTTTTGGAAAGAAGATTCGTCGCTTCACTCCTTGTTTACTGTTTGGTTGAAAGTTATGCACAAACTTCATTTTCCTTGTATAAGGGTGTTTGAGCGTTTAACTTACTAATAGCTCCTAAGATTCTTGGGTACTCTCAAGAACAACTCTTGGTGAGAGTATTAGGTCTTTTTCTTTTGACTGGACCTCTATAATTTCTAGTGTCCTTTTCTCTCCCTTAACCTTATCTTTCCACACTTTACTTTTCCGCTGCTTTATTTTAAACTCTTCCAAAATATTTTGAAACTCTGATTTTAATTCAAAAAAAATTCAAACTTAAGTTTTTTGAAGCACACAATTCACTGTCCTCTTATGTCTGAAGTCACATGTCTAATCAATTAGCAAAGAAGGATTTGACAACCTTCCATATTTGGCATATCTAATCAATTAATCTAAGAACATAATTGACTAAATGCATTAAAACTCTCATGAATCATTTTCCTTTTTGAGACATATTTTATCCTATATATTGATGGCTTCTCCTTATTTTAAAATACACAAGATTTCGTTTTGATTTTCTTTATTCTCACTTTCTACTTCTTTTAAATTTCTTCATTAAACTTGTCTTAGTAGCTTATGAGTTAAATATATTTGCGAGAATTTTTTTTTGTAATGGTGTTCGTGTTTCGTTGTTATTCATCAAGAGTATGATTCTCTTATTTAATATCTTTGTTTGGTTCTTCAAAGTTATTCCGATAAAATCTATGTTTGGTTCTTGAGATTATCCTGATAAAAATTTTGTTTGGTTCTTGAGTATTAGCCGATTAAAATCTCTTCTTGACTCGTGAGCTTAACTTGTGTAAAATCTCTAATTTATTATAAAAAGGCTTGCGGGCATATCCTTGAAAGCTCAAGACATTTAATTATGGAACGCTCAAGAAAAAATTCTTGAGGACAAGAGTAGTCAAATGGTTAGGCTGAACCTATTATAATTATGGAGCAACCTCTCTATCCTAATCTCTTTACTATCGATTATTTAGACTTCTTTTTTCTCTTATCGTTTCTCTTATATTATCCAGTGATTTATCTCTGTTTATCTAATGAACTAATATAAATTGTTCTTAAAAAATAAAAATATTTTTTAAATTAATCACAATTTAAGAATAACATAATTCATCCCCCCTTCTTGTGTTATGAGTCATTTGTTTAACAAGTGGCACCAGAGTCTATATCCTCTTCAAGACTAATCATCCTAGGAGTAACAAAATCATTTCAAACGATTCACTTAATAAACCATCATCTTTTAATGGAGAAATGTATGTTTTATGGAGAAAGAATGTGAGAATCTTCATAAAATTGGTAGGATTTTGATATGTGGAACACTGTGAAAAACGGTCCATTTGTTCATACGCATCATGTTAATGATGTTGAGGTGAACAAAAAGGAAGAGTATTGGACCAAAGAAGAAAGAGAAAAAGTGCAGCACAATAAAAAGCGAAAACTATTATCACTACCACTTTTGATCTTGATGAGCTTTTCTGTTTTTCTCACTGCGATCCTGCTAAATAAGTATGGGGCACCCTTCAAGTTATCCATGAAGTTACAAGCCGAGGTAAATAATTAAAGGATGCACGCATTAACTCATAAATATGAACTATTCATAATGAAACTTGAAAAAAAATATTTATGACATGAAGAAATGTTTTATCCACACCGTTAATCACATGAAAAGTTTTGAAAAAGTTTTTTAAAATAAGGATTTAATTTTAAAAGTCCTTAGATGTTTAAATGATATTTGACAATTCAAAGTCACTGTTATTTTTGAATCTACGGACTTGCTATCCATAGACTTGACTACTCTCTTTGATAAATTATGGGAATATAAAATAGAGCTAGAAAGACTTGCAGATGGTAATGAAGGTGACAAAGAGAAGAAAATTTTAGCTCTTAATCTTGAAGAAGAAAAATGATGACTCTAACTATAAAGATATGATGAAGATCGCTTAGAATTTCACATATGGATGCAATTGCCTAGCCTAAGAAAATTTCTCCTAAGCCTCTTTAACTTTTTTCCAACCATTTACCAAATGCTATAAATTTAGCCAATCTCGTAAGGATATTATTTTGGCCAAATTGATTATTTTACCAAGTGAAAGTGTCACATATGTAGTTTAAATCATTTAACTTGCACGAATTTAAAGTATCGTTAAAGAGATTAGCTAAACTATAGTCCATTTTATTACCACCTTTTTTATCATTAGTGCAACTAATAGTGTTAAAATCACAACGGATAATCCAATCATTCATATTGTTATAGTTAATATAAAGATCAGTCAAGAGAGAGCAAAATAATTGTTAGTTAGTTTGTTGGGGATACTCATATTTGGATCTAACATTTTGGTTGTAGCTGATGTGAAATCATTGTTGTGCAATAACTTTTATATAAAAGACCTCGGAGAAACGAGCGTGATTCATTGTATCAAGATCATGATATCTGAGTAAGGAATTTATTTGGATCAATCACATTATGTGAAAAAGATCTTAAAGAAATATAATTAATTTGACTGTAAACCTGTGAGCACACCATACGATCCAAGCGTGAAACTGTTTAAGAACATTGGTGAAAGTGTAAAAAAAAACAGAATATGTGAGCATCATTGGCAATCTTAGGTATGTCACTAATTGTACTAGACCCGACATTGCATATGTTGTAGGATTGTTGTGCAGGTTTACTAGTAGATCAAGTAACGAGTATTGGAAAGCTATTGAGCGAGTCATGCAGTATCTTAAAAAGATCATGAATCTCGATTTGCATTACCGGATATTTCATATTGTAATTAAAGGATACAATGATGCAGATTAGAATACCTTATCAGATCATTCCAAAGCAATTAGTGCATGTATATTCAATATAGCTATAGGATTTGTATCTTGGAAATCAAAGAAAAAGATTATCATGAATCACTCTACGATGGAGTTTGAGATGATAGCATTGACAAATACTATTGAAGAAGCAAGTTAGTTAAGATGTTTGCTAGCTGAGATCCCTTTATGGAAGAAAAAAAAAACCTATGACACATGTGTTGATCCATTACGATAGTACCGCGACTATTGCAAAAATTGAGAATTGTTATTATAATGGTAAAAGACGTCAAACTAGAAGAAAGCACAACACTATTAGAGATTGTACCTTTAAAGGAGATGTAAGAGCGAATCATGTGTGCACTAATGAAAATTTAGCAGATCCTTTAACGAAAGAATTAGCTAGATAGAAAGTCTAGAATACAACAAAGAATATGGGACTAATGCCTTTCAATGGGTAATAACAAGTTGTGATTAACATGAGATAATCATGTGAGTATAAATAAGTAAATCATGAATCCTGAAGCAATAAGAGGATGAGATGATAGAAACTCTTAATGTTATATATACTTTGTATGAGGGAGTACCTAGGATACAAGAGTATTATTGATAGACTCACATATATGATTGTGGAACTTAGGTCGGTTCCTATGGAATTTCGAGGCAGAATTCCTAGAGCATTCACTAAACTGGGATACACGTGCAGGATCATTAAAGCACGGGCTATTAGAATACACCTTAAAAAAAAGGTTGTGTGTTGGTTTAATGTTTGAGATAGAGTTCAAGACAATAGTGCCACTCTTGTTGAATCAGAATCCTACTTGCTACGCAAAGATTAAAGTCGTAGACACCTTTGTTTATGCATAATCTTAGAAACATTTGACGTTACTTCTAAAACACTTTCTAAATTTAAGTAGGGGATTATTGGAACATTCTGTCAATATTTAAATATAGGGAGATAAATTTGAAAAAGTTCCTTAAGTCAAATCTCACATTGTGTGTTAATTGAAAAAACTCCTTAGTTTTACATTGTTTAGGTGAAATATATCTCCTTCATCACTTTATTATATAAGGAAAATTTCTACTTCATTCCAAAACACACCAAAAGCTCCTTTTGTTGAGTTTTTTCTTACTCACTCTCGTAACTTTGTTTCTTTCGAATTGTCGAAGTGTCAACTTCTCCCCCTTTCTCTTTCTACTCGTCGAATTTTTTGAGTACTTTCTTAAATTCTCTTTAGAAAATTATGTTCATTTCTCATCGTTTGAGTTGAGAAGTTATCAAGTATAATTTTTAGATTCTCTTTAGAGAATTATTCGAATTTCTATTTGTTTGAGAAATCATTTTGAATAGTCAAATGACTATTATTGAATTGGAAAACTATTGGAATTTCTCTTGGTTTGAGAAATTATTACGACGGGTCGTTATGTCAGATACTACGAGTAGTTTTTATACCATATTTGAATAGTCTTTGTATCATTAGAGGGTGTATTTCTAAACCGATTATCTACCGTAAAAGTAGTAATTATACAATATAAAACTAGTTGTTTTATCCTAGAGGCGGCACGCTTGTTCGACTTTTGCATAACTTTAGGTAATGCCGCAAAACGTCTTAAAAAGAGCGACTTAATCTGCAACTCTATCCAATAATTTCTTCTGTGATTAATTTTCAAAACCGTAAAACAACACCTCTTTAATTTAAATCATTTAACCTACGTGAACTTAAAGTATCATTAAAGAGATTAGCTAAACTATATAGTCGGTTTTATTGCCACCTTTTTTATCATTATTGTAACTAATAGTGTTAAAATCACGGCAGATAACCCAATCATCCATATTGTTAGAGTTAATATAAAGATCAATCAAGAGAGAGCAAGTTAATTGTTAGTTAATTTGTTGGGGCCAGTAAGTCTAGTAGAGTTTATAATCTTCTGAGAGTCAAAGTAACAATCAATGAACATTTTATTGCTATCTATAATGGACAGGTTAACACCCTTATTCCTCATAAGAACCAAACCCCTGGTCTGCCTCCACCAGCAGTGGAGCAGTCACTTACAAAATACTTATCCATATAGGCCGAAAATGATAGGAAATGTTCTTAAATTGTAGTCCTTCAATTTTATAAAATACTTACAAAATACTTATTCATGATGATGAGATTTGAGCAGATTCTTCATCGCTCTAATCGTTTTATAAATATCAACTACAATGACAAGTTTGGTTTGACAAGAATTTCAAACTCATCGTCCTTCAATTTTATTGGTCTCTTTCCCTCTTGTTGCTATATTTAAATTCTCCAATTTTCAACTTTTAAACCTTCTTCAAATTTTACAATTTTTATTTAAAAACGGATTAAAGGATCAAATTTTGGGTTGTTGCACTAATAATGAAACTATGAATTTGTGTCTTATAAATAGGGGTTTCCTAGTTGCTCATTCTAAATATTAATAAGCACCAAGATGATGTATTTTGCACAGCCATTCAAAAAGTTATGAGCATAAGTTCAAAAATGATGACGACTACTAACTCATAATTTATCAAAAAGTAGATAAGTTTATCTTACATTGATTTTTCTAAGCTAAGTTCAAAACTAAAGGTGAAAAACAAGGTTGGTATCAAACGGTACACTAGCCTTCCAACCATGAAATCTATGTATAATTATTGCAGTTTCTCTTGAAGGAACTACAAATACAATGATGCTGCAAAAACAATGTCCCTCTTGATTTTAGACACAGCCTCTTCAAACTTTGCCTCAAGTTCAGTTTCTCCAATTGACTTGGCTGCTTCTATTAACTGCTGAAGAACTTCCTCGAGTCTTCTAATTGATCTAATCAAGCTACCTTCGAAAACTTTCGTAATCTCCATGATCTCATAGAACTTTGAGCCTTTCGCCCAAGCATACACAACCTCCATAATATCAGGTCTAAATGACTTTACGAAAGTGTCAACGTCAATTTGTACCTGTGTTTTATATAGAAAAAATGAGATATGATAACTTGTTAAAGCACTTTACAATTACAGATGCGTAGAAACTTCGGCAAAGTAAGAGATACCAAATCTATAGTATTCAACCAATTGCAGTTAAATGCTCGTAATGTGATGATTGGTATTCAGAGATTACCTTGCATTCAAGCTGAAGTTGAGCAACTCTCCGGGCAGTGTCTTGTAATTGTGAATAGAGCATATCAAGTTCTTCTCGAGGTTTGGCAGCATCGTTGATTTTTTCTCGCCAGACAAAACAAGACAGGAGAGAAATCATCTCCTCTACTTTTATGTCCTTGAAGACACCGTTGAACATGAGTTCTGTTAGGGTCAATTCATCTGCACTACTTATTTCACAAGCAACCTTCCCTTTCAAGTCCACGACATTGTCACTTGTAGCATATCTGCATACGAAGATCTCACATTGTCATTAGATTGAAAAAAGCATGTATAAAACCATTATTAAGAAAAGAATCACATTCATAAATTAGATTTGGACGTTAATAAGTTAGCTCTTCATTTTTGCAAAAATATTTGACAATTTTTATTACCCTAGCCTCCGAAGAACCCTCTTCCTTGCCTTGAGTTCATCCTTGAAAGCTAAAGTAGTAGACGATCTTAATGTTTTCTTAATTGACTTTATTTTTGCAGTCAGCTCTTGCTTCCTCTGGAAAACTTTTAGCTTCTGCTTTATAAGCGGTGACTTTGCAATTTCATGCTTTTCAAATAGCCTCTCCAAAGCCTCTATCCTTCGTGATGCTTTCTTGTACGAGCTACTTTGAATCTGAAAAAATATAGGGTTCTAAGTGTTAAGAGTCTCACATCGGACAATATATGGCATGAACTTGTGTTTATAAGTGGGAGCAATCCTCACTCTACCAACCGGTTTTGTAGGGTTGAGTTAGGCCCAACCACAATTTCTTAACACTAGGTAATGATGGTATAAAATTGAGAAATTATCAAAATGAGGAAAATAAATAGATAAGAATTACACCTTCATATCTTCTTCTGGATCTAGACGTGGCAACCCTATATCCTCAAATCTAGAAAGAGTTTCTTTAATTTTTTTCAGTGTGTTTTCTCGAGCTTCCAATGGCAAAAGATCCTTTGGTATGTATACACGCAGACCGGTAATTTTATTGATCTGTAAGCAATAAAAGAGAAAATTATAAATTGATAATCAGTTATTTTATCAATATTGTGAACAATAAAACCATAAATATACAGTTCCAGCAAAACCAAAATTTCAACAATCAATTGGATAGAGGTTATAATATCAAATTCAAACAATTGAACTTGAATAGTAGATGAGTTATTCACAATGCAATAGAAAACACACATATTCACACATGCACACAATGTATCATATGTGTTAAGCACCATACTCTTTTTCCTAGTACTGGTTTTTTTTTATGATGTAATTTAAGAAGTATCATAAAAGAATATTTAAGAACAAATTCTTTATTTTTTTTATTAAATCTGTAAAATTAACAATTTAGAGTCCAAACCTGCATATAGATTACATCACTTAACAGCTTAAATTACTTTACCTGAGAGATAGGAATGGAAACCACTATAGGTTCTCCATGTTCTTTCAGAGGAACAATCTCAACAGATTTTTTTCCGAGTTTATCTTTCCTCGCCACACATTTTGTAAGAACATCAACTTTGTAAGATGCATCTTCCGGCTTTATGTTCACATCATCTGATATGTTGACTACGTTATTACAAGGAACTAAAATTTTAATGTACAAAAGTATATATAAATCACAAGAAGCCATTGAAAATTATCACCTTCAGAAACGCCCTTAATCCTTTCAAAATTAATGATCAACCCCCAAGTTAACTGATCCTCAACAAAAATGGGAGAAAGTTCTTCATCACTTGAAGTGCATTGGATAGAAACAAGCCTCCCAGGCTGTAAAAAAGGTAAACAGTACCTTGGAGATAACACAATGTCACGAACGTCCTTATTCAAACTTCTAAGCTGCTCTAGAAGATTGTAATAATCCTTCAAACTGTCTTCTTCTTCAATAACAATTGATTCCCTCTCTTCTTCAAATGCTTTTATTTGTTTCTGGATACACAAAATTATTAAGAATAAGTTTAAAAAACTAATCTTTTCTTGATATAATTTCCAAACCAACAATAGAAGAAAAATTAATTATTAAATAAAGGTTTTCTTAGGAACCAACTGAAATAGAAGAACACCAATGGTTTTATATAACTACTATATGCCTCTTCACAAGAACAAATTAAGTGCCCGCTTTATGTCCCTACTGAAATTAAACCTATTTCTCTAGAATGAAGAATAGAGGTGAAATTAAACCTATTTCTCTAGAATGAAGAATAGAAATATTTTTAACCCGCAATTGAAAAGAAAAATTACAAATGAATGAGTAACCTTAAAATTTTAGAGAGATGGTATTAGAGCCTTCATAAATTTAAATCTCAGTCAAAATATATACTACACAGAATGCCTTCATAAATTTAAACAAACCTCAAGATCGGGAATGGCACGATCAGCTTGGAACTGAAAAAATGAATTACGGAGTAAATTTTCAGGATCACCGTCTTCACAGCGCATTTGGTTCAAAATCATGTTGTAGCTTAAATGGAAGGCACTGAGATGTAAAGCATATATGTAAGATAGAGGTAACAGTTCATTTACAGAAGCTACAATATTAAAAATAGAGAACATATTTCTTTTGGTGAATGAAGATCGTATTATCAAAAGCTTAACAAGCATTAGACAACTATCATTGATTTTGTTATGTTCAAGCATTAAATTTAGAACAATCTGTTCATGGCATCGTTTTTTATGTCACAACTCATAAGTCACGTCGCAATTGCTATCATGTGTGATTTTTCAATTCCCAATAAAATTTACATTTATTAAACTAGAGTTTTAGTTACTACACAACTAGGGAACTCTCACAACAGGCTATCAGAGAAATGTAAATTCAGGCATCATCATATGTGAAGTGTTAGATATTTAAGAACACCAAGATTAATTCCAGTAGTAACGCATCACAATCTATAAGGCTTTGCCAAAAATGGACAAATTCATCTTTAGTGATATATAATTATCAGAATTAAACAGACAATTTACCTGTTTAAACTATCTGCTGCCCCTTTAACCATCGACTTAGCGGTAGAAGGCTCCATCTTCTCATCAATCATGAGGATACATACTCCCCGATCATCAATACCTCGTCGACCAGCACGACCACTCATTTGTATATATTCTCCACTGGTTAACCACCTAAATTTGTCCCCGTCAAATTTTCGGACATTTGTAAAAACTACAGTTTTTGCAGGCATGTTCAAACCAATACTGAAGGTCTCTGTGGCAAACAAACACTGAAGAAAATATTTCAGTAGTTGAAAGATTTAATATCGTTGTAAAACAATGAGTGTTTATTATATCAACAAATAGAAGTAGATATGAAAATATGTTTGTTAAATACAATATTGATCACTATTCTCAGTATCCCAAAAATTACAAAACAAAGTAAATAAAGCATAGAAGAGAACTAGGAAACCCCTACCTAGTATTACCAACAACAACAAACCTTATCCCACTAAGTGGATCGGCTACATGGATCAAACGACGCCATAAAGTTCTACTGCATCTCTATCCGACTCATTAATCTCTATATCTTAATATATCTGATATTTCAAAGCAATAATATTTTGTAGTAGGCAATGGCATCTCCTAACTTGTACTACTGTGACCGTAAATCCTAAACTAGATTTTGAGTTATATGATTCCAAAACTTTGATCACTTGGAAAACAATAATTTATGCAGTTAATGAAGATATGGGTGTCCAGTTATGCGCAATTTCTAAACTTGTATAGACAATATCCTATCTCATGCTTTTTTCACTAACCTTGATTAGTCCTTCTTGAAATAAGATCTCAATCACTTCCTTTAGAATTGGGAGTAATCCAGAGTGATGCACTCCGATTCCACGTTTCAGCAAGGGCAGCATGTTCAAAACCTGAAAAAATTGATACAAATTCTTCATGGTGAGCTATATTTTGTTTGTAATAGAAGAACCGTTCCTATTAGATTTAGAGGAATGCACAGCTACAGAGGGATAACATAGTCTCCAATTTCAAAGCAGAAAAAGATAGTTTAAAAAGGAAACATGAGAACGTTTAAGATTGCATTAAGGATTCCCATCCCAATCTCATGCAATATATTGAAATTGGAAAACAACCATGATCAAAGCACCAAAGAGAATCAAAAATCAAAACTCACGAGTTCAGAATGCAATTTGATTTTGACAGAGAAACAAATGCTTAATTTAGATCCACAAATCGAACAAAGATAATCAACCAAAGACCGGGTAAAGCTCCAAATAAGGCAAACCTATTAAATATGAAATCTACTAGTCCTAAGGAATCCTTGTTTTCTTAAATTGTAGGTGTGATAGAACTAACAAGAGAAAATTGAATCTGGTTTAAGAGATGAGTGTTATTTAAAAATAATAAGAACTATACACAGTTTGTTGAACAACTTGAAGTACGCTAAAAATCAGAGATCTGCTTGAGGCATGGTAAATGTGCCCAGAAGGATAAAACACCAAAGTTAATTAAGTAACTTGCCTGAGGCAGCTTCTTATCATCATCTGAAAGCATATCCATAGCACACCAAAATATTTTTTCTATATTGTCCTTCTCTGTGTCCCCATTAAGATCCATTTTTGCCATCTGCAGAAACCATAGACAACATCAAAGACATAGTATATCACTCATGAAAGAATGAAAAAATGTACGTTTTGCAATGAACATCAATTAGAACTTACCTGCATTGCAAGAAATTCACACTCCCTCTTGCTAAAGCTGAACAGTATCACGGGATCGTATTGACGTTGGATGATCATTTTCACCATCTTGAATATGTCGCTTTCTTCAGCTGCCTTGCCTAGCACCAGACCTTTTTGCCACTTGGCATTTTCTTTTTTCCTATCATCATCAGCAGCGGGAACAAGAGCGTTCAAAGCTTTATGAAAACTGTCTTCGCGAAATTTTCCCTTTTCATCCACAACTAAGTAGAGACCCTCGCTTCCGGAAGGAAAAATATAATGTTGAAGAGGAGTTGGCCGGTAATCTGTATAAACAATATGACAAGGCTGTTGGTGCACCTGCAATCAACCCAAATCATAAGACCACCAGCAATACATCTATCCTCTCATTCAAAGAAAAAAAAAACGAAAAAAATGCCACTATATAGATATTAAATCAAATAAAATTGAGATTAATTAACCTTTGCCACCCAATCAGCAAACTCTTTGGCATTAGGGACAGTAGCAGACAGGAAGACAAATCGAGCATTCTTTGGCGACATAACAATGCTCTCTTCCCAAACTACACCTCTTTCTCGATCGCGCATGTAATGCACCTCGTCAAAAATGATCCAAGCTACCTCCCTAGTGACCTCAGAGCCTTTGTATTGCATACTTCGCCAGATTTCAGTAGTCATGACCTAAAACAAATAAACATTTATATAAGTTAATTTTAAACCTCATCTGGAAGACAGACCAGTATATACTAGTTGGTATTAAGGAAGTTTTCATAAGCTATAAGTTGTTTTTATATATCTATAAGATGTTTTCATAAGCTATCTTTAAGAGCTTATATGAAAATAAGCTGAAAACAACTTGTGGACATGTCACAAGCTGTTTTTATAAGTTCTCAGAAACTGTTTCACAACTACTTATACCAGTAGATAAACTCACATAAGTCAATCCAAACATACCCTAAATAGGAACAAAACTCTTCTAAAAAGTAGACATTAAAAAAAAGGAGTAAATAGTAAAAAGCTTTGGGTTGCCATAATAGATAGTACCAAGCAAGAAGCATTGGGATCAATGGTAACATCACCGGTCATCAAACCAACATCAGAAAACTCTTCTTTAAATTCTCTATACTTCTGGTTACTAAGTGCCTTGATAGGAGAAGTGTAGATAACACGTTGACCATCTCGAAGCGACATAGCAATTGCATATAAAGCCACGACAGTTTTTCCAGCAGATGTATGTGCAGATACCTGTAAACAAAAAACCATCCAAAATCAAATTTAGTTACCTATGATTAATATTTTCAATTGCATATCACAGAAAAAAGTAATTTGTTCAAATTCTGCTACACGCTACAGTCACTATTTTAGTTGCTATAAAATCATAAATCTATTTTTAGTAGCTTCTCTAAAAGAATGAGCATTCATAACTGATTTACAACAGCTTCCAAAACCTAACGTGTCCAAACAAATTGTATTATTTTCTACTTTTCTTAAAAAAGCTCTAAACTATTGAATATTAAATCACATAACCATAACGAATTCAGAGTTTTCAGTAATAGCTTGAGTTTGAAAATCAAACTTAGTTACGAATGATCGGTGTTGTCAAATGCAGATGGCAGAAAATAGTTGTTTGTTCAAAATCTCTTATGCAAAAGTGTTATAGCTGCCACTTGACAATACTTCGTACTTAAAAGCCTATTGCTTAACATTAGTGCTATAGGTCTCTGTTTGTACCAAACAGCAGTTGGTTGATAAGCTAGCTGATAGCATATAGTTTATGACCGATGACAGGTAGCTTATAGCTTATAACTAATAGCTGATAAACTCATTGTTTGGTAAAATTAGTGGTTCAACTATCTGATAAATGTAAAATGACATAAAAAGACAGTTCTTAATTAATAATATAATGTATATTTAAGATACTAAGAGTAAAAGTAGATTTTAATTAAAATAATAAGGGTAAAAATGGAAGAAAAAACCATAACCTATTAGTTAAAACGCTATTTGAAATAGCTTTTGGAAAATAAGGTATAAGCTACTAAAATAAATAACCCATAAGCTCGAGATGAAAAAATCGTTACCAAGCAAATCTTTACTTATCATATGAGCTTATGAGCTATAAGCTATAAACTAAGCTAAAAAATCATAAGCTGATTTTTTACAACTTAAAATAAGTGATTGTGATGTTCATTATAGCAGAAAATCAGCTTCTCTTAAACAACCTCTAAATTATTGAATACAAAAATCACATTATTTATAATACATAACAAACAGGCTCTTAACTAACAATATTGCTTATGATAATCAAAATAATCAAAACTAAACAAACAATAGAAAATTAGGGTTTAACTAACCATAACGGATTCAGAATTTTCAAGACAATTAATAGCTTGAGATTGAAAGGGATCGAGTGTAAAAGGGAACTTCTTAGCAGGTTCTTTGGTTTGAGATGAATCAGAAGAAGTAGAAGATGAAGCATGAATGTAGCCATGTGGATACGATACGTCGTGAAGACAATCGTATTGCACTTGTGAAGTTGTTGCCGTTGTGGTTGGTTCTTCCGGCGATTTTCTCTTCAGAGACCCCATTATTTGTTTAAATAAATTTATAAATAATTGGATTCTATCTTCTCAGAAAATTCACAGCACAATAACAATAGAAATTGAGAATTATTGTGTCTCTGTTGAGTATGAAGTTGAAGTTTTGTGGCTAAAGGCGTCGTTTTAGCGTTTTAGGATGCAAACGTAGTAGCAGTAGCAGAGAGAGTCACTGTCGTGTTGCGGCAGCAGTAGTAGGTGGCGTTGTGCCGAAGATTCTAACTGTTTGCGGCGGCGACAACCGGCTCAGGCTGTGTTTTCCGTCGAGTTGAGTTTGGTATAGTGTAGGCAGCGGCTGATTTGTTTTGCTTTGTTTGAGGGATTTGTTGAGTTTATGGGGGTTGGGGTTTAGGTTTGGAAATATATAATAATTAATTTTGAAATTATTATTAAAACAAATTTAAATAGACTCGTCTTCTTAAAATAGATAAATATAAAACAAACTCATCTCTTTTATTTAATTTTTTTTAAGGTTATTTGATAGTGTTTTGAACTGGGCTCACGCTTAATTCACAATTAATTAGGTTCAAATTTCAGTAAATTTTATCTCATACTCCTATATTAATATTTTTTAGACCAAAATACCTTCATAAAAAAATTTATAATTTTTTTTATTTGTTTACCGAAAGACTTTTTGCAAAGTCTTTTGGTTCACATTTTTTTCGTTTGTTCACCTGAAGACTTTTTGCAAGTCTTCAGATTTATATTTTTTCCGTTTGTTGACTGGAAGACTTTTTGGAAGTCTTCTTGTTCATGTTTTTTTTTTAATTTTTAATATTGTCAATTATAATTTTTTTTATTTACTATCCTATCATATAATTTATTAAAAATTAAAATTAACATTTATATAATATTGTCAAATATTATAATATTTTTAATTATCTTAACGTTAGTTTTTTAATTCTATTCATAAATACAAATCAAAAGTAGAATATATAATATACAATTATAGTTCATAGTCATTTAATTTTATTTAATTTAATATCAAAGAATTATTTTAAATTTCTGGATTCAAACATTGACCGAAACATATATTAATCATTTTTTAAATTATCAGTATTTGAAAACTATATATTTAAGGAAAAAATCTGAATTCATTCAACAAGCAAAAAATGAATTGATGTCTAATAATAAATTTTTTAATATTAAATAAATGATGGAGGAAAAAACAAAACATAATGTCAATGATTTATTTTAAAAAACAAAACATAATGTCAATGATATATTAATAATAATTACAATAATAAAAAACTTAATAATATTGATAATAATAATAATAATAATAATAATAATAATAATAATAATAATAATATAGTCCCAACAAGCAAATAATGAAAAAGGTTATGATCTATTTGTTTTTTACTCACTTGTCTCAACTATTTTATTAATAATATTTTTATTCTAATTTAAATTATCAGTATATGAAAACTATATATTTAAGGCAAAAATTTGAATTTATTGAGTAAGAAAAAAATGAATTGATCTTCAATAATGAATTTTTAATATAAAATAAAATATGAATGGGAGAGAGAAAAAGGGCGAACACGTCAAAAGACCGAGGGGGCGTAACCCGCCTCCTCGACACGAACCGTCACCTCCGCAATCCCCAGTTCGCAACGATGAGGATGACTATAGGACCCCTCTGTCGTGGGAAATCATGGCGACCCCCATCCCCCACGGGATGGAAAAGCCACTCATGCTCTCGACGTACGACGACACTTCGGACCCAGATGACCATCTGGAGGATATCGAGGTGATGCTCGACTACAGGAACGTCTAGAGCCTGAGTCCGTCACGTCTTGGAGGGTCCTGAAGGATCTATTTTCACGGCATTTTACAGAGTCAAGGTGGAATCTGAAGACGGAGGACGCACTGGGCGCGATCATCCAGGCTGCGGGCGAGCCTCTCAGGAACTACATTAAGAGGTTCACGAGAAAGGCGGTCCAGGTAACGACTTCGGACGATATGAAGCGCTACCTGATGGAGAAGGGTCTACGCCGAGGCTCCAAGTTCTACGTGGCTATGGCCATCCACCATCCGGACACCCTCCAAGACTTCCTCGAGAGAGCCTGTCATTATATTCGGTTTGAAGAGACCGAGGCCGCCAACACTACTCGTGAAACCCGCAATCGAGAAACCTCTCATGGGTCCCAAGACGAAGGAGCGTCAGACCCCCGGCGCGAGGGAAACCGACGACGAGAGGATCGTCCCCAAGAACCCCGGGAGCAAAGGGGCCTCGTTGGCTGTTTTACTGAGTACACGGCCCTAGTCGCTTCCCGCGAGCGCATATTGGTTGAGTGCGCCAATTCGGAGTTTTCCCGAAGAGGTGTCCGTTTTCTAAAACCGACATCCACCAAAGCCAATGTGTACAAATCTAAATATTGCTGCTTCCACCGAAGCCACGGGCACGTGACGGAGGATTGCATCCACCTGAAGGACGCAATCGAAATTCTAATCAAGGATGGGCACCTGAAGAGGTACACCAGGGAAGGAGATGCCCCCCGACAGGAAGCTCCCGAGGCTAAAAGAGTCGAGGACCTTCCCCCTCCCGACAATGATTTCGGCCTGCAGGTGTCCCTTAGCGTTGGTCGGTCGGAAGACTGGTTTACGCTGAGAGAACTCGATCTCCCCGTTGAGCTTCAGCTTCCCGAAGAGTCGGTGCGCCCCGTCAGCCGGTGGGAATACTTCCCAAGAGCGTTGGTTATTTCAGGCGAGACTCCGAGCAAACTCACGATCGGGTCGGTTAAAAGAAAGTCTGATGAACTAATGAGCAACAGCTCAAGCAAAATGAGCACGCTTGATAAGTTTTGCAGGCAATCCAACCCGATCACCTTCTACCTTGAAGAGCTCCCCGGGGTAGCCCCCAACTCGGCCATACCCCTGCTGATACGGGCACAAATTACCAACTTCGACGTCTGTCGCATCCTGGTCGACGAAGGAAGCTTAGTGGATATCATGTATACCCACCTCTTCTCCACGCTCCAGCTCGAAGAGACCAACCTGACTCCCTACCTGGAGTCCGACCTCCAGGGGTTCAACGGGACGACGACTAGACAGTGGAGATACATGGAGCTCAAGGTAACCTTTGGGTTAAAGGAAACGTCCAGGGAAATCAACGTCTGATTCTTGGTCGTTGAATGCCCTTCACTGTACAACTGCATCCTCGGCAGGATAACACTGGTCGAACTAACCGCGGTGCCATCAACCGTCCACCTGAAGATGAAGTACTATACCCAGCTGGGAGTTGTCGTCACCCTCAATAGGGATATAGAAGTTGCCTGGCGATGTTTCAAAACAGCAATGAAGGGCCTTAGCACAATCGGTCCCGTGACCAAAGCAACTAAGCCCTCCCCCGTCACGGAGAACAAACTGAAGGATCACGTCGACGTCGTAGACCTCGACTACTGTTTCGCCGAAGAGCCAACTCACCAGGACGCCGCCGAAGACATTCCTCCAACCACCAACGGGCAGCCCATCCACCCAACACGCCCCATTCTAGACGGGGACTTCGAGATCGTAACCCTCGGCGAAGACGCGACGAGGACCATGAAGATTGGGGCGGGGCTGCCCGACCTAGCGAGGAAGCAGCTGAAGGTTTTCCTCCGTGAGAACGCCGATATGCCTAGACTCGACCCTGAGGTTGCCTGTCACCAGCTCTCCATCAACCCGGCCGCTAGGGTCGTAGCACAACGTAGACGTAGGCACTCCCCCGAAAAGTCGGCGGCGGCTGAAAAAGCTGTAAAAGACCTCCTATAGGAAAATTTCATTTCGGAAGCCCGACATTCAACCTGGTTGTCCAACGTTGTATTAGTCAAAAAATCTAATGGAAAATGGAGGATGTGCATTGACTACATTGATCTCAATCGGGCATGTCCTAAGGACGCCTATCCCCTCCCCAACATTGATAAGCTCGTCGACAACTCGGCAGGTTTCAAACTACTATCCTTCGTGGACGCTTACTTAGGGTACAACCAGATCCCCATGGTCGAGGCTGACAAACAGAGCACAACGTTTATGACCGAGTCGGACAACTACTATTAAAACATAATGCCCTTCGGCCTAAAAAATGTCGACGCCACCTACCAACGGATGATGAACAAAGTCTTCCGGGGAGATATCGGCGACATGCTCGAGGTATACATGGACGACATGATCGACAAGTCCTACATGGAGGTCGACCACACGGCGCACCTCAAGAAAGTCTTCGAGACAGCGAGGAAGTGCAGGATGCGATTCAACCCAGAGAAGTGCACCTTCGGGGAGCGTGCAGGGAAGTTCCTCGGATTCTACCTGACCGAATGGGGGATTGAGGCGAACCCAAACAAGTGTCGGACCTTCTCCGAGATCGGGACGCCGAGCACGAAGAAATTGATACGGTCCCTCAACGGGATGCTCGCGTCGTTGTCTCGTTTCGTCTCCAAGTCTGCACATCACATCCTCCCTTCTTCAAGCTACTGAGAGAGGAAGTCGCGTTTGAATGGACGGAGGAATGCGAACAAGCCCTCCTCCACCTCAAATGTGTCCTGTCAGAACTATCCGTCCTGACGAGGCCTGATGTTGGGGAAGTCCTCTACTTGTACTTTGCCGTGTCAAACGAGGTTGTAAACGTCATACTGATCCAGGAAACCACTGATGGGCAGAAACCGATCTACTTCACGAGCAAGGCCCTCCACGGCCCAGAAGTAAATATCAGCGAATCGAGAAAGTCGCCCTGGACCTTATCAACACGGCCAGGAGGCTCCGACACTACTTCATGGCCCACACCATCATGGTCAGAACCGAACAACCCATCAAGCAGCTGCTCGGACGGCCCGACATGGATGGGCGCACGCTGAAGTGGTCGCTGGAACTCTCCGAGTTCGACATCGTCTACAAAGGCAGAAAAGCTCTTAAGGCCCAAGTCCTGGCCGACTCTGTCGCCGAGATGACCCCCGCGACAGAATCCACCCCGGGAACTCACAAGTGGACCATCTTCCTCGATGGCGTTTCAAGCCCCTCGGGAAGCAACACGGACATCATCCTTGAAAACGAGGAGGGAACTGTCATGGAAGTCTCCCTAATGCTAGCCTTTCCAACAACGAACAAACAGGCTGAATATGAAGCCTTCCTGGCCGGACTCCGCCTGACAGAGGATCTCGGAGCCAAGGAAATAAAGATCTTCACGAACTCCCAGTTGGTCGCATCCCAAGTCCATGGTGAATACCAAGCGAAGAACGACAACCTGGCCGAGTACCTAGCCCTCATAAGGGAACGGATGAAGAGTTTCGACTCCGCGGAAGTACAACACGTGCCTCGCGAGCAGAACACTCGAGCGGACATTCTCTCAAAGTTAGCAAGCACCAAAAATAAAGGCAAAAACAAATTTGTCGTCTAGGAGATCCTCGCTTGACCAAGTACGGAGAGGGAAAAAGCGCTGCTCGCTGTCAACACCATCAGGGACGCTGATTGTTGGACGACCCTAATACACGCCTACCTCAGCACGGGGCGCCTCCCTGACGACGCTAAGGAGGCCAGTACGGTCAAACGACGATCCTGCTCGTATGTTCTGCTCGAGAACAAACTATACCTAAGGGGCTTATTGTAACACCCATTTTAATTATTTAGTCTATTGGTGTTATTTTAGTTTGGTGTGTCCTTTGTGGGGGAGTGAGCCTGAGCGCGTGGGTGGGTGTCCTAAATTTATAGGAATTATTTAATATAGAGTTTAATAATAATATAATATAATTAATAATGATGATAATATAATAATTAGTAATATTATTATTATTATTAGTATTAGTATTATTATTATGATTATTATTATTGTTATTATTATTTGCATTAGAATTATTACTATTGTTATTATTAGATTAATAATGAAATAAGGATTAAAAAGGGGGGTATTAGAAGAGTTTGGGAAAAAGGAGAGAGTGAGAAACACGATAAGTCAGTTTTCGAGAGAAGAGCAAAAGGGAAGAACAAGAGGAACAGAAGAAGGCTAGGGCTAACGATTCTTCAGGTTCTTCATCAATCAGAGCATTAATCGAGGTAAGGGGGAGAAGCTGATTGGGATTGGTGTTTACATGAAATTGGGTAGTGGGGATTCCTTAACCCCGTAGGGATTTGATCAATATGTTTATTATGTTGATATGTCTTTGATTGCTGCTGATGATGATGAATTTTGTGTGCATGTTGATGTGGTTATAATTGTTGCTGCCATTGATGAATGGGTGCATATATGATGTGTTTTGGTAAGATTTTGAGTAACTTCTATAGTTCTGTTGATGGACATAGGTGTGGATTCTGGAGATAAATTGATAGAATAAGGACTAGAGTGGTGTGTAATGGTTGTAGTGGTGATAGGATGGGAGATGGAAGTAGAGTGATAGGCTTAGAATTGAGCAAGAGGACATTGTTGGACAGTGAGGGTTTTGAGAGATCGCAGACGCTCGCTAGAACCTTCGCTAGGCGAGCTACTAGCGAGCATTCGCTAGGGACTCGCTAGGAGAGTGAGGTAGTGAACACTTCCAATAGCTACTGTTTGCATTCGCTAGGGAGTTTGCTAGGCGAGTAGCTAGCGAGCGTTCGCTAGGGCTTCGCTAAGCGAATGAGCCAGCGAGCATGACAGCAAATTGTGATTTTGTACGGTGAGGGTGGTTTTGTCGTTTTGTAGTATCCCTTGAGTTGTGACCAGTATAGATATGGTGATTAGTGGTGAAGAGTGTGTACTTGACATTAAAAGGTGGAATTATGTAGTGATTGAAGTTAGTTGAAATAAGTAGATTGAGGTGTGAGATATGTATGAGGTATGGTGATGGGATCAGGGAGATCGTGTGACTTTAATTAAAATAATTAATTGATGAATAATATGTATGTATGTTGTATGGTGATGGGATCAGGGGGATCGTGTGACTTTAATTAAAATAATTAATTGATGAATAATATGTATGTATGATGTATGGTGATGTGATCAAGGGATCGTGTGCACCTTGTGTGCTTGAGTCATTTATTGTGCATTTGGTGTAGGGCTGGAAATGAGTCGAGTCGAGTCGAACTCACCTCAGCTCGGCTCGACTCGTTAAGAATTGTTCGAATTCGAGTTCGAGTTCGAGTTCGACACGAACTTTTTTTTAAGCTCAAACTCGACTCGTTATAAGTTCACGAACAGTTCGGTTCGACTCATTAGGTTCATCTCATTAGGTTCGGCTCACATGATTCACGAACTTAAAAACTATTTTTTAAAATATATATATTTTTTAGTATATTTGACATTTTAAATAAATATATATTTTTTAAATAAAATATTAAAATAAAATAAAAGTTATCATATTGAAATTTAACTTTATCTTCGAAATCTATTAATTCAAAACCTACACAACTTTCAAGAGATACATTTGAGAGTCTAATTCAAAAACTACTAAATTGAAGATTAAATTTGTCTAAGATTTGAAGTAAATATTTAAACCTAATCTTAAAGACAATATAATTCTTTTCATATGTAATCGAGTTGACTCATGAACCTAACGAGTCGAACTATGTATAGTTCAAGTTCAGCTCATTTAGTTAACGAACTTAATTTTTCGCTCATACTCAACTCATTTGGTTCATGAACCTAGTTCAACGATTTAATTGTCGAGTCGAATTCCGAACTATCTTCGAGTTGGTTTGGTTCATTGCCAGCCCTAATTTGGTGTTATGCATATTATGGTATTTGGTGGGACGAATCATTGCTCAAGAGGAGTGTATGTGATTCATTCGTACTCCATTGCGGAGAATGGTGGGGATAGATCATGGCCAAGGATGGGTGTATGTGATCTATTCGGGGTTCGATTGAATGAATTAATGAGTCGGTACTGCATGCATGGTATTGAGTTGCATAATTACATTATGGTGTGTTGTGTTGATGTTGGACAGTAGATCATGTTTGATGAATGTTGGGTGATGAATTATATGATTACTATCTTTATTTCATGTACTGTATTACCGATAATTTTGGTCATGTTTTCTCACCCCTTTGTTGTTGTTGTTGTGGTGTGTGCTTCTTTGGAAGTACAGACAATCCAGGTACTTAGCTAGCTTCGATAGAGGTGTGTGAGTCGAGTCTTAGGATGCTCTGATACGTAGCACGGGACTTGGGAGTTTTCTTTTGATTTAGTTGAACTTGTTTTATTTTCCTGTGACGTATCATGTGTTGGTGAATTTTATTAACGAATATTTTCATGTTTTGGCGGATGGCCGAGATTGATGAACTAATGAATATTGTCCGCTGTTTTGATTTGAAAACCTTCTAATGAAGAGTATGTTGAGTTATGTGATGTGATATCCCACTTTAGTGGAGAACTCTGATGTTTATTTGAATTAATCGCACATTTTTTTAATTCGGGAAAATGGGGTGTTACAATTGGTATCAGAGCAGGTTGGTCCGTCCGGCCAGTGTAGTTGTTGAGTCTGTCCTTAGGATAGAGATTGTGTATCTTTTAACCTGGTGTTGTTATTGTTGAGCAGTATGGCAGGAAGGAATGATGTTGCTTTGGCTGCTGCTATGCAAGCGATGGCGCAGATGGTTGCTAATCATAACCAAGTTGCGGGTGCGCAATTTAGGGATTTGGCACAGTTTCGGAGTAACAAGTCGCTGACGTTTGAAGGAGGAATTTTGGATCCTGAAGCTGCGCAAAAATGGCTGAAGGAAATTAAGAAAATTTTCAGGACAATGGGTTGTAATGATGAGCAAAAAGTGAGATTTCGTACTCACATGCTAGAAGGTGAAGTTGAGGCTTGGTGGGACAACAGTCGCCAGAGATGGGTGACTGTAGGAACTGTGATCACTTGGGATATAGTTCGAAAGGGTTTTCTGGAGAAGTACTTTCAGGAAGACATACGAAGTGCTAAGGAGATAGAGTTCCTAGAGCTGAAGCAGGGTAATCTGACCGTAACAGAGTATGCTGCGAAGTTTGAAGCGCTGGTGCAGTATTGTCCTCATTACAATACTGAAGATGCGATGACCTCTAAGTGTTTGAAATTTGAGAATGGACTGTGTCCGGAAGTAAAGTTAGGGATTGCTTGTCAGAAGATCAGGAATTATCTGGAGCTGATGAGCAGGAGCAAGATTTACGATAATGATAACATGGCCAGGATTGCACATTATAAGGCTGTGAATGACCGTAAAGGTAAGCAGAGGTTTGGTGGTACTCCTTACAGTGTTCCTGCTGATAAGGGAAAGCATAAGGATGCTACTGATAAGAAGCCCAGAGAGGGGAAGACACCTGCTGATTTGAAATGTTTCCAGTGCGGTGGTGCGGGTCATCCTGCTAATGAGTGTCCTAATGAAGTGAAGAAGTGCTTCAGGTGTGGTAAGTCAGGCCATGTAATAGCTGATTGTAGAGCCACTATGCCTACCTGTTATAATTGTGGTGAGAAAGGTCATATCAGTACGCATTGTGAGAAGTCGAAGAAGTCTCAGGCCAGTGGTAAAGTGTTTGCAGTAGTGGGAACTCAAGCTGCCAGTAAAGAGCGTTCTATCAAAGGTACTTGTTTCATCAATAATATTCCTTTGACTGCTATTATTGATATGGGTGCAATCCACTCGTTCATTTCTGTTGATTGTGTGAAGAGGTTAGGATTTGTATCGTCTACTCTTGATCGACTAATGACTATTGAGACTCCCTCTATTGGTTCAATGATTACTTCTTTAGTGTGTTTGAAGTGTCCACTGATTATCTTTGGTAGAGACTTTGGAGTATATCTGATTTGTCTACCACTTGGTAATTTGGATGTTATTCTGGGTATTAACTGGTTGGAGTTCAACCGAGTCTACATCGATTGTTTTTGGAAGGTGTTGTTGTTCCTTACTCCAGAAGAGGAAGCGTTGGCAGATTCCTTGTCTAATAAGGAATTTAGGACCCTGTTAGAGGACGAAGCTAAGATGTTTTCTTTATTTGTCATTGTCGGTTGACAGCAAGACATCAGTGAAAGAGTTGGCAGTGGTGAATGAATTTCATGAAGTGTTTCCTGATGACATTACGGAATTACCTCCGACGAGAGAAGTTGAATTTAGTATTGATCTTGTTCCTGGTACGAGACCTATATCTATGGCGCCGTACAGGATGTCGGCAGTGGAATTGGCTGAATTGAAATCTCAGATTGGAGAATTGTTGGATAGAAAGTTTATTAGACCGAGTGTATCGCCGTGGGGAGCTCCAGTGTTGTTGGTAAAGAAGAAGGATGGTAGTATGCGTTTGTGTATCGATTACCGTCAGTTGAATAAAGTGACCATTAAGAATAAATATCCTCTTCCAAGGATTGATGATTTGATGGATCAGTTGGTGGGAGCTCGTGTGTTCAATAAAATTGACTTGAGGTCGGGTTACCATCAGATCAAAGTGAAATAAGGAGATATCCAGAAAACGGCATTTAGAACCCGTTATGGACATTACGAATATACGGTAATGCATTTTGGAGTATCTAATACGCCAGGAGTATTCATGGAGTACATGAACCGAATCTTCCATTCTTATCTGGATCAGTTTGTTGTTGTGCTTATTGATGATATACCGATTTATTCTAAGTCTGAAGAAGAGCATGCAGGACATTTGAGAATTGCTTTGCAAGTGCTGAAAGATAATAAGTTGTTTGCTAAACTATCAAAGTGTGAGTTCTTGATGAAGATTGTGAGTTTCTTGGGGCATGTTATATCTAGTGACGGTGTAGCGGTGGACCCATCGAAAGTGAGTGCGGTGCTGCAGTGAGAACCGCCGAAGACAGCGACAGAAATTAGAAGCTTTTTGGGTTTGGCAGGTTATTACCGAAGGTTTATTGAGGGGTTTTCTAATTTGGCGTTGCCATTGACTCAGTTGACGAGAAAGGATTAAGTTTTTGTGTGGGATGCTGATTTTGAAGAAAGCTTTGAGGAACTGAAAAAGAAATTGACTACGACACCAGTGTTAGTGTTGCCGACTTCGAGTGAACCTTTTGTGGTGTACTATGATGCGTCTAAGATGGGATTAGGCGGAGTTCTTATGCAAGATGGTAAGGTGGTAGCGTATGCTTCGCGGCAACTGAGGATGCATGAAAGGAATTACCCTACTCATGACCTTAAGTTGGCTGCGGTAGTTTTCGTGTTGAAGATATGGAGGCACTATTTGTATGGTTCGAGGTTTGAGGTGTTTAGTGACCATAAGAGTCTGAAATATATGTTCGATCAGAAAGAGCTAAATATGAGACAGAGAAGATGGTTGGAATTCTTGAAAGATTATGATTTCAACTTGAGTTATCATCCAGGAAAGGCGAATGTAGTAGCAGATGCCTTGAGCAGGAAAGCAATTTATATGCTGGCTTTAATGGTGAAAGAGATGGAACTAATTGAGTAGTTCAGAGATCTGAGCATGGTTTGTGAGACTACGGCCGATGGTGTGATGTTGGGTAAGTTGCAGGTGAATAATGATTTCTTGGATTTGATTAAGGAAAGCCAAAAGCTAGATGTGAAGTTAGTAAATTTGATGCCTGGAGTAGAGAGCGACCCCAGTAGTAATTTTAAGTTGGATATTGCAGGTGTGTTGAGATTCAGAGGCAGGATTTGTGTGCCGAATAATGATGAACTGAAGAAGTCAATTCTGAGCGAAGGACATCGTAGTAGTCTGAGTATCCATCCGGGAGCTACGAAGATGTACCATGATTTAAAAAAGTTATTTTGGTGGTCCGGTATGACAAGAGATATAGCTCAATTTGTTTATGCCTGTTTGACATGTCAGAAGTCGAAGGTAGAGCATTAGAGACCTTCTGGATTTATGCAACCGTTAGAAGTTCCGGTTTGGAAATGGGATTGTATCACTATGGATTTTGTTACGGGTTTGCCGAACACGGCGAAGGGATTTGATGTTATTTGGGTAATTGTGGATCGACTGACGAAGTCTGCACATTTTGTGCCGATTAATGTCAGCTTTCCGTTGGTGAAGCTAGCAGAGATTTATATTCGGGTGATTATGAAGCTACATGGTGTTTCGTCGAGTATCGTGTTGGATAGGGATCCGAGGTTTACTTCAGAATTTTGGAGGAGTTTACAGGAAGCTTTGGGTACTAAGTTGAAGCTGAGTTCAACTTACCATCCACAAACTGATGGTCAGTCGGAGAGGACTATTCATTCGCTGGAAGATTTGATGAGAGCTTGTGTGTTGGAAAAAGGGTGGTGCGTGGGATACTCATTTACCGTTGATAGAGTTCACGTACAACAACAGTTACCATTCTAGCATCGGAATGGCACCGTTTGAGGCTTTATATGGTAGGAGATGCATAACTCCTTTGTGTTGGTATGAAACAGGTGAGAATGTGGTATTGGGACCGGAAATTGTGCAACAGACTACTGAGACCATTCAGATGATTCGTGAGAAAATGAAAGCGTCTCAGAGTAGGTAGAAAAGTTATCATGATAACCGAAGGAAAGAACTGGAATTCAGTGAAGGTGATCACGTGTTCCTAAGAGATAACCCACTGACTGGTGTGGGTCGTGCATTGAAGTCCAAGAAGCTGGATTCTAAGATTATTGGACCGTATCAGATTTTGCAGAGAATTGGTGTTGTAGCTTATAGAGTGGCGTTACCGCCTAAATTGTCGAATTTGCATGACGTGTTTCATGTGTTTCAACTTCGAAAGTATGTCTCGGACCCATCTCATGTGATTCTGAGAGATGAAGTTCAAGCCCGTGAGAATCTTACTGTTGAGACAATGCCGTTGAGGATCGAAGATCGTAAAATGAAACAACTCTGAGGGAAGGAGACATCATTGGTGAAAGTAGCTTGGGGAGGTGCTGCAGGAGGCAGTGTGACCTGGGAACTGGAAAGCAAGATGCGAGAAGCGTATCTGGAATTGTTTCCATCAGGTAATTTTCGAGGACGAAAATAATTAAAGTGGGGGAGAGTTGTAACACCCATTTTAATTATTTAGTCTATTGATGTTATTTTAGTTTGGTGTGTCCTTTATGGGGGAGTGAGCCTGAACGCGTGGGTGGGTGTCCTTAATTTATAGGAATTATTTAATATAGAGTTTTTAATAATAATATAATATACTTAATAATGATGATAATATAATTATTATTATTATTATTATTATTATTATTATTATTATTATTATTATTATTATTATTATTATTATTATTATTATTATTATTATTATTTGCATTAGAATTATTAGTATTGTTATTATTAGATTAATAATGAAATAAGGATTAAAAAGGGGGTATTAGAAGAGTTTGGGAAAAAGGAGAGAGTGAGAAACACGATAAGTCAGTTTTCGAGAGAAGAGCAAAGGGGAAGAACAAGAGGAAGAGAAGAAGGCTAGGGCTAACGATTCTTCAGGTTCTTCGTCAATCGGAGCATTAATCGAGGTAAGGGGGAAGAAGCTGATTGAGATTGGTGTTTACATGAAATTGGGTAGTGGGGATTCCTTAACCCCGTAGGGATTTGATCAATATGTTTGTTATGTTGATATGTCTTTGATTGTTATTGATGATGATGAATTTTGTGTGCATGTTGATGTGGTTATAATTGTTGCTGCCATTGATGAATGGGTGCACATATGGTGTGTTTTGGTGAGGTTCTGAGTAACTTCTATAGTTCTGTTGATGGACATAGGTGTGGATTCTGGAGATAAATTGATAGAATAAGGACTAGAGTGGTGTGTACTAGTTGTAGTGGTGATAGGATGGGAGATGGAAGTAGAGTGATAGGCTTGGAATTGAGCAAGAGGACATTGTTGGACAGTGAGGGTTTTGAGAGATCGCAGACGCTCGCTAGCACATTCGCTAGGCGAGCTAGTAGCGAACATTCGCTAGGGACTCGCTAGGCGAGTGAGGTAGCGAACACTTCTAGTAGCTACTGTTTGCATTTGCTAGGGAGTTCGCAAGGCGAGCAGCTAGCGAGCGTTCGCTAAGGCTTCGCTAAGCGAATGAGCCAGCGAGCATGACAGCAAATTGTGATTTTGTACGGTGAGGGTGGTTATGTCGTTTTGTAATATCCCTTGAGTTGTGACCAGTATAGATATGGTGATTAGTGGTGAAAAGTGTGTACTTGACATTAAAAGGTGGAATTATGTAGTGATCGAAGTTAGTTGAAATAAGTAGATTGAGGTGTGAGATATGTATGGGGTATGGTGATGGGATCAGGGAGATCGTGTGACTTTAATTAAAATAATTAATTTATGAACAATATGTATGTATGACGTATGGTGATGGAATCAGGGGGATAGTGTGAATTTAATTAAAATAATTAATTGATGAATAATATGTATGTATGATGTATGGTGATGTGATCAGGGGATCGTGTGCACTTTGTGTGCTTGAGTCATTTATTGTGCATTTGGTGTTATGCATATCATGGTGTTTGGTGGGACGAATCATTGCTCAAGAGGAGTGTATGTGATTCATCCGTACTCCATTGCGGAGAATGGTGGGGATAGATCATGGCCAAGGATGGGTGTTTGTGATCTATCCGGGGTTCGATTGAATGAACCAATGAGTCGGTACCGCATGCATGGTGTTGAGTTGCATAATTGCATTATGGTGTGTTGTGTTGATGTTGGACAATAGATCGTGTTTGATGAATGTTGGGTGATGAGTTGTATGATTACTATCTTTATTTCATGTATTGTATTACCGATAATTTTGATCATGTTTTCTCACCTCTTTGTTGTTGTTGTTGTTGTTGTGGTGTGTGCTTCTTTGGAAGTACAGACAATCCAGGTACTTAGCTAGCTTGGATAGAGGTGTGCGAGTCGAGTCTTAGGATGCTCTGATACGTAGCACGGGACTTGGGAGTTTTCTTTTGATTTAGTTGAACTTGTTTTATTTTCCTGTGACGTATCATGTGTTGGTGAATTTTATTAACGAATATTTTCATGTTTTGGTGGATGGCCGAGATTGATGAACTAATGAATATTTTCCGCTGTTTTGATTTGAAAACCTTCTAATGAAGAGTATGTTGAGTTATGTGATGTGATATCCCACTTTAGTGGAGAACTCTGATGTTTATTTGAATTAATCGCACATTATTTTAACGAGATAGCAAGCGTCTACCCTTTGTGTGTGTGGGCAGAACGCGCTGCTCGACGGCAACCGCTCGACCGAGAGTCGCCGCCGCATTACCGAGACCGGCAGAACACCCAGCTCGCGATGGGACGTTCACACCGCGGGGACTAGTCCACGATAGTGATCCATCTCCGTAACCGACCAGGTAACCACCCCGGTCAACCGGCCAATTCTCTACACTATCGAGCACAAAGGACGTCGAGCTACCACTCCCACCTTAGCAAACATACAAAGCAGGCATAAAAAACATGTGAGCAAACATACAGAACTAACAGAAGTATAAACCATGCATACAAGAACAACCGAGCACACACGCAAACATAGAAGGGAAAACAAAAATTCCATAAAATAGGCACAAGCCCAGTAGTCAAAACGTTACAATAAAGGTCCCTTAGCCCGAACAAAAGTCAAGACTTGGAAAAACATGGCACGCAGGCCGAGTGAAATATAAGGGGCACACAGGCCGTTATTCCTACTCTACATGAGCCTCATCCTCGCGGGCAGTGTGACCTTCGTCCTTGTTATTTGAGCCACCGGGCGCAACGACCCGACCACCCTGAATCTGATGAAAGGGACCAACCTCGTCGATCACCAGGTCAGGGTTGACGAGCCTGCGTTGGTCGACAGTATGCTTAAAGCCCACCTCGACGGCTCCCAAACAATCCTCTTCTAAATGATGGACCTTCTCCACGAGCTCCCTCCGAGACACCATCGATCGCTTCTCTTCGGACTCCTCCTCGGCCAGGGCGACCAGATCCTCGAGTTCAGCAATGCGACCTTTGTCCCCCTATAACTCTTCATCCTTTTTCTTCAAGGCTTTCTCCAGCTCCCCAATACGTTCTCGGTGGAGCTTGTCCTACTTTTGGTATTCTATTTGGTTGCCCGCCAGCTTAGCCCGGACCTCATCGGACACCGCAAGGTCGCTCTTGACAACAACCAAGTCCTTCGAGGAGCACCCCACCTCATTCAGCATGAGGGTTGTCTCAAAGACGCTCACCATCTCCGTTAGGTCCACGAACATCATCTTCCTCCGGGTCTCCTTGCCCGCGACCCATATGCTCTTAGCCTATTCTAGGGCCACCCCGAGATCGTTCCTCCCCAAAAAGAAATTCGGTCGAAGGCAACAAGAGGGCAGAATGAACCCACACTTTGGGGACTTGTCCGTGAGATCAATAGAAGGCACCTCGACCTCCCGTCGTTGCTTGGGGTCGGGGGTTGCATCGAGGACCCAGTTCCCTGCAGGGACGAAGTCGTTCCCGAAGAACTAACGACCAGCTCTCTCCGAACAGTTGTAGCTCGACCTTGAGGACGACGACCCTTGTTCATCAGCCTTGTCATGCGTTCCTCAACGGAGCCCATTGTGCCTGCACGAAGAACACAAGAAAAAAAATTAGAATCAAATCGAAAACAAATAGCAAAGTCAGTCAAGGACTCTCCCAAACTACCTAGGAGCCAATGGGCCTCGGCCTCAGTCTGACACTCGAGCAGAGCCTTGGTGTTGAAACACCGGACCTTTGTTCGTATATGCCCGTCTATATTTCAAATATACTCCCCATCAAGGGACACACACTTCCGAGGAGGAAGGCATTAGAAGAAGTTTGTCAGCTTTCGGAAGGCCAGGCTATCCCCCTCACCCAAACGGATGGGTCTGTAGATAAAATTGTTCATGCCCGAACGGAAGTGCAGATCCGCCCAGTCCAAGGGAAAATTCGACTCATAACTGTCCTCGGACCGCCCGTCCACGGTTATCACCTTTCTCCGGAATATGGTTTCATAGGCCTCGTCGGTCGCCGACATGACCACAAACCATCTATCTTTAAACCCCCGCACGGATTCAGTGTATGACCGGAAGATTCTGGCTGGCTGCTTCAACGAGACCCAGTTATGCCGATCAGACACCGTCTGACACTGCAGATGGAAGACACAGAAGAAGAGCGGGATAGTAGCCCTGAGCTCAAGGTAGTTGCAGACGATCTCAAACGCCCATATGAAGGCCAGGTAGTTGGGATGAAGCTGAGACGACGTTAGCATCAGATGGCCGGATACGCCCTGTTGAAATCCAGTGAATGGCAGACGCATCCCTACTTCCTTGAAGGCGAACTCATACATTGAAAACTGACCACCATCGTACCACGAGCATATACGGTGCGACTCCCTTAGTCGGCAAGCGGGAAACTGGCGAGGACTCCCGGCCTCCCTGTCTTCGATAACGGCAAAAACGTCGGAATCATCATGGACGAACCTCGACATGTAATTTAAGGGCTCCTCCCCAACCCATTCCTCTAACGGTCTATCAAGGGGATCCATGTCGACTTCATCCCGACGACCTTCCTCATCCTCGGATAGGTACCAGTCCACCTCTTCCTTAGCATGGCCAGCCACTTTTTACCTGAAAAGTAGAGGAATTTGGTGAATTCGACAGCCAAATCAAATCCACCCTTCCACCGCAGTTCAAGTGAAAGGGCATGGTCGCCTAGCCGCCCATAGGACGAGTTGGAGGCAACCTTAACCCCCAAGGAGACCAGAGAGTGCACTCTCTATCCTCGGCGCACACATCCGCTTGTGCCGGGGGCATTCATCCAATTGTCCTCGGGACATTCGAAGTTCTACCAATCCTCCCCGGGCCACTCATCGCATGGGCCGTGGACGGTCATTTTCTATCCTAATTTTGAAGGATCCTCTGGCGTATTCGCCGGAAAAACCTACGGTGATCCCAGCACCCTCAGCGGGGCCGCCGGAAGCACCGTCGTAAGCAGCAAAAAACACCAGGAAGGATGCGAATACTTACTTGGTGGGGATACAAAAAAGTGATTGTCGGGCAGAAAATCCCAGATGTCGAGCAAAAGCGATCAAAGTTATTCGGCAGAAGTCTTGGGATGTTGAGCAGCTACAAATAAGCGAAAATACGGGGCAGTTCAACATATATATACCCCTAACGTGGGAAACGAAACGTCTCTAGGCACTCAAGTGCCTAGCCCATAGCCGTCACAAGAAGACACGTGGCGACCCCTGCGTCTCTTCAAGTTCTTCCCTCGACCGCTAGCTCCACCTCATCATAAGTTCATCTGGCCGACACGATCACAACCTGCCCGACAGATCAACGCGCCCGCAAACAACGACTTGGGGGCTACTGTTCTGGACTGGGCTAACGCTTAATCCACAACCAAGCAGGCCCAAACCCCACTGGGGTTGGGCCCAATCGGACCACACTGGCGAGCAAAAGACTTGTCAGGCACAACCTTCCCCCCGTCGGGCATAGGCCAACAACTGTCGGGCAGGACCATCGCAGCCAACCAACCAGCCTCTTTCTTCCCCGTTGTCGGGAAGAGTTCAGCCTGCTCGGGGAGCTCCTCGGACCTCCCCACACGCTCTCTACGTGTCCCTCACGCAGGGACACATTATAAAGTAATTACCCACGTCCTGGAGATTCAGTTTTCCTCCTCCCGGATAGTGTAGAATAATTACCCTAGGGCGAAGACCACGTGCTGGTTTTCACGACGCCACGTCAGCCCTAGGAGTTACTAATATTGGGTCTGACAGCCCAGCCCAGTGTTAGGTAACCGTTGGACCTGCGCTGGGGGCTCACTATAAATACCCTCTTCACTAGAGGGTCATGTAACTTAACTTTCTTACTCTCTTTTTGTACTTGCTCCTACTCTGCTCGTCACTTACTTTGGCATTAAAGTGTGTTTCAGGTACACCCCCCTCCTCTTCCATACCTCCGGTGAACAACTAGCAGATCAACGACGCGTGGCAGGTCACTGATTCCTTTCTGATCAGGTAAGATCAGATAGTTATATGGATGAGCGTATGTTCATTTGGATTAAGAGTTTGGATGCATTGGATGAGTGTATACTCATCGGAGTGTGTTTCAGGTACACCCCCTCCTCTTCCATACCTCTGGTGAACAGCTAGCAGATCAATGATGCGTGGCAGGTCACTGATTCCTTTCTGATAAGGTAAGATCAGATAGTTATATGGATGAGCGTATGTTCATTTGGATTAAGAGTTTGGATGCATTGGAAACTCTGAAGAAAAATTTACAAAGGGTTAGCATCACATTTGTGGCTGGAGAAATTTCTAAATTCCATGTTAGGGAACCTAATAGCCCTATTTTCGATCACTTTCAATTTTTGCTTTGTTTTGAAAAGAAAAAATTGATTTGTCATAATCGATCTCACTTTCAATTTGTAAATGTTTGACTTGAGGATTCTAATTTCAAAATATACGTTCGTTGGTGGTGGGCATCTTATGGGAAGGAGAAGATTATGAACAAATTTGATAAATGTGTTGAAGACATATGTATTATTCAAAAAATTATAAGTGTGTTTCCTATGCAAGGATAGAGAAACTGAAAAAACTTTAGTAGGTATATTACACGAATGGGGTGAAGGCTAACTCACGTTGGCGAGTATCCATGTACGGTGGTTTTTGACGTTGTTTAAGGGACCTACTCAAGTGAGGTGAGAGGCTCTGATAGCAGTTGGCGTTGTTAGGTTGCAGGATGGCGGTTAAAGTAGTGTTGTTAGGGTTACTTGAAGCATAGTGTTCTCCGAGTAACGTTGAGTCGCAGTAAGTATGTCTCGCTTGAGTCCTGTATCCCCTTGAGGGATGGGGTATTTATAGGGATTCATGATTCCTAGGGCTTTTTTTGGAAAAGGTCACATCCCACCTAGTCAAAAGGTGGTCTATTTAATTCTTATTTTCAAGGGATATGTGAGTCGATAATTATCTTAACTTTCCCATTATCCCAGACATGTCTTATTCCACGTTTGTCCTTCCCAGCAACGGGGAAAACGTAGTGAGGCAGTACCTCCATTCGGGCGACCTTGCATCATCGCCCCTTTCCTAGAGCGGTCCCAAGTTGTCGTCCTAGGCAAGGTTTTTGCAAATATAACACTACATAGTCCCTTATGCATGAGTTCTTAGGCAGATGACTCATATGTATATTTTCAAAATGTATATTTTCAACCAACCCTAAAAGACACACAATTGCACTTGACTTATGTAATTGTTCCATTAACTATTTCACTACTCTGCTTCATAAGCAGAATAGTATTTTTTCCACTATCATTGATGTTATCCCACTTTATTATCTATAAGATAAAATCAAACTCACATCGTAATTATCTATTGAAGAATATCACAAAGCTATTTTTTCCATGAAGCCTAAGAAGTGTCTCAGACCTGATGATTTAACCTCAGCTTTTATTAACACTTTTGGCTTCTATATCGGTGAGAGATTTTTCAAAATTACTTCAACTAGTTACAAATTGGTATTTTCTCATCCACTCTCAACTTGACAAACATTGCACTCGTACCTAAAGGGGATAAGAACACTTTATGAGAGATTGTCCTAGTATTTCAATTTGTAATGGTATTTATAAATTAGTTTATAAAATACTTCCAAACTTTTTGAAATATGTACATCATAAGTGTATCTAAATAAACCAACGATCTTTTGTGCCAAATAAATCTATTATGGGTAATGTCATGGCTTATATATAGATCATATGTTACATAAAGTCCAAAACCAAATGTTACTCTTAAGTTAGATATTAGAAAGGCTTGTGACATAATTAGTTTGAAGTATGTTCTTGCAATTATGACTAAGAAGAGTTTCCCAGGATAATGGATTATTACCCAAGTGACTTCAAATACAAGAAAGGGGTAAATTGTGATTAAAAAAAAATTCAAAAACTTAAACAAAATTGGTTGAATTTAAGAAAGGGGTGGAATAAGATGACTATAGCTTAAAGGTGAATAATAGTAAATTAAAATATGGGAAAGGAAGGAACACATAAAAGTTTATGTTGAATCCATCCAAAACAACAATGCTTATTTCAGTCCCCTAAAATCACCCCTTGATATTTCTATTACTACTGATCTGACCTGATCAGAAAGGGATCGCTGGCGGCCACGCGTCTTCGACTTGTTGCCTGTTCACCGGTATTTAAGGGGAAAAAAGGGGGGTGTACCTGCAAGACACTCTGATGCCAAAGTAAGCGTATGGACAGAGCAATCACAAGTACAGAAAGAGGGTAAGAAGTGAATTACTTGACCCTCTTGTGGAAGAGGGTATTTATAGAGAGACCCCAGCGCTGGGCCAACGGTCACTTGTGTTGGGCTGGATTGCCAGGCCCAACCCAGGTGACTGCTAGGGCTTACGTGGCGTAGTGAAGACCAGAACATGGTCTTCACCCTAGTCCAATTGTCCCATGATCTCCAGAAAGTGGGTTTGACCTGCTCTTTCGGAGGTGGGCCGTTGGTCGGTGACGTGTCCCCGTTGAGGGGAGCATGTGGAGAACGTGTGAAGGACACATTGTCCTGCCCGACAGGGGAGTGGGTTCTGCCCTCGGAGGAGCAGGTCCTGCCCGCGAAGAGGGTAGTGTCTGGTCGACGGGAGAGTCTTGTGCTCGACACAGATGGGGCAGGTTCTGCCCGCGGAGGGGCATTACCTGTCCGCCGGGGACCTTGTACTCGGAGGCTGCGGCCCAAGTGGACTAAGCTTGGCAGGATATTATTGGGCTGGGCCTGCCTGGCCAAGCCGGGGCCCAGGCCAGAACAGCTTTTAACACAAGACAACCTTTCATCCTTCTTACACTAAAACTTTTATCTTAAGTTCAGTTTGCGACCTTTTTAACTTGTCAGAGTTTAAGAAAACAATTATTTCTTGTTTTATAATTGCAGATCAAAATGATAAAACAACAATTATACAAGAAAAACTTCACTGGGTATATACTCTCCCAGCACTACAAAATATTTTAAAAGTAAGAATATAAGAGAAGGTAATATTTAGAGTTCTTGTGTATTTTCAAATGAACGCAAAGCCTCTTTTTATAGTAAAATATTTACCTAAACAAGGAAACTTTTTAAAAGTCTAAATCTAGTTTATAATTGATTATGTTGCAGCCATAATTGATTATAACCTATCAAATTATAAAGATAAAACTATTGGATTTGAAGCATAATCATTTACAAGACTTCTATATTCGATTAGTTAACAAATTTTGCCTCATAATCAATTAGACAATTGACATTATTGGTTATAGGTCAAATTTCAATATATAATTTATGATAGAAACTTCATAATCTATTATACTCTGGTTTAAATTATTTTGTCTCAGTCCAAAGTTCTTTTAGTATATGTTTTGAAATTAAAAGAAGTTTGAAAAATAATTTGTAGTGTGTGTAAATTTAGTACTTTAAGAACAACACGTTTAATATTACATAAAAATTTCTATAAATAAATATGACATTTAAGCACATAATCATAAGACGAGCTTTTATCAGATAGAAATACTCTTAATGATGTTTTTTTTTTTTTAACTTTTTATTCATTTGAGCTAATCATCATAATTTTTTTGCTTTTTGGTTTTATTCAAACTTTATTCTTCATTTTGCGATGTTTATGACATTTTGCTTTAATTCCCTTTGTCATCATCAAAACCTAATTTACATGCTAAGCACATAGAACCATGTTATCCTCTTTTTATGATGAAAATGCAATTTTCAAGGAGGTGGCTTAAAAAAGAGGTTAAGATAAAAATATAGTTTGGAGTTTTAACTCATCCTCACAGATATAGAAAGTATATTTCACTAAGAGTATTATTTTCCTCATTTTATATTATAAAAAATCAGGAAAAATATATAGTTATTGAAGATGAAGTTGAGTATGAACACATAACATATGAAAAATCAAAATACTCACATATGAATGGAAATGTCATATAACAAAAGAAAAAACACAAAGAAATAGGAAACAAGAAACATAAAAAACAAATAAGTCGGTATAAAATACTATTATTTTGCATCATCACCACCCATTTTATTATCACCACAAAAGGCATTAAGAATAATGATCTCCATACAAATAATCAAAGATGAAGTTGACTCTAAAGGTCATGTGACGAAGCATCCTAGAATGGTCAAACATTAACATGTTATTTTCTTGCGGGTTTAAAATGATAGGCTGAAGAAGTGCTTCACAAGGAAATGATGCAAGAATCTCATAATCAAATTATTATAGATTATCTTGTTCTAGTTAAGGAGGAGCTGATAGTGGAGTTGAAGTATCTTGGGCAACAAGAGTATTTGGAATGTAAACTTTATAATTAATCTACTTTTAATATATTTATCATATTTAGATTGGTCTGACCAATCTTTGATTTGCTTGTGTCACACTCTTCCCCTTCCAAGTTAACTTCAACATGCATCAAAATCTTTGTGATGAAATCATCATAAGGTAACGAGATCTTGACCTTTGTCAATTCAACACGTGATGGTTTGCACCACCATCTTAATTAGTTTGAATAATTTTGAACAAAAGTCGCATGATAACCACATGTGATTTAAGTAATTGAGGATACAAAAGAAGATCTTTTATTCACCATGGCTGATAATGGTTAGGTGTAGAAATTGAGGGTACGAAAGGGAAAGTGATGGTTGTTAAAAAAGGTGTGGCACATGCTAGTTATATTGAGCCCCACGATGGGCGTCACTGTACTGGTTAAAAATTAGAGGCCCTAGTAGGTATATTACATGCTTGGATGGTGAGGGCTTGCTCACAACAGCGAGTAGCCATATGCAGTGGTTTTTGAGGTTGTTTAAGGGACACGTTCACGTGAGATGGTACATGTAACGCCCCGTATTGCTTTTGGGATTACCGACTGACCCCACAAACCAACACGCTTCTTTTCAGCATGCTTTATCCTCAATCACACGCTTTTTGAGAAACTTCCCAGAAGGTCACCCATCCCATAATTGCTCCAAGTCAAGCACGATTAACCGTGGAGTTCTTATGAACGGGCTACCGAAAAGAAGATGCATCTTGTTTTCGGTAGCCCATTCATAAGAACTCCATAGTTAAGCGTGCTTGACTTGGAGAAATTTAGGGATGGGTGACCTTCTGGGAAGTTTCTCATAAAGCATGTGAGTGAGGAAAAAGCATGCTGAAAAGACCCGTGTTGGTTTGTGGGGTCAGTCGGTAATCTTGAAAACAATATGAGGCGTTACAAATGGTATCTATTCAAGTAAGGTTGTACTACTGTATCCTTGATTTCTAAGGAGACAGGAACTAAAGTCTGAATGAAGAAATGAGACCGTACGATCAGAGCCATACCTCTCCCAGTACGATGTGGTTCAAGGACGAACCAAGCGGAAGCTGGTGGGCATGTAACACTCGAGGTTGAATAGGGCATAGAATGGTTCATGTAACACTTGAGAGCGAGGGAGTAGTTGTCGGTGTAAGAGGCATGACAATGAGACACTCCTAGCAGCTTCTAGGGGAAAACCAAATTCACATCGGAATGAGAGGGATCCTAAGGCTATGCAGGTATCGGACTTCATGGTTGAATGAAAGCTTATAAGGATTAATTGGTACTACCTATACCAACAAGATGCATCTTCTTTTCGGTAGCTGTTGAAGCGGTAAAGCAGCAAGCAAAAATATTATTTTCGGAAGAATTTCCTCCGGGATTTATCGTCTCCACAGGGATCAGTGTGAGGGAAAGAATGTCGTTCGACAATCTCTACGTCTCTAAGCTTGGGTTTGAATGGTTTGGGATAAAAATTCAAAAGGAAAAACAAACATAAAACAAGAAAATAAGTACATTCTTAAGAAATGAGAAAACTCGTCAGGAGTTGTATTTCGTTCTACCTATCATGTACTAAAAAATATATGGATCAAATGCACGCAACCTAATTCGCTCGTCAATATCATCACGTATCGCTCGCAACAGAGTTTATCTCTAACACAAAGTCGAGAGATCAACCGTATCGTCTCATTGTTGATCTCTCACACAACTCGACAACACGGAGTATTAAGAATCGATACCCACGTGAATATTAGTCCTAAATCTATCTCTAGCATTTAGAATCTAATAGACGTTCATCTTAGATTGAGTTCGAACAATATATGTCTATAGCAATCCAAACCCATTAAGTAAAAAATCAAGATAACCATCGATAAAGAGTTGTAAAAGAGATTTTATACAAAGATCCATAAATATACATACAATCAAGATAAACTTACATACAAAACCCCAACAAATGAAAAATACATAGAGAGGAAAGAAGAAGAACACAAATCTCACGGTTTGTCAACTCCGATTGAAGTGGATTCGACTCCGGATCATCAAGATGCACCCTCCAATGTTGTTTCTAATCTAAATCTACTCAAGAATGTGTTTGATGAAGTTGGGGTAAAAAGTTCCCAAACAACATCCCCTAAAAAATGCTGAAAAATCACTTAAATAGACAAAAATGGGTCCCAGTATTCGCCTGGCGAAGTCCCGTTCGCCTGGCGAACATATACAACTTTTGCTTCTGTAAAAACAGTGTTTTTCACGCGTTTTTGAACTTTCGGTTCGCCTGGCGAACATTCGCCTGGCGAACTTTGGCGAACATGACAGCAAACCAACTTGTTCCGACCATAACTTTTTAACCGTAACTCCGTTTTTCGCCCGGTTCGAAGCGTTGGAAAGCTTATTCAATGCTCTATCTAACAATGCTCTAACATCAATGCTTTATTACCTACAAAATTGAACGAAATTCAATTAAACTCAATGATATTTACAGGAAAACATAATATATACACTATAACATAAAGTAAACGCATTTATAAACAAAGCGGGGTTTATTCGAACGATTTTAACATAAAGTAACGTTAAGTGCAACAAAACTTATATACAAAAATAGGTAAAATTTGCACTTAACAACTCTCCCCAACTTACCTAATTGTTTGTCCTCAAACAAAGTCGACAACTAAAGGAACAAAAGCGAAATCCAAGAAATCACGTAACAACAAGTTTTGACAAACGGAAAACAAATGCAATGGTTCAATCAAAAATTGATACACGCAAAGTGAATACTTACCACTAAACTTCAACGATAACATGATCACGAAACAAATGCTAAATACAAAAGTCATGCCAAACATTCTAAATCAACACAAGCTCAAACGTGAATCACACCTAGCAAAAACAATCATCGGTAGATGAAAAACACAAAATGAGGGCTTTTTTCACTCACACAATAATCTTGCAAACAAAAGACTAAATTATGCAATCATCCAAAAATCATGTTGAAAACACAAAAGCAAGAATCAAAAGGACTTTCAGGGTTGTAATGTGGTCGGGTGAACAAACAAGGGATAATTCCTAAAGCTAATCGAAACAAAAACTTGCCTAAACCTAAGGGAGTGATAAACTCACAAAGTTTCAAACACCAAAATTCCAATCAAACTTCTTCCAAAATCCCAAGTGTTATACCAAACACATAGAACTTATTAGCACAACATTATTCTACTCTTTTTGTTTATCTTTTTCTAAGCTTTTTCAATTTTTCTTTTCTTTTCTTTTCTTTTCTTTTCTTTTTCATATTTTTCTCATTTTTCTTTTCTTTTCTATTTTTCAACCTCATAGCAATCAACAACACAAGTGAACGATCATCATCTCCCCAACTTGAATTCAACCACATCATCATGTGAATACTCCCTACTTTCTAAGGCAAGGTAAAAATTCATACAACAACACAAAGTTGAGGGCTCAAGAAAAAACAACAATCAAGATCCACACAAAAAATGAATTTGATACTCATAGACAAGAATAAAACTCAAACAACATGGATAATGACCAAAGGCTCAAAGGGGTTACAAATGATCACACACTCACAAGGTGAATTGACTATTTGGCTAGGTAGTTGTGCTCAAAATGAAACAAGTGCCTTAATCCTTTTCATGCTTTCATATAATCAACACAAACAAAAGATTAAGCATAATAAAATCCAGTTAAAACAAGAATATTGGTACTCCGAGCATATATGAACAACGAAAGGCTTCCTCACAAAAAGGTGGGAACTAAAGTGATTCACAAAATGAACAAGTATACAAAAGAATGAATGGCATGGAAATTGTAAAAAGTCTAAGTATCATGAATATGCTAAAGCCTAGAAAGCGATAAACACATACCTTGAACGTGTACAAAACTTTAAACACTATCATTATCACGCATTCGCAAGTTGAAACACTCAAACTTGGAAAATCACCTCAAATACCTCAAGCTACCAAACAAAAATTTGAGTCCAAACAACAATAAAATACCGGGTGAAAATGGATTAAACAAGTTGTAAAGTGAAGATTTGAGAATTTTACGAATAATCTGAGAACAACTTGTTTAATGAATGTTCACCACACTACCTAAGCTATAAGGAAAAAGTAATAACGAAACAAAAATGGAAAAAACATGCTTGTTTTACGTCGTAAGCTCGACGCCTTTATTGTGCTTAGCTAGTAACTTCCTTCCTTCATGCCATGTGATGTCTCACCACGCAAACCAAAAGCAAATGTCCTAACCAACCACTTGAACAAATGTTACGAGAACAAAATATATACAACACTTAAACAAACATAATAGAAGACAAAAGCAAAACAAATATCTATACAAGCATATATATATATATACAATTATGTGCAAAGCTTAGAAATATAGAAACTATCGCAATGCGACTCAATATCACAACCAATCCCCGGCAACGGCGCCATTTTGTTGAAGCGGTAAAGCAGCAAGCAAAAATATTATTTTCTGAAGAATTTCCTCTGGGATTTATCGTCTCCACAGGGATCAGTGTGAGGGAAAGAATGCCGTTCGACAATCTCTACGTCTCTAAGCTTGAGTTTGAATGGTTTGGGATAAAAATTCAAAAGGAAAAACAAACATAAAACAAGAAAATAAGTACATTCTTAAGAAATGAGAAAACTCGTCAGGAGTTGTATTTCGTTCTACCTATCATGTACTAAAAAATATATGGATCAAATGCACGCAACCTAATTCGCTCGTCAATATCATCACGTATCGCTCGCAACAGAGTTTATCTCTAACACAAAGTCGAGAGATCAACCGTATCGTCTCATTGTTGATCTCTCATACAACTCGACAACACGGAGCATTAAGAATCGATACCCACGTGAATATTAGTCCTAAATCTATCTCTAGCATTTAGAATCTAATAGATGTTCATCTTAGATCGAGTTCGAACAATATATGTCTATAGCAATCCAAACCCATTAAGTAAAAAATCAAGATAACCATCGATAAAGAGTTGTAAAATAGATTTTATACAAAGATCCATAAATATACATACAATCAAGATAAACTTACATACAAAACCCCAACAAATGAAAAATACATAGAGAGGAAAGAAGAAGAACACAAATCTCACGGTTTGTCAACTCCGATTGAAGTGGATTCGACTCCGGATCGTCAAGATGCACCCTCCAATGTTGTTTCTAAGCTAAATCTACTCAAGAATGTGTTTGATGAAGTTGGGGTAAAAAGTTCCCAAACAACATCCCCTAAAAAATGCTGAAAAATCACTTAAATAGACAAAAATGGGTCCCAGTATTCGCCTGGCGAAGTCCCGTTCGCCTGGCGAACATATACAACTTTTGCTTCTGTAAAAACAGTGTTTTTCACGCGTTTTTGAACTTTCGGTTCGCCTGGCGAACATTCTCCTGGCGAACTTTGGCGAACATGACAGCAAACCAACTTGTTCCGACCATAACTTTTTAATCGTAACTCCGTTTTTCGCCCGGTTCGAAGCGTTGGAAAGCTTATTCAATGCTCTATCTAACAATGCTCTAACATCAATGATTTATTACCTACAAAATTGAACGAAATTCAATTAAACTCAATGATATTTACAGGAAAACATAATATATACACTATAACGTAAAGTAAACGCATTTATAAACAAAGCGGGGTTTATTCGAATGATTTTAACATAAAGTAACGTTAAGTGCAACAAAACTTATATACAAAAATAGGTAAAATTTGCACTTAACAGTAGCCCATTTATAGGAACTCCATAGTTAAGCGTGCTTGACTTGGAGCAATTTAGGGATGGGTGACCTTCTGGGAAGTTCCCCATAAAGCATGTGAGTGAGGAAAAAACATGCTGTATCTGAAGGTCTTCCATTTAAATTTGCGCTGCTACAACAATTTTCCTCATAATTTCTTGACAAGACCCCCATGCAGCCAAGAAGTGGTACCAATTTCTCCCATGCACCAAGTGCCTTTGTTGCAAATTCAGCACCTTCGTCTTCAGCCTCATGGTTTCCTTATTTTGGTGCTTCTTTTCATGTCACCAATGATGCCAAAAATATTCAACAACCATCTCTCTTTGAAGTTCCTAATCAAATTTTCATGGGGAAGGGCCAAGGTTTTCACATCCAGTCCTTTGGCTCAAGTTACTTTTCTTTACCAATTATACCTTACACACCCCTCACACTTAACAATCTTTTACTTATTCCCACTATTACCAAGAATTTGATTAGTGTCATTCAGTTTTGTAGACATAACAATGTCTAATTCCTTTTTACTGCTGACAAATGTCTTGTGCAATCAGAGGTTTTTAAGGCTACCTTACTTTAAGGTAGTGTTGACAAGGATGGCTTATATGAGTTCCCCTTCATTACTCTATCTGGTTCATCCAAGTTGTCTCTTATTTCACCTAGCCTAGTATTGAATAAGCAAATTGATTCTAGTGTTAATGCTCTTACTTTCAATTATAGTACATCCAATAAGTGGCGTTTAAGGTTAGGTCACCATAATTATCATGCCTTGAAACTTATTATGCAAGCAACCTCTATTATTCCTCATCTACCTCCAATTGCTAACTCAGAAAACTCCCCATCTACCTCCCAATCTAGTTCATCTACTACCTATGATACTTCCCTTGCAACCTCTATTATTCCTCCCAAAGAATTCATGTACTTCAAACTAACAACCTTCATCATATGCAAACTCAAGCCAAGTCTGGCTTTGCTTAGCCTAGACTTGAGCCAAGACTTCTCTTGGTTACCACTGAACCCAAGATTGTTAAATCTGCTCTAGCTGATGTAAACTAGAAAATAGTTATGCAAGAGGAATACAATACTCTAATCACCAATAATACATGGACACTTGTTCCCTTACCTCCTCAAAGACGTGTTATTGGTTGCAAATGGGTATTTAAGGTTAAGGAGAACCCATATGGCTTAGTCAATAGCTACAAGGATAGATTAGTTGCTAAAGACTTTCATCAAAGGTATGGGTTTGACTTTACTTGAACTTTTTCTCATGTGGTCAAACCTATCACAATTAGACTCATTTTCTCTATTGCTCTCACACACAAATGGCAAATTTAGCCATTAAATGTGAACAATTCCTTCCTCAATGGCCTACTTCAAAAAGAAGTTTATATGGACCAACCAAAAGGCTTTGAGAGTGGCAATCCCTTATTGATTTGCAAACTTAATAAGGCTCTTTATGGTCTAAAACAAGCACCTAAGCAATGGTTTGAAAGACTTAAAACCACTTTTGTCTAGCTCAAGTTCAAACCCAGCAAGTGTCATCCCTCTTTATTCACCTACTTTCTTGAAGAACACACCATATAATTTCTCACATATGTGGATGATATCACTATCATAAGGGATTCTCCTTCTCTCTTTCGAACTGTTATTTCCAAGCTGAATGTTACCTTTTCACTTAAACAAATTGGTGACCTTGATTATTACTTGGGCATTGAAGTAAAGAAGGTTGCTCAAGATTCCCTTTTGCTCACTTAGTCCAAGTATATCAATGACTTATGTTGAAAACCAACATGTTGGAGGTATGTCCTGTCTAGACACCCATGTAATCCACCTGCAAGTTAACTAAAAACTGGGTCTGCAACAGTTTTTGATCCCTCCCTGTATAAATTAGTAATGGTTTCATTGTAATTTAACTCTAACCAGGCCAGACATTGCATACTCTATCAACAAGGTCTACCAGTTTATGTCTCATCCCTTGGAAACTCATTGGGTGGCAGTCAAGAGAATTCTTAAGTACCTCAAAGGCATTATGGGTCATGGCTTATATATCTCCTCTGTCTCCTGTTGTTCTTCCCTCACTTCATGTCTATTTTGATGCTAACTAGGCTGCTGACCCAAATGATAGAAGGAGTACTTTAGGAACTGCTATCTACTTTGAGAGTAATATCATTTCCTGTTGGTCCAAGAAACAACCCGTAGTTTCTAGGTCTAACACTGAAGCAAGTATAAAAGTCCTGCTCAAGCAACAACTGATTTGTTATGGTTACAAAATCAACTCAAGGAACTGTTTATCTCCTATGTGATAACCAATCTGATGTTATGTTGGCTCATAGCCCTATTCTTCACTCAAGAACTAAACATATGGAGATTGATATATTTTTTGTCAAGAAGAAGATGTTGGTCAAACAACTTCAAATTACCCATATTCTTGGCCCAATGAGCTGATGCTCTCACCAAGCCTCTCCCCTCCACTAGATTTCTAGAATTAAGGCGTAAACTCAAGGTTACTTCCTTCCCTCGAGTTTGTGTGTGGGTGGAGTAGGGGGTATTAGAGTATGTAACTAGTATATACTCATCGGATTTGGATCCTCTCATTTTTTATATATCATGCCATCTCTCATGTTTCTAATCTAGCGGTTCAGAATTTATAATGAATAATTAAATAAAAAAACAAAGACAAAGTACTTATTCATTTCTCTCTCCTATTAAATGATTTTTTTATTTAATTATTTATTAGAAATTCTGAACCGTTATATTAGAAACATGAGAGATGACATGATATATAAAAAAAGAGAGGATCCAAATCCATACTCATCTAAGCACCGTTCAAAACCTGCTATTGCAGGTCAATCAAAACTGAATATAAAAACAAACAGTTGTAATGATTTATAACTTAACTCAAACAAAAAATAAAAATGAGTTATATTGAAGTAAAATATATATGTCTCTTGATCCCTTTACATTTGAATATCTCTTATATGCGCATTAATGCATTTCTTTCTTATTTATATAAAAACAATCAACCTCTCAACAAATATTGTAGAAAAATAAAGAAAATAGTAACATATTTGAAGTTATTAAAGCTATTAAATGATTTATGTATAAAAATAAATTAAAATTTTAGTTTTTCATTTACCATTTTCCTTTTTTAAACAAACCAAAGATATTAAATGATTACATGCACAGTCCTACATTAAGAAAATTAGGCTGACAATCTAAACATTAATTGTTCATCAGAATTTTGGACTACTTGACCATGTGCAAACTCTTATTTGTAAAATATGGAGTACTTGTTTTTTCTAACTCAAAATACATCAATATTTAATAATACTCACTTTTCTTAATAACAAATTATTAATAATATATATTTAAACAATGGTTAGGAATAGGCTTTCAATTCCTTCTAATACTCACTTTTCTAAAGATTTTGTTTTTATTTTAAAAAAATACATATATTTCCTTTTTAAACAACTAATTAGTACAATACTTTTATTTGTAATTACATGAAATTGCCCCTAAACATAGCATCTGACTTTACTTAATCAAATGCCAACCACAAATTTTATATTCCCTATAACCAATAATTCTCTCTCTCTCTCTCTCTCTCTCTCTCTCTCTCTCTCTCTCTCTCTCTCTCTCTCTCTCTCTCTCTCTCTCTCTCTCTCTCTCTCTCTCTCTCTCTCTCTCTCTCTCTCTCTCTCTCTCTCTCTCTAAGAAAGAATCTTCACTTCACTCACTCACACAAAAAAACAGAAACAAAAACATAAAAAGAGGTTTCATAGATAGATAGACACAACACAACACAAACACTATTTCATTATCAACATGTCTTCAAAATATCTCTCAATTCTCAACATCATCATCTTCATCACATCTCTCTTCACTTTCTTATACATAATCACTTCTTCATTCTCTTCACCATCTCTTCAAACCTCAAAATCTCTCGCAATAAATTCCCACTTTGAATTTTGTCCAACAAACTTCACAAACTATTGTCCATGTGAAGACCCCAAAAGACAGAAAAAATTTCCCAACAAAAAATGGTTTAGGAAAGAACGTCACTGTCCAAAATCAAATGAGAGATTAAAGTGTCTTATCCCTAAACCAAAAGGGTATCAAAAACCATTTCATTGGCCTAAGAGTAAGGACAATGCATGGTTTAGTAATGTTCCTTTTACTAAGCTTGTGGAATATAAAAGGTTGCAAAATTGGATTAGATTGGAGGGTGATAGGTTTGTGTTCCCTGGTGGTGGTACTTCTTTTCCTGATGGTGTTGAGGGTTATGTTGATGATTTGAAGAAGCTTCTTCCTGTGAGTTTGGATTCTGGATGGATTAGAACTGTTCTTGATGTTGGATGTGGGGTAAGCTTGTAGGTTTTGTTTAGTTATATTATATCTCTCAGTTTTAGAAGTATAGTCGCATCAGTCTGTATTTGATACAGACTGATGCGACTATACTTTATAGTTCTCAGTTGAACCGGATTCTTATGTTTTGTATTTTGAATTAGTATAATGAATTTGTGATTTGAAGGTTGCAAGCTTTGGAGCATCTTTAATGGAGTATGATATATTAACAATGTCAATAGCACCAAGTGATGAACATGAGGCTCAAGTGATGTTTGCACTTGAAAGAGGACTTCCTGCTATGCTTGGAGTATTCAGCACTCATAGGCTGACATTCCCTTCAAATTCATTTGATATGGCTCATTGCTCTAGATGCCTTGTCCAATGGACTGCTTATGGTAACATTTCTATCTTTTTTTTTTTGTTACTTAGATAACACTTAACTATAAGGCACGTGTACCAATATCATATAAGTGTCAGACATCAAACACACATTCAATTTGAAGTGTAAATGTTACATATTTTAGAGTTGGAAACTATCAAAAGAACTGACACAGACACAAATATCAGACGAAACTGACATGTTAATATAGATCAGTGTCACACACCAAACACATGTTCAAGTACTCCGTATTTCACTGTTGACGTTTTCTAACTATTAAAAGCTCTGACACATATATTAGACACGATACTAACATGACACGTTCACAATGTGATATTGTTTAAGATGGACTATACCTAAAAGAGATTGACAGGATTTTGAGACCTGGTGGATTTTGGGTACTTTCTGGTCCACCAATAAATTGGAGAGTAAACTATAAAGCATGGAAGACAGAGGCAACAGTGTTGGAAGAACAACAGAAGAGTTTAGAGGAACTTGCAATTCAAATGTGTTGGGAAAAAGTTGTTGAGGGAGGACAATTTGCTATATGGCAAAAACCTATAAATCATATCAAATGCAAACAGAATTTGAACTCAACAAAGTTTTGTAATTCATCTGACCCTGATGATGGATGGTAAGTTTCTTTATTTATCATTTTAGTTCCTCAAAAGGACTATTTAAGGGACAAAATTGTAATATTTTCTAGATAATGATTTTCCAATGTTTCACATTCAAACTACAAAAGTTACTATGAACTATTCAACAGGTATACAGAAATGACAGCATGCATTTTTCCTCTTCAACAAGTGAAAAATCTCGACGAAATCTCCGGCGGCGCTCTTGAAAAATGGCCTATGAGATTGAATGTTGCACCACCAAGGTTAAGAAATGAAGGTGCAACACTTGAAAGAATGTATAGTGAAGATAATAGGATATGGAGAAAGAGAGTATCTAATTATGAAGTGATGTTGAAATCATTGTCTTCTGGTAGATATAGAAATGTAATGGACATGAATGGTGGATTTGGTGGATTTGCAGCTGCAATGGTCAAATATCCAGTTTGGGTTATGAATGTTGTTCCATTTGATGCAAAAACTGATTATCTTGCTGTTATCTATCAAAGAGGACTTATTGGAACTTACATGGATTGGTATGTATTCACAACTTTTCATTTTTACTTTTCTATGCGCAACTGTATAGACGGACTAACTTTCGAATTACAGTCTAAAGATTCGATTTTTTTATATAAATCGGATATCTTCTATGTGCAATTGCAGAAATGGACTAAAGTTCAAAGACATGTTATAAATTATTTTTGTAAACTTTCTTAAATCATCTTTTTATGTTAGGAGATAAACTAAAATAAATAAATAAAATTAATATATTCTTTTTTATATGTTTCTGACTTGAGACATGTGTTTGACATTAAATGTTTACACATGTACTTATTCTAATAGTGCATTAAATCATGTCATTAGAATATATTTTACCATTCACAAAATTTATAATGGCAAGATTGTACTTATTTGATTTAAATCAGAAACACTTCTGACACAAATTAAAGAGTCCATTTATTTGAAATTAATTAAATAGCTTTTACATCTTATATAACAAATAATTAATTTTTATACAAAAATAATGAAGGAAATAATTTTATTTTATTTTTGCAGGTGTGAGCCTTTTTCAACTTATCCAAGAACATATGACTTAATACATGCTTCTGGCATATTCAGTATGTATATGAACAAGTAAGCTTATAATACATATGATTTTGTACCATTTGAGCATTTTTATTTATTTATTTATTATTATTAATGATGGTTTATCTACCACTCAATAGTACTAAAATTTAAAAAGTATATATAACAAAATGAATGATTTTTTTTTGTAGGTGTGACATTAGTGATATTGTTATTGAGATGCATAGGATTGTTAGACCAGAAGGAAGTGTTATTATTAGAGATGATAAAGATGTAATTCTAAAAGTAAAAGAAATAACAGATAGAATGAGATGGGAAGGAACAATACTAGAAGTTGATGGTGATGACAATGGATCTTCTCACACAAAAATGATTATGGTTTTCAACAATACAAAGTATTAAACTAATTTTGATTTGGATAGTTAAGTTTTGGTTAGTCTTTGTACAAACATTGGCTATATAGAATTCAATTCATTACAAAAATATCTTCATCGTATTCTCTTTTTTATTTTATTTTTAGATATTAGCTATGAAGTACAGACACGTCAAACACAATTTTAACACTGATATGATGATATCAGTCATAATTTTAAAAAATAAATAAATTAAACTAGTAACAAATATTAGTAAAGGCGTCCAATCCTGACACAAACACATTTTTCAGACGAATCTGTGCTACTTAACATATTGATGCTTCTTGTGTGTATAATAAAATTTTCTTAGGGTTGGAAATTGCAAAACATGAGCAACGTCTTCATCAATGTTGCAACAATTACATGACATTGCATGTTAGACACAATTTTGAGGAATGATTGGATCTTTATTGTATCTTATTGCAACGTTGTTGGATGTTTTCAAATGCAGTTTAATAGTTTAATCGTAGTATGATATTGCACTATGCAATTTCATTGAGTGTGAATAATTTTTAGTCGAGGGTTAATAATAAAATAAGAATGAATCAAAATTAAAAGTGTTTTTTATTTTAAATACTACTAAAAATATGATATGACAAATTGTTACTACAGTCTCAAATTTGAGTTTCTCCTTCTTTTAAGAGAAAAAATTGAAAATTTGAGATTTTTAAAAATCACGAGAATTTCATGCTTCAATGATAATTTTTAAGTTGACGCTAAGAGTTAGACACTAAGTTCTTTCACTTGCACCTGCTGATTGGAGAATTCAACTAGAGAGCCCTCGAAAGACTTTAGGTCATATGGGTATAGAAAGAGCTTCTCGAACGCATCCCAATATAGGATATTTATAGAAATTCCTAAATCTATGAAAACTCTTTTGATCTCCCTTCATCACACCTAACAACAATGACCACATGGTAGTCATTATGAGGGTGAATGTCAAATGCGTCATTCTCGGAGAAGACGATTTCGGTTTTTGGCGTCTTCATCTCGCCCATGCCTACCTCATTAGAGAGGTCTTCTATATTTAGTACCTGACGAGCATATCTTCTACGGGCTGAGCTAGTCTCACTACCTCCGACAAATCTTCATGCGATAATGTTGAGCGTGTGGTGCACAACTTTATTGTCTTTGCTCGTGGATGCTTCTTTTTCCCTATTGGGCATAGGTCTCTCGTCATTATCTCAACCTTGGGAGCCAAATTTGTCTGACCCACGAGAAGAGTCACCTTAGACACACTTCTTGAGGCGTCCCTCTTGAATCAGACACTCGATCTCCTTCTTGAGTTGGTAACACTCTTCAGTGTGATGTGCTTTAACTTTATGGAACTTGCACCATCTACATAGTTTGGGACATATCACGCCTGCTTTCGGAACTAGAGGCGTAAGGATGTTGTGTAGGTGAAGAACCTCACGCCAGATTTTGTTCATAGTGAGTGTTCAGAGGCGTGAAGCTCTCTCTCATATTACCTAGTCTTTTAAATGCAATTTTGTCTTTTATGGGAGATGTATAGTTACTCTTCCTTTGGTGGTGCAAACTGTCAGTGTTAAGAATGCGCTCTCTGACGTCTTGCATATTCTTCTCCGTGTCACTCTTCTTGCCTTTTATGTAACATTTTGCCCTGGTGACCACTTCTACTAACAAAAGTGTTAATTTTTGGGCGAGAGACTTGTTGAAGTGTCCCCACAAACATTTCTTGGTTTGAGGGGACGACCCTAATGGTAGCTTTATTGAACTGGGAGAAGTAGTCATTCAACCATTCTGAGGACCCTGTCATATGTTGAATAGACTGGTGATAGACATCTTGCTGTGACGAATGATATTAAATTGGTACACGAGTTTCATTCACTAGCTCCTGATAGTTGGCGATGGAATCTTGAGGCAGACCCATATACCATCACAAGACTGTGTCTCTGAAAGTTACATATAATAGTTTGCACTTCAAGGAGTTAGACATTCTGATGATGGCCATATGTTTATTAATGGAGACGACGTGTTCATAAGGGTTAATGCCCCCATCAAACTTAGCTAAAGAGGGAGGCTTGAATCCCTCAGTAACACGACTTCCCATATTTCGTATGAAAGTGGTTGAGGATCCAGTACTTCCATACCCTCTGAGGGATTGGTCTCTTACTGGCGCTGTCGGATATTGAGGATGTTGTCCTCTAGGATTTGTTGGGAGGTTAGAAGGGAGGGAAGGGGAAGACTTCCAAAAACGATTTTTTTAAAAAAGGAAAATATTTGACATTTTTTGAAAGAATGATTTTTGTATAGAATGATAAAACAATGTTTATCATTACTATATTTTTAAATTTCACAATACCATAACAACATAAAACATATTTGGAAATTTATGTAAGCCCTCTAAAACCCTCCAAAACCATCATTCAATACAAAATTTAAAATCCTCCAAATTAGGGGTTTTTTGGTGTTATGAATAAAAATGAATCCTCCAAAACTCTCCCAACCAAAATCCTTCAATTTTTTTCCATTGAATCATTCCCTTTTTTTAAAGCCCCCATTTTCTCCCCTCCAAACTCCAAGACAGACCCCTAGACTTTGATTCTAACGGTGTAGTTCACCCTTGGCAGCAGACATCTCCTCCATGACATTGATATCACTGCTTCCCCTAGTGTTCTCTGGCATAAGGGAAGTTGCTATCTTATTAACCATGATAGAGAACGCCTAGTTACAGGAGCAGGCGTGATAGTGAATATGACGATTGTAAAAGAAGGTGCGACCCAAGTTAGTTTTACCGGAATCGCATTGTGGGTGTCACTGTACTTGTCAAAAAGTACATGTGTGTGTGGTATTCCTACGCGGGTAGGGGATACTCAGAGGCCTTAATAAATGAGAGTGGTTAGAGCCTATTCACGGTCATGAGAAACCCTATCTGAAGATGTTTATGGTGGTTTGAGAAGGACAAGTCATGTGAGGTGAAAGACTTTAGGTATAAGCGTTATCCTGGGTAAATTGTGAACTGTCTCATACTCTTAAAGAGTCCGATATTTATATAGCCTCTTGGGCGTAGGGTTTAGGAAACTCTAAGAAGTGGTAACCGCTCCTCCTTAACTAGGGATACTATTTACTATCTATTTTTCAGAGAGTCGTGGTATGACTAGTCTACGTGACTAGCAAAGGGATAACGATATTATACACGTGCTATTCTAAGAGTGAGCCCCTTATATCACGTGAAGGTAGCGTCTCGATGATGCCACATAAGGTGAGGATTTATGCATCGCCCTTATTTAAGGCTCTCACAAAATATCATTACGCAAGTTGCGTTTAAGTTTCACCATCATATAAATAGGGTGTAACGAACAACTGCAGAACTGTCTCAATTTTTTCGGAGGTTCTGTATAGATTTGTTATACTTTATAATAAAATTAATTTTTTTAATTAAAAGTGATAAAAGTTCACTTTAATTTTTTTTTAATTTATATTAAGAGCATCTATTTAAATAATATTTTAAAATTTAAGAAATAAAAATAAAATTGGAAAAATATATAAAATACTTCAACAAAAATAATATAAACATATATGCCAAAATTTTAAACAAATGGGATAATAAATAAAAATAATAAATACCAAAATCTTAAACTAAAAAAAAAATAGACCCACTAATCTTACCTACCTAAGCCAACAAAAGGTTGACCAAATCACTAAGTTCAAAAGAATAAAAAAATTTACGGCCGAAACAAACTCTCAAAATAATCCAATACTAATATGCTTATGCTCTTTAGTTTCGCCTCAATTCTTTTCTTCTTTTTCTGTCACTTTCTCTTCTCTGTCACACACTTTCTTCAATCAACAATAAATTCATTCATTCGCTCTAAACCTTTCAATCTCCGTCACTCGTCTCTATCACACCAACTCTTAATCAACTCATATTAATTTATTCTTTTTTTTTGTTGTTTCTGGAAATTTTGAAAGAGAACGATGATGGATTTTAAGGAATTTTGGACGAAGAAGACGCTAATAGGTCTTGGATTAGGGCAGTTTCTTTCTCTTCTTATTACTGGAACTGGTTTCGCCTCTTCTGCATTAGCTAAAAAAGGTACTTTCCTCTTATTATTCTTGTTTTTCGCTACTTATTTGATCATTCATTTTGGAATTTACAATCCATAGTTTATAAGCTCCTATCAACTAATTGTAGTTTATAAGTGCTTTTTTATAAACAATTTAATTATGCTTAGTTAGTTTATAATTTATAATTTTTCTTTTAATTTTTCTTATGATATTTTAGTTGAAAATAAATAAATGTTAAGTGTTTTTTATATGGTTGTGCTACATGTTAAGTAATAAGATAAGGAATAAGTGTATGTTTAGCGAAAATAATTGATTTTGTGTGAATTAATTGATTATGATTAAAAGTGATTTTGTGTGAATTAATTAATTATGATTAAAAGTGAGTTGAATAGTAAGCTTCAATATAAAAACACATTTAATCTCAAAAACTACAAATTCTAGCTTTATGCCTGTGTTTGGTTATGCGGTGAAAAAAATTGATTTTTCTAGCTAAAAGTGAGTTTGAAGATAATGTGATTTATGCTTGGATAAATTTATGTAAAAGTGAGTTGAACATCCAATTGGTAAAAATCACGTTTAATCTTAGAAGTTATAAATTCTAATTTCAAGTAGAATCAATTCTGAAGACAAAATCAATTCTTCTTTAGAAGAATCAAACATCTGAAAATCACTTGAAATCAATTATACACCTCTAGATTTGCTTTTGACTCTTCCAAAAGCCAAACCAAAAATATACACTAAGTAGAATCAATTTTAAATACAGAATCAATTCTACTTTAGAAGAACCAGACACCTTAAAATCATTCCGAAATTAATTTTAATTCTACGTCTTTGCTTTTTGACTCTTCTAAAAGTTAAACCAAAGATAGACAGTCTTTTTAAGAAGAGGAAAAAGTGATTTTAGAAATGGAGAATTGATTTTAACATTTTAAAAAAAAGCAATTTTAAAATTTTGTTGAATACACACCTTCCAAAACATTGTTAAGTATATGTTAGCATTTTTCTTTATTATATAATTTTATATTTATAAGCTATAAGCTAACTTATCTTATAATTTTTTTCCAAACAGAACTTATACTGCTTTTTTGTTCTACTTTGAATTTGAATTTAAATTTAAAATATGTATGTCTCTATATGTTATTAATTAAGTTTTCTAATACAATTTGTCTGTACTTGTATTTTGATTATGGTAGGAATTAATGCTCCAACTTCACAATCATTTCTAAATTATGTATTCTTGGTGATTGTCTATGGAAGTATTCTACTCTACAGAAGACAGCCTCTCAAGGTTATATTATTATATACTCTCTGCTTATTCTTGCTTCCTACTAATTCTCAACTGAATTAAGCTCTTTTTGGATAAACAGCTTAATTAAACTTTTATCGTTTAAGTGCTTATGTAACAAAAGATAAAATAAAGTTAAAATGCTTCTATATAAGCTATAAGCTGTTTTCTTAAGTTATTTGGAAGAACTTGTAGACATAAGCTGAAAACAATTATGCAGATGTCGTATGTTATTTCCGTAGACTCTTCCAAATAGTCTCAGAAGTGCTTAAATAAGTCAATCTAAATAGACCCTAATTCTCAACTGAATTTTATCATTTGCAAAAGAGGCCAATTTCATTAATTTTGTATGGTTTTAATACAGGCAAAATGGTACTATTATATACTTCTTGGATTAGTTGATGTAGAAGCAAATTTTCTCGGTAAGTATTTTTTTATGATGGCGAAGAGAATTATGCGTAGAAAACATTGGTGAAATTGGTATATTGATGTTCATAGGTTTGGATTTCATTCCAGATTATGGGACCTTTTCGATTAAAATAAGTATTTGTTCTTAATTTATAAGCAAAAATACCTGATAAGTTAGATGTTTAAGGAAAAGTTGAGTAGGTTGTTCTAAAAAAGTTGAAGTGAATAAATTGATTTTAGTCAACTTATGAGAGAAGCTATTACTTTCAATGATTAACAGAACAATTTTCACCTTATGAACAGTTGTGAAAGCATATCAATACACCTCACTTACAAGTGTGATGCTACTTGACTGCTGGTCCATTCCATGCGTCATGCTTCTTACATGGATTTTCTTGAAAACAAAATATCGATACAAAAAGATAACCGGTGTAATTGTTTGCATCGCCGGACTTGTTCTTGTTGTATTTTCGGATGTTCACGCAGGTGACCGTGCAGGTAATTTGGCTTCATATCTATACTTCGAAACTCGTGAGTGTGGGTGTGCGCGAGTGCACTCTCAATATCTTTATTCTTGGAAATCATGCAACAAGTAAAATTTTATTGATGCTATCTTTTGTCTGATAATGTCATATTCGCATATCTTAGGTGGAAGTAATCCTCGTAAAGGGGACATTCTTGTTATCGCTGGTGCTACTTTGTATGCATTCAGTAATGTCAGTGAGGTAATCTAAAACAATACATGGATATAATCTGATTCCGGCGTTCTAACATTAAAACATTATTATGTTTCATTGTGTGTAATCTCCCTCATGTTATTGTCCATTGCAGGAATTTTTGGTAAAAAATGCCGATAGAGAAGAGCTTATGGCAATGTTAGGTCTTTTTGGTGGCATCATCAGTGCAATTCAAATGTATCCTTGAAAGTTGATTATATAATGATGACTATCGTCATTTTTTGTTACTTTTCTTTTCTATTTTCATATTGTAGCCTTAATGATTATTACAGAACAGTACTTGAGCGCAACGAACTTAAATCGAACTTAAATCTATTCATTGGTCGGCCGGGGCAGTAAGTTCTCTTCATCACTCTCTCACTATAATTCTGTAATTTGCAGAATTTCTCTTTGACTAAGATGCCTTCTGATGTTGATTACAGGCACTTCCTTTTTTCGGATTTTCAGTGGCTATGTTTTTGTTTTACTCTCTAGTCCCGGTTTTGCTTAAGGTACAGATTCGAACTATAACAATTCTAACGATATAGCTTGGTTTGGCGTAGAAAAATCCAAGTGTTGTATAAATATCCAACTAGTGTTTTTAAATGTGCTATGTTATATTTTTTTTGTCACAGATCAATGGTTCTACCATGCTAAATCTGTCTCTTCTGACATCAGACATGTGGTCTGTCTTAATTCGCATTTTCGCTTACAACGAGAAGGTCTGACAGGAACCTCCACCGAAAACTTCCTACAAATTATGAGTCACAATTTTAATTTACTAACATCTCTAGCGCTTATTGTGCCTTTGCAGGTTGATTGGATGTACTATCTAGCGTTTGGTACTGTTGTCGCCGGCATTGTTATCTACTCCATGTACGTATTGTTGCACTTTCATTTCATAAACTTCCTGTCTCTGTCGGGACGCTGTTTCATGAATCTTCAAAAACTAATGATTTAAAAGCTAATTCTTTCTCGTTATTACGGAATTAACCTCTGCAATGAATATCAATGATCATTAACTATACATTTAAACTAAAAGCATAGGCTTAGCAGTTAGCAGTGTCAATCGTGTTGGAAGTTTTTTTTCTCACGATGTTTAATCGTATTGCAGAGGTTACGGAGATGAGGATCAGCAACCTCGAAACGCTGTTGAAGAACCTCTTGCAATCAGTCGTGACGAGGAAGCCAGTTCAGCAAATCATAGCAAAGGAGCTGTGGCTGGAAGCTCAAAAACATGGGTAGCTTAAAGAGAATATAGGCCTAGAAATCCATTCAGAGAAATGGGGTGTTCTTAGTTATTGTTCAATGCTGCTCCAAGAGTGCAATGCAAGAAGCACTCATTTTGCTTTTATATTCTTTTTCAGCACACTATTTATAGTTTAAAATTATGCTGGTTTTGTCATTGTGGGAATAGGTCTAATTGAATAGAAAATGGAATTCATCTGATTTAGTGAGAATTGCATGAATTTTCAAAGTTAGGTGCAGTTCAGTATTATGTCTGCTTTCGTAATTGAAAATTTATATTACTTGTTTCATTGAAGGATAGTTTTTGATGAATAAAACTCTGATACATTCCCACACAAAATGTATACATAAAAAAAGAAAGAAAAAAGAGTCTTAGGATTATGCATCATATCATATTATTATGGAAACAGAATTTTTTTGAGGATAGAGGCGATTTCTTAATCAATTTCTAAGTGTTATAGCATTAAGAGTATGTTAGAACCAAATTGATTTGAAAATCAATTCTTTTTTAATTTTTATTTTGATGATAATAAAGTATAGAGATTAATTACTTAGCGTTGTCAATTAAAAAAGTTTTATACGGTTAATTTATAATAATTATTTGTTTGTATTTTTTATAGATGATTAAAATAAAATTTAAACTCTTCCTAACATTTAACGTATATGATTAATTGTCGGTTTACATGTAAACGGATTTCAATTAAATTCTATAAAAATTAGTTGTTTATCTAACATGTGCTTTAGAGAATTTAACTTGTCATCCCACATTTATATTCGGCACCTTCCATAGTTTTAAATTGTCAAAATTGTCCTGATTAAAATTGAATGAAATTTCTAACAAAATCAAAATTTTCAGTACAAAATAAATTTTCAGTAGTATATTATAAATTTATGATATATCGGAAGTTTTGAAATTTTCGAAAAGTTGCAAATGATATCAAAAATTCTAAATTTACTATTTTATACAGGAAATCTAAGTAAGATTTCAAGTAGTGTTATTTGTTTGAATTTTAAACACTCAGGATTTTGCCGACATTTTTGGATGGTTGTAATTGCACTGACAATTTTGTGTGTTCCAGAGTAAATGCAAAGTTGTATAAATAGAGAGTCACCTGTTATTCGATAAAAACATCACAAAAAATGTCTCTTCCTCAATTTTTGATTAAGACATAAGTTTACTTTAACAGAGCTTCACTTCCTGTAGAGTTCCGGCTACCGGATGACACCATATTTTTCGCAGCCTTGACGTCCAAGTTGAATGAATTGTTGTCTAATACCGAAAACATAAAGGTGAGAAAGATCGAGTTTCGTGAAGATTAGATTGATACTGACGGGAAGGTGAAATACAATCTTTTTGAGTTGAAGACCGATGAAGATGTGAAAGATATGTGGAAATCATTTCGCCGTAGGTTAATAAAGGGGCCGATTGGGTTAGATGCTAAGACTTCAAGGTCTACCGACAACATAATTAAGATGATGAAACGTTTAGAATCATATAGTAGTGTCTATGTTTTCTTCTTTATTATAGTTTTTAAAGTTATGTAATCCATTGTCAAATGTTAGTTTATGTTGATGTTGCATAAATGGAAGATCAAAAATATCATCTAATAAAAAAGTTCTGATTAAGATGTCTGAGTAATGTTACATGTAATATACAAATAATACAAATCATACATAATATACAAAAGATGTCTAAATAGGCCCCCATAGGCTATGTTTGCAACTCGAGATAATCTAGTATAAACCTCGCCATCTGGGTTTACCAAACCCATGAGGTTATCCTTAATAACTGCAATCATCTAGAGGTGTTGCTAAATATCGGCATCAGTTGTAGGAGGCGGCGACGACACATCATCGACAGGTACACCAACATCAAAAGGCCCAACATCACCTGTATGCAAAACATGTGGCATGATGTGAGGGTGTGATACTGAGACAGCCTATGTCCCATTAGTGGAATTCTAATGAAACCTTATAAAAATACAGAAAAATTTGAAATTTTTAAAGGACAATACTTAATTATTTAAAAACATACTGTTTCACATACATATGCTTCAAATATATTTTACAGAGTTTGACACCGTTAAGACTAGCGGCCTTGCCACATAGATAAAACATAAAATAAAAGTACAGAAAGGAAACCAAAAAGAAAGCATACCAAAAGGGACCTCCTAAGTCCAACAAGACTGACACTTATACTGACTGTAGTAGTAGGGATGTGATTAGCGTTTGACAAAACACTAACAGCTCCCAATCTAGATGTTATAGTAACACATCTCCACGTCACTTCATATCCTTTCCTTCTGAGTTGTCGGGAAGTACGCAAGATTCGAGCTCATCGTCTGATCGTCATAAAATAATCCAAAATGCAAAACAAAAATGACACAGGGCTAAGATTCATGTACAAGTTTAAAAGTGGGAATGAATGTGTAAAATAATAATATATATGGAAACCATATTTATACAAACAAGCGTATCTTATACCCACAATTACATATACTTTATTTATTCTAATGCATCCCTGAACTATATGCTGACTCAGGCCACTAAACGCTGTCAATGATATCTATCCCATTTACCAAGATCAGATATCACTAGACCACATGCCACCAACGTACTCCCAATTACCAAGAGCTACGCCACCTAACTTCACATGGAGCCTAGGTGTTATAAGTCGATCGTCCCTGAGAATTCAGGCCAAGAACCTTGTCTTGCCTAGCATGCATAGATAATAATCCCCGTCGGGATTGCAGGCGACTGATCAACCTCGTGCGTCCCATACCGCACGGCGGTGGACTTACACATTCCTTAATGCAAGTCTATATGATCACTCACTCATCTTGTGGCAACTCTTAGCCATAAGTATTAAGTTAATAATGGGGAATTATCGTATCAACTTTTCAAGTTATACTTATTATCTAGATACTTAGGTTGAGTACCAAATCCATCCAATGTCTTGCCATATTTGATCTTTGTCCTTACATAATAAGTTCAGTTTGTATAATGGGTAATTGTATGGTTAACTTCCCAGGTAAGAGAGGTGGACTGTAAACGGCATAGTCGACCAAGTCTTTCCTTAGCCAGAACCCAACCAAATATAACTACTCATTGTATCCAACTTTCCTTATGTTAATGGGGATCAATTACTTAATATCTAGCAATGTTTTTCTCTCATTAACCGATTATTTCCTTAATCTATCAATCACAATCATTCAAGTATAAATAAAATAAACAATTATAAAATTAACCGAATAATGCAAGCACAATACAATACCAAATTGTCAAAGATTATTCCTATGATAATTAATTAAGGCCGGCGTAACCTCGCCTAGTGATTTGTGAAAATCATTATTTGAGAATAGGCTCTCCTTAATTATTTATCGCTAGTAGGGCTTAGGTCACCACTACACACATATATATTAAGTTATTTTACGCTAACCGTCCCAATCGTATACGAAATCTTGCCCCCACCTTTTGTTGAGTGTTGTTGAAAGTCCACAAGTGTTGTCTTCGATCTTTGCCAAGAACCTAATTTACGATAACCGTTGGATTGTACGAAATTTATGAAATAATTAGAATATAATTTATGGTTAATTGAACATAATCCCGTTATAACTTGAAATATTTATTTATTTAAATATATCATAATAACCTCCAAAATAATTATTAAATTCAAATATAAATTATATTATACCTCCTTTTGAATTTGTTTGTTTTAGAAAATTGTCAAGAGTATATTTCTAATAACATTTAAATTATAATAAAATTTGGGCATTATAACGACTTAAAATGGTAAAATTTATTTTGGACTTTATAAGTTCAATATATCGACGTCTGAACGGAATTTGCATAGAAAATTTAAAATAACCTTTATATAAATAACATAATTAAAATAATATAATTAAAATAAAATGGACATTATAACGGCTTACCGATTACTTATGAAAATGATTTGGGCAGAACTTTGACGTATAAAACTCCCTTGAAACTTTAGAAGAACTTTTACCACAAAATACTCTAAAGGTTACGAACCGATATCGTGGGAACTTCGATAACTAAAACTAATATTGCTATATGAAGAAATTAGAGAAGGAAAGAAGTAAAGAAGTAAGAAAGATGATTTGTGAATGAATGAATGAAAATGGGGTGGAAGAGACCCCTATTTATACTAGTTGTAAAATATTAAAATAACATAATTTATCATCTTTTGCCCATACCTTCCAACTTTTCAACTCTTGCTAGTAAATATGTCTCTATCAAATATTTACTAATCTTTCATCAATAGTGCTTTAGGTGTTCTAGTATGACTTTGTGAAAATAATTTATGACAAAGGTATGGGAGCTTGATTTCATGACATAATATTATGTAGGATATTAATAGAAAATGAGATATATATTTCTTTTATAAAAAGTAAAATGTTAATAATATTAATAATAATAAAAATAGTAAAAAGGATAGTTATTTGATATTTTTATTGTCTTAAGATTATTTTATTTATTAATTGGTTTATAGAGTAAAATGATAATATTCAAATAAAATAAAATCAATTAATAATAACAAAACAAGAACAACAATAATGATAATAATAATATGAATAATTAATTAACTTAAAGTTAAGGGTTTTAAGTACCAATTTAAATTTCAAAGTTTAGTTTATAAAATGAAACGATGATATTCAAATTGAAGAATAAAAGTAATAAATATAAAAAGTAATTAATTAATAAATTAATTATTATAAGTGTTAGTTTCAACATTTAATTTTTAATAACTAGCATTGTTAAAATCTCAAATCTAACTAGATATATTATTTAGTGTATGGAAAAATTAGGATGTTACATTACCACCCCCCTTAAAAGAAATTTCGTCCTCGAAATTTAGCGTACCTAAAACATATGTGGATACTTCTGACGCATGTCTTCTTCTCTTTCCCAAGTAGAATCACCAGTTACATCATCCCACACGACTCTAACCAATGGTATTTGCTTTCCACGAAGTTCTTTAATACGATGATCTAAGATCTTGACAGGTATAGCCTCATATTCCAAATTATCTCTAAGTTCCACAGTTTCAGGCTCAATGACATGTGAAGGGTCCGGATAATACTTCCTCAGTTGTGATACATGAAATACATCATGAAGATTAGACAAGTTTGGCGGCAAAGCAATGTGATACGCTACAGGTCCAATCCGCCGTAGAATTTGAAAAGGCCCGATAAACCTTGGTGTTAACTTCCTAGTTTTGATTGCTCGTGCAATTCCCGCCCTAGGAGTTACCCTAATGAACACGTGATCTCCTGCCTCGAACTCCAAAGGTCTTCTCCTCTTATCATTATAACTCTTTTGACGGTCCTGTGCTGCCTTCATTTTTTCTCTAATAAGTTTAACCTGATCTGTCGTTTGTTGCACGAATTCTGAACCCAATATTTTATTTTCTCCAACCTCATACCAACATAAAGGTGTACGACACTTTCTTCCGTATAATGCTTCATATGGAGCCATGCCGATACTTGAGTGAAAACTATTGTTGTAAGTAAACTCAATCAATGGTAAGAACTCGTCCCAACTTCCTTTGTGTTCAAGAGCACAAGCTCTCAACAAATCCTCTAACGATTGAATCGTCCTCTCAGACTGGCCATCCGTTTGGGGATGATAAGCTGAACTTAACCTCAGTTTTGTTCCTAACTCTAAATGCAACTGATGCCAAAAATTTGATGTGAATCTGGGATCTCTATCATTGACTATACTTGAAGGTATTCCATGCAATCTAACAATCTCCTTTACATATACCTGAGCTAGTCTCTCTAATTTAAACGTCTGGTTGATGGGAATGAAATGTGCACTCTTTGTCAACCTATCAATGATCACCCAAATTGCATCATGTTGTTTCTGAGTCTTAGGCAAAGCGGTTACAAAATCCATGGCTATTCCGTCCCACTTCCACTCTGGAATATCTAAAGGTTGTAGCAATCCGGCTGGCTTCTGATGTTCAATCTTTGCCTTCTGACATACCAAGCAACTTTGAACATATTCTGCTATATGTCTCTTCATTCCAACCCACCAAAACATTTTCTTCAAGTCTTGATACATCTTTGTGGCTCCTGGATGAAAACTCAACTTACTTTTGTGGCCCTCTTCCAAAATCAACTTTTGAATATCCTGATTTTGAGGTACACACAACCTTTCTTTAAACCTTAGGATTCCATCACTCCTTATGTTAAACTCTCCATTTTGACCATTTCTTATATTTTCCTTTATGCTCACTAGACGGTCATCAAGTTGTTGTTCATCTTTGATCCATTTCAGAAATTCATTAGACACGACAATAGCGCCTATGAATATACTTCCTTCATTGTGATGTACTCCTAAGTTTAAATCCACGAATTTGTCAATCAACTCTTCTTCCTTCAACATCATTGCAGATACATGAAGTTTCTTTCGACTCAAAGCGTCTGCTACAACATTGGCCTTTCCGGGATGATATTGCAACTCAAAATCATAGTCCTTCAAGAATTCCATCCAGCGCCTTTGTCTCATGTTTAAATCTTTCTGATCAAATAAATGCTTCAGGCTTTTGTGATCACTTAACACAGTGAACTTTGATCCATAAAGATAATGCCTCCAAATCTTTAAGGCAAACACAATTGCCGCTAACTCTAGGTCGTGAGTTGGGTAGTTCCTCTCATGCACCTTCAATTGTCTTGATGCATAAGCTATCACTTTCCTTTCTTGCATCAACACACACCCAAGACCTTGATATGACGCATCACAATACACATCAAAATTTCCTAATGGGTCTGGTAAGATGAGTATTGGTGATGAAGTCAATCTTTCCTTTAGCTTCTGAAAACTTTCTTCACACTCTTTAGTCCATTCAAAGTTTTTACCTTTCCTCGTTAACTGAGTCATGGGCAAAGCGATCTTTGAAAATCCTTCAATGAACCTCCGATAATATCCAGCTAGTCCAAGAAAACTTCGAATCTCGCCAACATTCTTTGGACTCTCCCACTTTGTTATTGCTTCGACTTTACTTGGGTCTACTGCAATACCTTCTTTACTAATTACATGACCAAGAAATTGTACCTCCTTCAACCAAAATTCACATTTCGAGAATTTCGCGTACAATTGAAGGTCCTTTAATATCTGTAGCACAATTCTCAAATGTTCTCTGTGCTCTACCTCATTCTTGGAATAAATCAGAATGTCATCAATGAAAACTACAACAAATTGATCTAAGTATGACCTAAAGATCCTATTCATGTAATCCATGAATACTGCTGGAGCATTAGTCAAACCAAATGGCATAACTAAGTACTCATAGTGTCCATAACGGGATCTAAAAGCTGTTTTTGGAATATCATCTTCCTTCACCCTGATCTGATGATATCCAGACTTCAAGTCAATCTTTGAGAATACTGATGCTCCTTTTAACTGATCCATCAAGTCGTCGATTCTAGGCAAAGGATACTTGTTTTTCACAGTGGCTTTATTGAGTTGTCTGTAATCCACACAAAGTCTAGAAGAACCATCCTTCTTCTTCACAAACAAGATTGGAGCTCCCCATGGCGATACACTTGGTCTAATAAATTCTTTCTCTAACATCTCGTCTAATTGTTTCTTTAACTCCGCAAGCTCTGAGGGTGACATTCGATAAGGAGATATAGAAATTGGTCCAGTTCCTGGAACCAAGTCTATAGAAAATTCCACTTCCCTAACCGGTGGTAAACCTGGAACTTCTTCTGGAAAGACTTCCGGGAATTCACAGACTACGGGAAAATTTTCCACACTAGGGGTTTCTCCTACTGACATGGAGAATAGCATCATAAAACTTTGAGTGAGGGTTTCAGCTTTGCTGATTTCTCCACTATCTTCTCCAAATGTAAAAATTTTCTCCTTGCATCTCAAGTTGACATCGTTGGCTGATAACCAATCCATTCCTAAGATGACATCTAGGTCTTGTAGCGGGAGTACCACAAGATCTACTAAGAATCTTCTATTTTCTAAGATTATTGGACAGTCTACACAGACTGAATAAGTTACCATTCTTTCTCCCGAGGGAGTTGTGATAGTCAACTTATAATCGTGATCAACAATTTCGAATCCCAAAAATTCAGCACAAGAGGTAGATATAAAAGAATGTGTAGCTCCTGAATCGAATAAAACTGATACCAACTTATCTCCAATTAAACACATACCTTGAATTAACCCAGCTGACTTTGAGATCTCAGCTCCTCTAATTGTAAATACTCTTCCTGTGGTTGGCTTATTTTGATTCTGAGGTCTCTGACCAACACTTGGGCCTCCATTTCTTGCTCTCCCTATGTTGTTATTGTTTATTAGGCCGCTCCTCTGGCCTGTTGGTTGACTTTGTCCTTGGGGACAATCTTTGAGAAAGTGGCCTTTCTGACCACAGCGAAAACAAGTTCCAATATTTCTATTTGGACAATCTTTGTTAAGATGTGCCCCTCCACAGCTGTAACACTTGAACATTAACCTTCTAGAATCCTGGTTATGATAAGGTGTAGGCCTTTGATATGGCCTACCCCCTCGTTGGATTCTTCCTCCGTGGCCTCGGTTAAAGTGGCCCTTGTGATTGTTGTTTTGGGTTGATCCTCCTGATCCATATTGATTCTTCCTATTGTCAATCCCTTCCAACTCCAGACACCTTTCTACTAGCTCACCAAAGCGCATAATATGCAGAGGTAAAACTGCCCTCTGGATATCATATTTCAATCCATCTTGATACTTTTCACACATCCATTCTTCCCTTGGATGCAAGCGGTAAAACTCAGAATACTTTAGCAAGGATTCAAACTTCCTAGTATATTCTCCCACCGTCATCACACCTTGACGTAGATTCTGAAATTCTCTCTCCTTCTCTTTCCTACATAACTTTGGAAAATACTTCCCCAAAAATTCTTCTTTGAACAAGGTCCAATTGATTTCTCTTCCTTCCTCTTCCAATAATCTATACTTTCCTCTCCACCAAGCTTCAGCATCGCCTGTCAGCATGAATGTTGCATAACCAACCCTTCTATTCTCTCTACAGTGAGTGAAAGAAAATATCTTCTCCATTTCTTGCAACCATTTCTCAGCACCCTCCGGATTAAAGTCACCACCAAACTGTGGTGGTTTTCCTTTCAGAAACGAGTTCAATCCTGTATCCTCATGCACCATTTCCCTTTGTTGTTGCTGAAAGAGTTGATGATCTCGAGTGATTTGCAGAATTTGAGCATTTTGTTGTGTTTGAACTAACACAGCTGCAGCAAGTTCACGAACATCTCGAGTGTCAGCTTGAGAGTTCGTTCCAGTTTGGGAATGATCTTCTCGTCCAATGGGAATGGTAGGTGCTCCTTCAGGAGTAACTTCATCACTCGCATTCCTACGTATACCTCTAGTAGTGCCTCTAGCAGCACTCCTACCACGCCTCGCACCTCTGACGTTCTGAACCATAACTTCCTGAAAAGGAATAGTTATTAGGTTCAATCATTCACAAGACATAAAGAACATAACAATTATGTATATTTATATCCCAATGAATGATTCATCGATAAGGATTTTTATCAAGTCTCCCACAGGCAAGGGATAATTGTGTCTAAAATGTTGAATTAATATCTTAAATATAACTAGAATTCAGGAAAACATAATCAACATTTAATGTATAAACAAAAATGTATCAATTTATTTAATAACAACGATTACAAAAATCGTGACCATGTCTCATTCAAAAACCTCTACTTGTAAACCAAGCTAAGACTAATAGTGGTAAAACTATAATTATCATTATTGCTACGAAATCTTTACCTAATTCTTCATGCTTGATGATACCAATAACAAACAAAATAATGACAAGAAGAGTGATGAATAAAAGAAAGGATTTAGCCATTTGAAAGGTATAGATAAATATTTAGGAATTGATATGAAAATAATGGATGGGTGTGAAGTATTTATAAAGTGAATTTTGTGAAGTGTCCGTTACGTTACCGTTGGGTTTGTGACCGTTGGGGAGGAAAAATAAAGTGTGCTAAATAAGTTTCCTAGACCATTATACTAGAAGGCTCTCAAGATGAAGACTCAATGCACAGAAGAAAAGTTATCATCCAGTTTGGAATCCAACTTGATACAGTCAGTATAATTCTAGACACTTACGGTCCGAGCTGAATCGACCAGCTCTGATACCATTAAATGAGACAGCCTATGTCCCATTAGTGGAATTCTAATGAAACCTTATAAAAATACAGAAAAATTTGAAATTTTTAAAGGACAATACTTAATTATTTAAAAACATACTGTTTCACATACATATGCTTCAAATATATTTTACAGAGTTTGACACCGTTAAGACTAGCGGCCTTGCCACATAGATAAAACATAAAATAAAAGTACAGAAAGGAAACCAAAAAGAAAGCATACCAAAAGGGACCTCCTAAGTCCAACAAGACTGACACTTATACTGACTGTAGTAGTAGGGATGTGATTAGCGTTTGACAAAACACTAACAGCTCCCAATCTAGATGTTATAGTAACACATCTCCACGTCACTTCATATCCTTTCCTTCTGAGTTGTCGGGAAGTACGCAAGATTCGAGCTCATCGTCTGATCGTCATAAAATAATCCAAAATGCAAAACAAAAATGACACAGGGCTAAGATTCATGTACAAGTTTAAAAGTGGGAATGAATGTGTAAAATAATAATATATATGGAAACCATATTTATACAAACAAGCGTATCTTATACCCACAATTACATATACTTTATTTATTCTAATGCATCCCTGAACTATATGCTGACTCAGGCCACTAAACGCTGTCAATGATATCTATCCCATTTACCAAGATCAGATATCACTAGACCACATGCCACCAACGTACTCCCAATTACCAAGAGCTACGCCACCTAACTTCACATGGAGCCTAGGTGTTATAAGTCGATCGTCCCTGAGAATTCAGGCCAAGAACCTTGTCTTGCCTAGCATGCATAGATAATAATCCCCGTCGGGATTGCAGGCGACTGATCAACCTCGTGCGTCCCATACCGCACGGCGGTGGACTTACACATTCCTTAATGCAAGTCTATATGATCACTCACTCATCTTGTGGCAACTCTTAGCCATAAGTATTAAGTTAATAATGGGGAATTATCGTATCAACTTTTCAAGTTATACTTATTATCTAGATACTTAGGTTGAGTACCAAATCCATCCAATGTCTTGCCATATTTGATCTTTGTCCTTACATAATAAGTTCAGTTTGTATAATGGGTAATTGTATGGTTAACTTCCCAGGTAAGAGAGGTGGACTGTAAACGGCATAGTCGACCAAGTCTTTCCTTAGCCAGAACCCAACCAAATATAACTACTCATTGTATCCAACTTTCCTTATGTTAATGGGGATCAATTACTTAATATCTAGCAATGTTTTTCTCTCATTAACCGATTATTTCCTTAATCTATCAATCACAATCATTCAAGTATAAATAAAATAAACAATTATAAAATTAACCGAATAATGCAAGCACAATACAATACCAAATTGTCAAAGATTATTCCTATGATAATTAATTAAGGCCGGCGTAACCTCGCCTAGTGATTTGTGAAAATCATTATTTGAGAATAGGCTCTCCTTAATTATTTATCGCTAGTAGGGCTTAGGTCACCACTACACACATATATATTAAGTTATTTTACGCTAACCGTCCCAATCGTATACGAAATCTTGCCCCCACCTTTTGTTGAGTGTTGTTGAAAGTCCACAAGTGTTGTCTTCGATCTTTGCCAAGAACCTAATTTACGATAACCGTTGGATTGTACGAAATTTATGAAATAATTAGAATATAATTTATGGTTAATTGAACATAATCCCGTTATAACTTGAAATATTTATTTATTTAAATATATCATAATAACCTCCAAAATAATTATTAAATTCAAATATAAATTATATTATACCTCCTTTTGAATTTGTTTGTTTTAGAAAATTGTCAAGAGTATATTTCTAATAACATTTAAATTATAATAAAATTTGGGCATTATAACGACTTAAAATGGTAAAATTTATTTTGGACTTTATAAGTTCAATATATCGACGTCTGAACGGAATTTGCATAGAAAATTTAAAATAACCTTTATATAAATAACATAATTAAAATAATATAATTAAAATAAAATGGACATTATAACGGCTTACCGATTACTTATGAAAATGATTTGGGCAGAACTTTGACGTATAAAACTCCCTTGAAACTTTAGAAGAACTTTTACCACAAAATACTCTAAAGGTTACGAACCGATATCGTGGGAACTTCGATAACTAAAACTAATATTGCTATATGAAGAAATTAGAGAAGGAAAGAAGTAAAGAAGTAAGAAAGATGATTTGTGAATGAATGAATGAAAATGGGGTGGAAGAGACCCCTATTTATACTAGTTGTAAAATATTAAAATAACATAATTTATCATCTTTTGCCCATACCTTCCAACTTTTCAACTCTTGCTAGTAAATATGTCTCTATCAAATATTTACTAATCTTTCATCAATAGTGCTTTAGGTGTTCTAGTATGACTTTGTGAAAATAATTTATGACAAAGGTATGGGAGCTTGATTTCATGACATAATATTATGTAGGATATTAATAGAAAATGAGATATATATTTCTTTTATAAAAAGTAAAATGTTAATAATATTAATAATAATAAAAATAGTAAAAAGGATAGTTATTTGATATTTTTATTGTCTTAAGATTATTTTATTTATTAATTGGTTTATAGAGTAAAATGATAATATTCAAATAAAATAAAATCAATTAATAATAACAAAACAAGAACAACAATAATGATAATAATAATATGAATAATTAATTAACTTAAAGTTAAGGGTTTTAAGTACCAATTTAAATTTCAAAGTTTAGTTTATAAAATGAAACGATGATATTCAAATTGAAGAATAAAAGTAATAAATATAAAAAGTAATTAATTAATAAATTAATTATTATAAGTGTTAGTTTCAACATTTAATTTTTAATAACTAGCATTGTTAAAATCTCAAATCTAACTAGATATATTATTTAGTGTATGGAAAAATTAGGATGTTACAGATACAATGAGGTATCATTCTAAGTAACCATTCTCACACTGCAAGGGGTGCTGAATCGTAACTGTTCGATCTCTAATGGAATGATCATAGATGATGATGTTACTCTAAAACCACCAATTAATGCCCGCATATGGTATATTTGAAATTGGTCGTGGGATACTCTAAACATAACCATCTCTCGTAGACACCTTTTAGGAAAATGTCTAGCAACCATGGTCTCCCATCACATATAATATGAATATAATAACGACTCGTCTAACTCATTATAGACTCTATGATCAGTGTATGGTGTCTAGATAACAATATTTACAGTTAGCGCGTCGAGCCTTCTCTTGTACTCAACAACACCAACGGGATGTGACTGTCTGACCCTCTATCTCCTCATCCATGGGGACACCACTAGGGAATGCTGCACTTTCTTGTCACAAATGATGGGGAAATGCTTGTATATCCAACACTGATATCAAAACACAGACACAACAAATAATAAATAAGAAATTTTATTCATAACAATTAAATAAGAAATCAACAACAAATAAAAATTAGAAATTAGTTTTCATGGCACAATAATAAACAAATTAAAGTTAAACATAAAAGATATATACCTCTCCCTACCATAGTCGATACGCCACATGGTGAGCATACTCAATAAGCATCGACCGATTAATGGGTTCTTTAGGGAATCCTTCACCAGTGTGCATAAAGGGCTTAGTCGAAGGAGCCATACCTGTTGTGTTAGTAGTAACAAATGAGATCGGATCAGCAACAATAACATTTGGATGGACCACCTCAGCAAGCACCTCATCAACATCCACCTTAACAACTGCCTCATCAGCATCCACCTCAACAACAACCTCCCCAGAAACCAGTGATAACACTAAAACACATAGTTCATTTTGACTCGATTTGCATACATTTTAGTGTCATTGTACCATATTTTGTAGTGTTATGCTGGTAGTTTATACATGTTTTAGGTATTTTACAAGTAGAACTCGTTACATGAAGAAACTAGACAAAAAAGTGAGAAATGGAGAAAATATAGCAAAAATAAATCGGTGGCGACCTCCATGGCGTCTGCCATGGTGCTAGCCATGACTAGGCTAGCATGGGACCCACAAGTGAACAAGAAAGAAGCAAAAAGACAGATCCAAGGACCCATGGTGCCCGCCACAGGGACCATCGCTTGCGCCACCCCTTGCCAAACAGCCACAATCATGAATTTACACTTGTGGCAACCGCTACAGTGCATGACGCTCGCCATGCACTTCATTTCTTGAAAAATAGCAGCAATTTTGGCTCAGTTTTCTCCAACTTCCCTTATATTTTCTCCCACGATTTTTATACGCTTGGACTTCATCTTCTGCAACTGCAACACTATAAATAAGTAGTTTTATTAGGATTTTGGTATCCAAGTCTTATGCCAGTTTAGCAACTTTTAGTTTTAAGCAGAAATTCACCATTGTAAAGTAGTAGCTTTCTCACATCGAGGAACTACTACACCTTAGTGTTTTTAGGCAGTTTTTGTACGCTTGAATCAAACGATCTTGCAATCATTCGAAGTTTAATTTGATTTATTTCTAGCTTTACGTTTCAGGTTCATTTAATTTACAATTGCTTTACTTTTCAGCTTTTATTTTAAGTCATTTATATTTTATAGCTTTTACTTTAAGTCTTTTACGATTCATGTCTTATTATTTTATTTCCATTGTTATTGCTAGGAGTTCTTGTTTTATTTCTTAATTTCATATGCAACCCTTGCTATCATTTGTTTTAAATCGTTTATCATGTTCCTGTTTGATTTGAACGTTTATAACTGCATGTTTATTTTCGCAACCATGTCCGACTAAATTTTTAGAGTCCGGATGTGAGGATCGTCGTTCTGACGGGACTCGGTATAATTTTAATATTAATTTATTTTTTCGGTTTTGATTTTTAGTTTCGAAATTAAAAAAGTTTTGCGCGAAAGTGAAAATAGTTAGGTACCGGCCAACAACGTGACAGTGTGAGACCCGTACTCGATCGTAAAAAATAGATTTAATTTATAAAAACGACAACACTTTAGTGATTAATTAGGATTGATTAGTTTTCAAAAATTGTTTCGAAATTGTAACTGGGTAAGCGACATCAAAACACTTATGGTTTCGAAACATAACATGGACTGCACGAAAGTGAGGAGTGTTTTTAAGTTGATATTTTCTTCCGAAAAAATATTTTAAAAATCAAAACAAACGCCAAGAATTTATTGAGTCCTCTAGAGGTGTGACTGAAAATTACATTTCGGCCTCGCTTTTATCAATATTCTCCTAAGCCAAACTTTATTTCTTGTTTTAAATTTTCTTCCCACAAAAAGAAAATCCTTTTAGACTTAGATTTACAAAGCGAGAATAGACAAGAATAGGTTGACATTGGTCTTTGTGGGTTCAACACTTTTTAAACTATAACTGGCATTTTTTTTGCACTTGCGGATGTGCATCAACCACCTCATCTGCAACAACAATATATGGTTGGACCACCTCATCTGCCACCTTATCTCTGAGTTGCTCAACTAATCGTATTGGTCGACGTCGACTGCTACGAGGTGCATGAAGTTGACCCTGCTCAGTCAACCGTTTTCAGTGTGAATTAGTTGGAACCACTCGTCCAGCCTGTATCTGGGAAGACTCAGCCTCAACAGCCTTAATTTGGTCTATCTCTCTACTTGCAATAATATCGTCCCTACCTCTGTATTTCACTGCAAAAGAAAGAAAAAATTATTAACTACCGGAAATTCTGGAATTTGTAGTAAAAAATAAAGTTTTGATAAGTATTGGAAAATTTGAAATTCCAAATAATTTATTTTTATAACTACCGAAAATTATGAAATTTTCGGTAAAAAACAAAGCTTTTATAACAACTAGAAATTCTGAAATTTCCAAGTGATTTTATATCGGAAAATATTGAAATTTCCAGTTAAAATGTTTTCATTTATATCAATTTTTTTGAATTTTTCGATACAAAATCACGGAAATTTAGTAATTTGCGGTAAAAAAACTCACTGATTTTGAAAATTTTGATAGAAGAAATGAAATTTTTGGTACCGTCCTAGAGAAATCAAATTCGCGCGTGGCAATTTTGAATTTGAAAAATAAGTGAATTTTTTTTGCAAGGGCAATATTGTCTACTCATACGAAATAGAATGGTGCCAAGTTTAAGTGGGAAGTGTCAAGTTAAATATTCTGTGTTTTATTATGGGAATGTATTTTTAACAGTAAAAACAAACAAAGCATTGTTAGAAGCAAAAATTAATCAAAGAAAATTGTTAGAAGCAAAACTAATTGTTAAGATACCATACTTAAGAGAGTTATGCCTTTAAACAATTATCACAAATTAACTAAAAATAAATGGCATAAGAGAAATTGATTTTTTTTTATAGAAACAAAGTTAACGACTTTCATTACTTAACATAGGTTCAACATAGAGGAGGTATCACATTAACAATACTACGCCTAGACCAAGAATTGACCGTCTTAACTAACATATGATCAATCGAATTCTCTTGGAGTTTAATGAACTTAACCTCAAAGTTCGAAAAAAGATGCAACAAACGTTTAATGGAAAGAATAATAAGACTAAGTTCTAACCTCACTATATGCTCAGAGTGAATAGCCTAAACAACTAATTGAGAATCACTCTCGAAGGTCACATTATTCAATTAAACCGATATAACACCTTGCAAAACTTCTTTTAAATCCATGGCTTCAACTTCAATGGTGGAGAGGAGGCCAACGTCCCAAGCCACATCTACAATAAAAAAAATCTATCCAGATTATCTCTTACACACCATCCTCTATTAGTTGTGTCTCTTTGACAATTAAATCTAGCGTCAATATTACACTTCAATCTCCTTTTATTAGGAGGATTCCAAACTATTGGGTGATGAGAGGTATTATTTAAATCACTATCCTTATGAACTAAAAACCAATCTTGCCAACAGAAATATGCTTGCAAGCCAATTCTCGAAACCTCATCTCTAACATTATTCCAAACAACATTATTCATATTCTTCCAAAGCACTTCAATCATCACAGCAAATCGACCAACATCCCTCATATCCTGTCTATTACAAATGTCAATAATAAGAGACTTAGCATCAGTAAAAACATGAACACGGGAATCAATTATAGATGACAAACCTGCTGCCAGCCAACATGGATTGTAGTAGTGCAGCCAAAAACCACATGTCAATCATTCTCATCTTTAATATCGCAAAGCTAACAGATAGGAGGACATTGGACATAATGATGATGAAGCCTAGAACGGGAAGGTAGGCAGCCCCTATAAATCTTCCATAATAAATGTTTAGCGGTAGGGGGAACGCAAATATTCTAGAGATTTTCCCAATTCCCCTCCATCCCGTTATTACAATGTTTCACTTGGACATTCCTCCACAATCTATATCCAGTCTTGACACTATACAACACATTTTACTCCTCTTGCCAAACAAGACCATCTTCTAACACATCCTCCACCAATGGGACCTTTAAGACTTCTACAACCATTGTGCGGTCAAACAAAGAATTTATTACTTGCACACCCCATTGCTTAACGTTAGGCACCATGAGATTTTTAACATAAAGATAATACACACCTTGCCCTTGAGGACCACCCAAACACCCTTCTTCTTTGCCTCTAAGCCGATTGTCATTCATTATCTTAATTTTACTTCCATCACCTATACTCCACCTGCAACCAATCGTTAAGACATCCCTAGCCTTCCAAAGACTTCTCCACACAAAATTGAGGTTATTTCCAAGAATGGAACCAAGAAGAGAGGATTTAGGGAAATACTTTGCTTTGAAGACTCTGGAAACAAGGGAATGGGGGTTTTGTCAACATGGACCATCCTTGTTTAGCCACCATAGCCAAGTTAAAGGCTTTGAAGTCTTTGAATCTCATTCCTCCTTCCTTCTTAGTGCAAATTTGCTTGTCCCAGCCCAACCACTTAATTCCTTTATTGTTACTAGCACCACCCCACCAGAATGAATTTAACATCTTTTCAATATCATTCACCACCACGTATAGAATAAGATACACACTTATGATGCAAGACGAGATAGATTGCAAGATTGATTTAATCATCACCACTTTCCTAACTTTAGGCAAAGATCTACCCACTATAAAAGTTGATTCTTTTCCATATGCAATCCTTAATAAAAGGAAAACTCGTCTTTTTATTTTTGTCAATCATCGATGATAATCCCAAGTAAGATCTGATTCCTAACACATGACGCACTTCCATTAATCTCACAATATCCTCTTTGATTGGTCCATTGATATTTCGAGTAAAGAACACTTCAGACTTTATTATTATTAAAAACATTAAAATTTTAATGAATTGTGTATGAATTATTCTAAAGTTTTTATTATATTAAAAATTAAAAATTAAATAAATAATGAGCCAAAAAATTTAATTATAATTTAACATTAATATATCATCATAACAAACGCCATATTATAAAAAAAATTATTCTCAAATTGTTGAGCGACTAAAATCCATAAAAAAATCTGAGTTTTAAAATGGGAATCAAAACTAAAAAAAAACATGGGAAACTTTTGTATTTAAGCGATTATTAATATGTATTTAAATCTAAAGATGATATAGATGTCATTTGATATTATTCTCTTTTCAACATATTTTTAACATCTACTTTATCCCATTCAACATATTTTTAACATCTACTTTATCCCATTCAACATATTTTTAACATCTACTTTATCCCAAACACATTATAATATAGTAACTCTCAGTCAACCACACACCCCTACAAAGCTAAACAACAAATCCAAAAACAGCCACACTCTGCAAAAATGGCGAAATCACGAGAGCAACCAGCCACCGTCCTCCGGCGAATCATATCTTCCCCCGGCTGCCATCAAGGTCCCGCCTGCTTCGACGCTCTCAGCGCCAAACTCATCGAATCAGCCGGCTTCTCATACTGCATCACAAGCGGTTTCTCAATTTCAGCAACCAGATTAGGTCTTCCAGACGCCGGATTCATCTCCTACGGCGAAATCGTCGATCAAGGTCGTCTCATTACTCAATCGGTTAATATTCCTGTTATTGGTGATGGTGATAATGGTTATGGTAATGCCATGAATGTTAAGAGAACTGTTAAGGGTTTTATTCATGCTGGTTTTGCTGGAATCATTCTCGAAGATCAGGTAATTAATAGTAATTAATTAATAATTAGTAGCGTTAGTTAGTTGATTACTTACCTTCATTTTGTTTTTACTTTCTCATTATCTATTATAATTGTATGGTTCAAAAATAGTATAAAAAATTTACTATAATTGGGCGTAATAGATCCTTGAATCTGGAGATAGAAGTTTTATAAATTAGTCAAAGTCTAATCATAGACACCAGACACACGACACCGAGTGACTATCTGGAATTACAATTGTGAGTGACTGATTTTTAGCCAAGTAGTTTATGGATTTGTTTGGATGAACTAGTTTGAGCTTATCTATAGGGACATAAATTTTGATCGCTATTACATAATTTGTTGTTAATATATGTGATGGAAATTAGGTGGCACCGAAAGCATGTGGGCACACGCGTGGGAGGAAAGTGGTTTCGAGAGAGGAGGCGGTTATGAAGATTAAAGCTGCAGTTGATGCTAGAAGTGAGAGTGGTTCTGATATTGTGATAGTGGCCCGCAGCGATGCACGCCAAGGTGTGTCTCTTGAAGAAGCACTTTGGAGGTCAAATGCATATGCTGAAGCTGGAGCTGATGTTGTCTTTATTGACGCACTTGGTTCTGTTGAAGAGATGAAAGCTTTTTGTCAAGTTGCTCCTCATGTTCCTCATTTGGTATGTGTTTATGTCGTGTAATAAAGTTCTTATTCCGCACTTCATACCAGAAAAAAAAGAGAGAGGAAAAGGAGCAAATTGAATAATGCTCATAAATAAATGTACATGTTGGTTAACCTGTTATCTTTGTGAATGTGTATAGGCAAATATGCTTGAAGGAGGAGGAAAAACACCGATACTTAATGCTCAGGAACTCGAACAAGTTGGATACAAACTTGCTGTTTATCCACTTTCTTTGATGGGTGTTTCTATTCGAGCAATGCAGGTCACAATCCACATCTCTTCCTACGCTTACCCTTTTATCTTACCCTTTAAGTAACGTATTATAAGACACGCTAAGCGATAGCGATATACAATTATCAGTCTGAATTGCTGTTTTACACGAGTTTTATCTTTACCTTTTCTCAGAAACAACTTTTGAAAATTAATGCCAGGGTTATGTATGTTGAACTCTTAATTTTAATCATGCAGCACCGACACTTTGTATTAAAGATTTAGTGTGTGGTAGACACCGGCATTTGTGATTGGTTATATTCAATTACTTCGAGTGTTTTTTTGCATGTTTGTGATATTCTGTATTCACGTTTGTGTCATGCCGATTGTATAATTAAAAGATTGCTATGACTGAATTTGTAGGGTGCACTCACTGCCATTAAGGTAGGTGGTATTCCTCCCCCGGAAAGCTTGCCATCTTTTGAAGAAATTAAGGATATTGTTGGTTTCAACGATTATTACAAAGAGGAAGAGCGTTATGCAACAACTACAGATCACCAGCTTTAAGCATTTAGAGAGAAAATGAACAAAATTGAGTCAATAAAAACCCTTTTACAGAGGGGGCGATTTAGTCTTTTTCTTTTAAGAGTAGTATTGTATTGTATTGTAAATGTAATCTAGACATGCTTTTATCTCCTTAACTTTGTGCATCTGGTTCAGCATATTAAGATAAATATCTGATCAGTGTTTATCTAAATAAATTAAATCCATCTAATAAATCATGCACAGTTTTCTTCGGAGACAATTAGACTACTATTTTGAATTTTTCTGTTTCATCACTATGGGGAAATAAATGCCTAATCCATTGTTGTCAAGTATGTGCCGTTAGTTATTTGTTTATTTATCATACGTATGCTTTATCAAATGATTTTTTCACATACTAGTAAATGTGTCTTTAAGATATTGTGAGTTTTTATTTATTTATTTATTTTTACTTCTAACCCTCATTTGGTCATCTATAAAGGCTATTAAAAGTCATGTGCTAGTGTGTTAACCTGGAAGTTTTTACTTGGAAAAAGTTAAATGAATGCTACATCAGTGAAATGTTAAATTGATGGAGGAAAGTCAATCGTAATGAAACGTTGACTAAGACTTCACGACTGATCTCTTGAGATGTAGTTTGAAAGAATTTTAAAAGTAAATCTTGAGATTTGATTTGGAGGAGTCTCAAGAACAAACCTGTATAACTACTTGACACCATGTCGAAGACGAGACTCTCAACATACTCTAAAGACTTAGAAAATTGAGGAAATCAAAGACAAAAGAGACTTAGCACTTTCAATAATTACCTTCAACGAGCAGACAATTACTAATTGTTAAGAGCGATTAGGGAACGTGAGATAATGATTTCAACAATTTCAAATCCATGACGACGTGGCAATACGTTGGAAGATAAGTTGCATGCATTCAAAGACGTGTCAATTCTTTATGTAAACTGTTAGGAACATGGCAATACGTTGGAAGATAAATTGCATGCATTCGAATACGTGCCAATTCTTTAGGTGTAAATTGTCGGAAACAGTTATTTTTAGTTTAATGTATATAACAGGCTCATACCTTGTAATTAAGGTCGCAAAATTTTATATACTTTCTCTATAAAACTAGAGTACGCAAGCCAAAGAGTGAAATAATTTGTGAGCAATTATGTGAGTTTGTGTCCTCTTTTCTTTGTATTTTTTACGTTTCCTTAATTAAAACATCCTTTCATTTTGTCATTTATTGCATTTATTTAATGTTGTTTGTTTTAAACTTCTTTTACTTTCATTCAAGCTTTATGGTCTTTAAAGTTTACTTTTACACTGCCTGCACCCAAACATTCGTAATCACATCGTACACATACTTTCTAGTAAAAGTTTTTGCACAAAGACATTCTAGAGATTTTTCGAGTTAATCTCAAAGACTTTCAAACTCGTGATTATTCTCTAAAAACAACTGCAAACAAATTGGCACGCTTAGTGGGACACATGTTTTGTGCGAAAAGTTATTTTTCTTTTTCAAGAAGTTGTCGTATTATTTACTTCGTTTTATCATTGAAATATTTTCATTGTATAGAGTCATATGCATATGAGGAGTGGTAAGATTTTTAATGTCCAAGGTCATATGCATTTGAGGAGTGGTAGGATTTTAGCGGAAATGGTTAACCCAAAGAACACTTCTCATGCCCGAAATGATGCTCTAGACCATGAACCACCAATCACTACGACAGTTGGTATAATAGGGACAACAAACACTATCAGAGTCACACGCCCTATCCAATCTCTAGTAGCGACTTCTATGTCGATGCTAGGCGTTATGGCTACTTTACCATTGGTAACAAGTGCACCAACCACTCCCAGGCTTACTTCGATAGTTGTGGGGGACCCTAATCCCTCATATGTCCCAAATTTTACAATGCCTTTAGTTACGAGGGATTACCCATATGGCATGTCAACTGCCCTGATGGCAGGGTTACATAGTCATGCTTCGATGTTTGCAGATAATGGTGCAACAATAATGTCACCCCTCAATCAACATTTGGTGTCAGAATTTGCCATAAACAACCCTGTTTGCATAGGGCAACCACTAGGGGGATTTTTATATGGCCATCATATAATGCCAACAAATCCTTTGATTTCGGCTTTGCTATCATCACCACAGGCTCCACTATAAATAATGACTCTGTTCAATGACACATTTATGTACCTTAGAATCCACTTCAATGCTTGTCAGTGCGCCTTCCCATGATTGGCCATGTACCTGCTTACTAGGCTCACTTCGTACTCTATGTTCGGCCTCGTACAAACCATAACATACATCAAAGAACCTACTATACTAGCATATGGAATGTTATTCATATAGGCTCTTTTAACTTTAGTACTAAGTCTTTGAGTCATGCTCAGCTTGAACTAAGGATTAGTCAGTGTTACCACATGCTTTGAATTAGACATGCCAAACTTGTCGAGAATCTTCAGCAGGTATGTCTCTTGAGATAAGCATAATCTCAACTGCTTTTTATCTCTCTTGATGTCAATCCAAAACCATTAGAGGCAGTTCACATATCCTTCACGTCAAACTCCTTATCGTGTCCATCCTTCACCTTCATAGCATCTTTGACATTATTGCTTGTTATAAGAATGTCATCCACATAAAGCAACAAAATAGCAAGTGAATTTCCATGTCAAAATCTTATGTAAACACAATGGTCAAACTGGTTCCTATTGAAACCTATGTATGCCATGAACTTGTCGAGTCTCATATTCCATTGTCGAGGAGATTGTTTCAAGCCATATAATGATCTATTAAGCTTGCACACATCTTGACTTGTGATATACCTCCTGTGACCTGGCTCTAGGCACCATAACCTAGAAGCTTTGACTCTTTCAGGGTACCTAAGAAACATACATTTTAGAGCTTTAGGTTTGAACTTGTCTTACCTAATGTGAGCATAGGTTAAGCATCCAAATACTCTAAGTCTATCGAGATTAGATGGATGTTTCGACCAGACTTCTTCAGGAGTTTTCATCCCTAATGCAGGCGAGGGACACCTATTTATCAGGTAAGCTGCAACCATGACTTCCTCAACTCAAAAATCTTCTTTAATACTACACTAACCAACATGCACCTCACTCTTTCTAGAATGATTCAATTAAACCTTTCAGCCAAACCATTTTGTTGGAAAGTACCTGCAATACTTATGTGCCTTGTAATACCAGACGCAACATAATAGTTGTCGAAAGCCTCATTTTAAAATTCAAGACCATTATTGGTCCTCAACTTCTTGACCTTCCTGCCAGCTTGATTTTTAACCAGAGTCTTCCAACTTTTGAAATTTTCAAAAGTTTCATCCTTAGATTTCTAAATGAATACCCACAACTGTCGTGAGTAATCATCAACTATGGATAGAAAATATCCCGCACCTAAGTGTGAAGGATTTCTTGCAGGCCCCCAAATATCAACATGGATATAATCAAGGGGTCTGTGTTTTCTTTATGTACCTTTGTTAAACTTCACCCTTTAGGATTTATCAAATACACAAGGTTCACAATACTCCAATTTTTTGACCTAGTCATCACATAGCAGATTTTAATTCAACAATTTGACTAGGCCTTTTTTATTGACATGTCTAAGTCGCTTGAGTCACATCTCAATCTTCGACACAAGTTTTGTGGATGCCACATCTACTGAACCACTTAAAACCTCAACCTCAAGGGTATACAGGACTTGCCTCTTGATGTCTCTCAAGACTTCCTTCGACCCCTTCATTACCCTTATGATACTTTGCTCTCCTTTGAAATCATATCCTTTCTTGTCGAATTCACCAAGGGAAATAAAATTCCTCTTAAGTTCAGGTACATCCTGACACCAGTCAATAGAATGTTTGGCACATCATGGAGCTTCAATCTTACATATCCAATACCTGCAATTTTTCAGGCTTTGTTGTTTCCAAGAAACACTAATCCACTATCAGGATCACATGGTTTCTCAAACACATCTTTGTTTGGAGTCATGTGTCAAGTGCAACCTGAATCTATAATCCACTCTTTGCTAGAGTCACGACTTGAAACTACTAAGACATTAGATGATTCCTAATCATCTTGCACAATGGATGCATTACCATTATCCTTTCTACCATGATTATCCAGTCGATCAGGGCACACCTTTCTTGTGTGGCCGTCCTTTTTACAATGATAACACCTAATAGCAGGAGCATTACTACCATAAGAATTATGTAGAACTTTATCCTTCTTCTTCTTAAACCCACAATTTTTCTTTGTGAATTTTCCTTTTATGATCAATCATTCACCAACGGATGATGACTTATGCTCATTTCTTTCGTTCAAATCTTCGAGTATAAGGCTGATTGAACTTCTTGAAAGGTCAGGGATTCTCTTCCATGCAAGAGGGTTTATTTGAAGTGAGCATGAGCTCTTGGTAAATCACATAATAATAACAACGTTTGATCTTCATCACTGACGGTAACCTCAATATTCTCAAGATCAAGAATCAGCTTATTGAACATATCAAGTTGTCCAGTCAAGACTTTGTCTTCCCTCATCTTGAATGAATATAGAGCTTGCTTCAGGTAAAGGCGATTGACCAACGATTTTGTTATGTATAAACCTTCAAGTTTCGTCCACACACCAGCTGGAGTTTTCTCCTTCGAAATCTTCCATAGATTCTTATCACCAAGGCTTAATACAATGGCGACGTGGGTTTTCTCTATCATCGTCGTCTTCTTCTTCTCTGTTAGGGAAGCATCCATATTCTCCAATCCTTTCAACGCTTGTAAAAAAATCCAGTTGAACCAGTATAGCATGCATATTCAAGCACCACAAACCAAAATCATTCACACTGGTGAATTTCTCAATCTCATACTTTGTTGAGGACATCTTCTGCTCCACGCTCACCGTACCAATTTTTTGTGAAATTGATGCCCCGAAAATAGAGTATGATCAATTTTTTAATTAAAAAGAAAACCACAAAGTAAAAGAAAAGAGAGAAGAGAAGGGAAAGCCAATTCAAAATGGTGTAAAAATTGGGTTCTTGATTCAATTACGCATTAGGATACAATGTTTACAATTGAATCTCAACCACACCACTTTTTCCACCTAAACAGGATTATCAAGGATTTTTTGAGAAATGATAACTAGTATGTTATTTATAAGAAAAATAAACCCTAGCGTTCAGCTAACATAATAAACAATTGGCCTAACAAATTGGCCCAATTTGGCATACTAACTTAAACAACAAGGTAACATATTTTGACAGCTACACTAGCTTTTAGACTTCGACGAATCTCTTCAACTTTGGTAGAGCTCTTCGACTTCGACAAATTTTACTACAACACTAGCTTATAACCCATAAGCTACAAGTTTTTTAATGTGTTCTTGAACAATCTCTCATGTCTTATACCTCAGAATAAGCAATTTTCAACATTCCAATGTGATTCATTTAAGGGTAGCAAAGGTTTGTATAATGATCAATTGTTGAGGAAGTGTTTAGATCATGCAGAGCACCCGTTTTCTCCACCTTATACCTATTATGATGATAATGGCTCAAAATCTTTATTTGAATTTGACTGGAATGTAGTTCTTATTAGGCATGTTGGTGGTATTATTGTTGGAGTTGCATTGGGAAACACTTTCTATCAGCAGGTGCTTGGATGGCTAAAAAGTTTCTTGTGAGTTGAGTGCAAAAAGCATATAAATGCATAAATGCATAAAATGTTGTCTTATGTTTTTAACCTTAGCCCATGATGTTACCTCTTGAGTTGTTATGGTGACTTTAGGTGTGTAGATTATTAAGGATGTGTTGAAAACTAGTGTCGTACACATTTGGTGGGGATGGTGATTAAATATATGTTTAGGTTGAGTTAAAGCTAGGTTATACTAGGATTCATTGGAGCGTTTTTCTGCTGATGTATTAGTTGTTCTGATTGTATTGTTGTAAATTTTAATCTGGTCTAGATACAAATGTTTGCATTAATGATGTATCTAGTACCAATTACTAATATCATTGGTTATTATTCTAAACATGTTACTAACGATTATTACAGTTGATAACAAGAACATGTCTGATTATTGTTTTCCTATATGGTGTTTGGATCGACCAGAGTCTCATCGGAGATAGAAAATTACTAAAGGTCGTAGGTTTCAATTAAACTTAATTAATTTGTTTGTGTTTATGAAGTTGTTTAACTCAAGTATGATCTCAAATACTATGTGTGACCTTGTTATATATGATACAATAATAGTTTTAGATCTTCATGTGTGTTAAGATAATTTTGTTTTATTATTTTATTGTGTATTAATAAAGAGCTTCTTACTGTATTACTTATAGGATTAAATATACTTATGGTCTCTATAAATATACTAATTTTTACTTTTGAAACTAAAAAGATTTCCTTCAAATAATATTTTCTCTAAAGTTTTTCATTTACACTTTTAGTCCCTCTTTTTAATACTCATTGGAATAGGATGTAGTGACACACCGCATGACATGATAATGCGGCAAATATGATGATGTGACATATTGCGTGACATTTCTGACCCTTTGATATTAATAAAAAAAATAAAGATGATAGATTGGACTCTAAGGTTGTCACAAAAGATTAAAAAAGATGAAGATTTATGGTAAAAACATTGTATCTGTCACTAAAACCCATAATCTATCATTGCAAAATAGAAAATTCAATATTTATAATTTGAGTTTTAGTGACAAATTATAAATTCATATATAAATCTTTATTTTTTGCTGACGGATTATGGATTTCTACTATGAATTTTTATTTTTTTTAACAATTTTAGTTAAGCGTTTTAGGATTTTATGATTGTTATAGATTTTTCTCATAAATTTTTTTATCTTTTTTATCTTTTGCGTTAGACTTAGTGTCCAATTTATTATTCACTATTTAATTTATTAAAATAAAAGGATCATAACTATAAGTGACACGCTACAGCATCATTGTCAATGCTACATAGTGTGCCACACCATTCTCTGCATTCGAACAATTATCAAAAGAGTTTTCAACATATTTTGGACAAGCTATAATACAATATGTCTTTGAAAAATAAATAATATTACCTCCTAACTTCAACATTAAGAGCTTTCAACATTGACTCATCCAAAACTTCAATATTATATGCATTCATAAGATGATCATAACAGAATTTAACAGAAAAACCTCTAGTTTTATTAGGTAATCATATCTATGAATCCTTATTTTAACCACATGGTAAAAAATTAACCTTCACATTCAACTTTTTTTAAGTGAGTTATCTTTTATATTTTGGGATTCATGTATATGCAAAGACCGCGTTTGATCTTTTTTAATCATTTCTTCATCTTCCTTAATCATACGATCATTCAACTTCTTGTGTGCCCTAATCCAATCATCCTCCAATTTTTACCCTCATCCAAATTTAACAATCAACCAATTCCTACATCCAAATGACGAAACCCAAATTCGGTTATTCACTATTCTCAAATAAAGAACATGGAAGACTATTGATGACAAACAATTATCAAGTAGTTTTATCGATTGTTTTTAGGACTACTTAGATGAGGATTACATGGTTTGAAGATGAATTTTGGTATTATTTGAGAGAAAAAAAAGAGTTTTCTAACACATTTTAAGTTTGATCATATCTAGATATTCGTGATTTCGATTGAGACGGAACCGCTAGCAAATGAAAGCTAAGAAAAAGATCTAGCTCTTGAAAATTTTGTGGTATTATTGCTTTGGATTATGGAACATTTTGGATGCATTTTATTCTCATTATAAAAGAAAAAAATATGCAGAATATATACTACAAATAATATATTTTATGACAAAATTTTTACCTCATCCAATGGGAATTCGAGCTTAAATTATTTTAAACATCTCATTTTTTAAAAAGTTTAATCTTATCTGTCAGTTTTGTAGAAAACTGTCGAGTTATGTAGCTCAGAGTTTGAGCTTTGATTCTCAGCTCCTACAAATTTATGTTTTATTTAGAATTAAAATTTTGCCATTAATTTATAAATCATTTTATATTTTGATTTTTTTAGAAAGCCGACATTAAAAGTTGATTAATATTTTATTTAAATAAATTGAACGATGTTTTTACCTCGGTATTATTCTCTCGGTTTTTCTGAAAACCAAGATGTAAACTCTAAATAACATTTTCCTCACTCATCAAAATGGTAAGTTTCATTCATTTTTTATGCCATAGAACTTTTCTTCGACTGAAACACCATTCTCTCAACCTAACAAACTGAAACATCCTCTTCTCTAAGGAGGAAAGAAGCTCAAACCTTAAACCAACTCTTTTCTTCGATTGTCTCATCATGTTTCCGGTATGTAAAACTATATCCATATTATTGTTGTTGATGTATTTGTATTTGTAGTTGTTGTTTTCTTCGTTGTAGTTATTGTTGTTGTTGGGTTGTTATTGTTGTTGTTATTGTTATTTTCATGACTTTTGAGACTTAAAGTATAATGTAATGTTGTTTTTTAGGTATTTATAGTAGTAGTTGTTGTTTAATGTTATTGTTATTGTCATGGTTTTTGAGACTTAAGCTATAATATAGTGTTGTTTTTCAGGTATTTGTAGTTGTTGTTTATTGTTACTATTGTATTATTTTGGAATGTTTATTTTTATTTTACTTCCAGAATTTGTGTGTTATTATGGATCATAGTTGGATGAGAAGTTGTGTGTTATTATGGATCATTAGTGCGGGCAAACAACACACAACCAAGAAAAAAATATTGCAGGAAATTCCGGAGATGTATCTCTGGAATCTATAGAAACTTAAAACGTTGAAAAATTTCAGAGATGCATCTCCCGAATTTCCTATAGAAAATTGAACGCTAAAAAATTTCGGAGATGCGTCTCTAAAACTTTCTGCAACTCAGAAGTCACGTCAATGGCTTAATGTATCATATGCAAGCTAAAAAAAAGTTTTGATCATCATTTTCAGCCAACAAACAACTAATACATTATGGCTAAACTATCTTAAATGTGATTTCTACTCATTTCTAATCCTAATCATTGATTTTTCCTCATTTACACCAAAACTCAAACATTTATCGAAAACTCGAAAAACTTACAAAGAAATTGATGTTTTTGATGAAGTTGGATGATGTTACAGATGAATATTGATGTTCCTTTGAGTTCCCTTGAGCCTTATTTAATGAAATTTGACTTGGTATAGAGAAGAAATTTGAGAGAGATTGAGTTGAGTTTAAGAAAAATGTGAAATGAGAAAGAAGAAGAGTCTGACATGACTTAACCTCCAAAGTGTTCCGGAGATGCATCTCCGGAATATTTTAACGTAAACTGACCTTTTGGTGCATCTGGAGATACATCTCTGAAAATTGTAGACATTTATGAAATTTTGTGTGGTACATAAAGAAACATTTGGGGTGCATTAAGATATTCTCTAAAATAAATGGTTAAACCTATAAATGGGGCGCATGGGTCTGCAAGTAGAGGCCTAAGGCTTTTTCCTTCACTAGCTGAGGGTGTAGGACAAAGAGCAACGTTGTAAAGAGTAAAGGGTAATAGGGCCCAAATGTGAAAACCCTACTAACACACAAGGTCAACAAAAAGAAAATCAATGTCTGACCCTCTAATTAACATCATAAGGTGATTGACTAACTTTGAAAAAGCCAAATCACAACATTTGGATATATCCTAAGGCGCAAAAATGACGGTGTAAGTTAAGGCGTCATGTACAGAGCCCCTAGATTGACCAAAGTCTAATGATCGAAGAGTAGAAGATTGATCACGTAGGCCTGCTGCAGGGACGAAAAAAGAGTATCAGATTGAAACTCTCTCATTTACACACAAAAAAAAAATTCTCTTCCCTCTCGTTTTCTCTGACTAAAAAACACCCTAACCCCTTAATTATTTCAACCAAACAGATAAAAGTCTATCTTTTTCTAAAAAACATCCAGAATACGTGGTAAACATGTTGAATGTAAGTACATTGAGATTTTTTGTGATCATCATGAGAGTCATCATATATTAGAAAGATTATGAAATGAGTGCAATTCATTCATAACCGTCGGCGGAGTTGCTATAGTCGGCCAAATATAAGTTGAATTGATGCATAAAACTCAATTTTTTTAAAAAAATAAAAATGTAAAAATCTTTATTATAACCAAATTAGACAAGTAATTTAATCAAGACGGGGATTTAGGAGTACACCTAGCAACCATCATGAACTGTTCCGGTTCGGCACTTAGTACAACAAACTACTCCGCCGCCACTATTACCGGCACCGGCGGTTGTGCACGTTATCCTCATCTCCGCCACTCCCGTCGTGCATCCTCTTCTCCCCTTTTCCAATTCCAATCTCGTTTCATCCATCCCTTAAAAACTCAAAACTCAAAACCATTACGCGCCACAACCACAAGCACAATTTCATGTTCATCAAACATCGAAAAAGCGAAGCTCCTTCGTCGAATCCTTGATTCACCAGGCGTTCATCAAGGTCCTGCATGTTTCGATGCACTCAGTGCAAATCTCGTTCAATCCGCTGGTTTTCCGCTATGTTTCACTAGCGGTTTTTCTATTTCTGCTTCTCGATTGGGATTGCCTGATACAGGCTATTTGTCTTATGGTGAAATGATTGATCAAGGTCGTCTCATTACTCAATCTGTTGATATTCCTGTTATTGGTGATGCTGATAATGGTTATGGTAATGCTATGAATGTTAAGAGGACGGTTAAGGGTTTTATTGCTGCTGGTTTTGCCGGAATCATTCTCGAAGATCAGGTTAGTTCGTTAATGTTTGGTTTCACATTTGCAATAGTTAGAATTGATTGTGTAAATTTGATTTTGACTTATTTAGTTGCTCTATAGTAGAATTGATATTTCCTTTAGACTTAATTAGAATTGATTATGTAAAATTGATTTTAACTTATTTGATTGTTCAATGGTATAATTGATCTTTCCATGAGACTTAGCGTTTGTTTGGTTTGACTTTTGGAGGAGGCAAAAACAATTTTAGATGTGTAGAATTGATTTTGGAATGATTTTGAGATGTTTTGTTCATCTGAAGTAGAATTGATTTTGCCTCCAAAATTGATTATGCTTGAAGCCTCAATTTGTAGCTTTTGAGTTTAAACGTGGTTTTAACTTCAAGTAGAATCAATTCTACTTTAGAAGAACCTAACACCTCAGAATCATTTCCATAATCAATTCTACATCTTTAGAATTGCTTTTGACTCTTCCAAAAGCTAAATCAAACTTACATTTAACTTGATTTGACTTGGTAAAATTGATTTTGATTTATTTGATTACACTAGTTATATAGTAGAATTGATTTTTCCATTGGACTTAATTATAATTGATTATGTAAAATTGATCTTGACTTATTTGATTGCTCTATGGTAGAATTGATTTTTCCTTCAGATTAATTAGAATTCGAAATTAGGATTTGTAACTTTCAAGTTTCCAGTGTAAATGTGATTTTATACATTGAATTTATTCTTGAACTCACTTTCACTTAAATGCATCTAAATATAAATCATTTTGCCTTCAACTCACTTTTAAGTAAAATTGATTGATTCAAAATCAAAATTTCTGACTGCAGAATCAAACAAGCACTTAGATTATTTGGTTAGGTTAGGGTTTTTTAAACCACAAGCGTTCATTTGTTGAATACTGAATTTGGTTATTGAAATCGTAGGAAAATATCAATCTAGTCTTTCACATAATCAATATTCTAAAATATCTATGAAATTGAAAAACATTAATCGGGTTTTGTTTCTCCATACGTAGTAGGGGTGTTCAAATCCAAACCAATCCAAATAAAAACCGTAAACCGATCCAATAAAACTGAAAACCGCAAAAAACCGAAAATTATTGGATGTCTTTGGATGTCATTTTATAAAAACCGATTGGTTCGGATCAGATTTCGGATTTATTTTTCAAAACCGATCCAAACCAAACCGAACCGCATGTATATATTTTTATACTTATTTATTTTTTACTAGTATAATACTTTGTATTAATTTATTATTAGATGATACTTTTTTTATAAAATACTATTTATTAGTTTGATTTAATCTATTAATTTTTATTATTTCATTTGTTTCAATCATAACTGGTATTATCACTTTGTAATATTAACTTTTAATAAAGTATATGTTATATATTATATCAAATTTATTATTTATTAGTGTTTTTATAATATTAATAAAATTATAATTTGTAATTTGGATATCCAAAAAACCGATCCAAATCAAACCGCAAGAAATTGGATCGGATCGGATCAAATTTTTTTAACCAATCATCCAAAACCGAACCAAACCGCAAGTAAATATATCTTTGGATCGGATGACATTTTGCTTCAAAACCAATCCAAACCGAACCGCGAACACCCCTAATACGTAGTATTTGCATGTACTATAGTGATATTAAGTTGGTATGTTGGGAACGAATTTGAAATAAGTGAGTGATGTCACATTTTTTCATCAAGGAATAACAATGTCACTGATGTATCTGATAACATCGTCAGGTAGAGGGAGGAAATTGGTTAATAGTTTTCAATGGAGTGAATGGATAAATTAGTTATTGAAATTGTGAGCATCAATTGAAAAAGTCCTTGATTTTTTCAAATTGACAAATACTGCATATACCTAAAACTATAAAGTATCGGTCATAGCAGTCGGTATGTTAACTTTTATCATTAGGGACTATGCCGTGATATGTTAATGAAATATGCTACTTCTCTACCTTGGTTTCATATCAATGCCAACACATTAGTCAACAATTTCAGTGTTGAGCCGGTTCATATAGAGCATTGCTGTCACTTCATTTAGGCCCCCGCTAATGGATGGTGGAGTTGGTCCTCCGACTTACTCCGTCTTTAGGTTTGATACCGCGTTTAAGAAAAAATAGTGTGGCTACTTTGAATGACATTTTACAGTTTCAGAGATGTATTTGCTAAGTCAAAAAAATAAAAGACTATTTTGACAGATGCTTACAATTTTGATGATTGATTTGTCTATTCAATCTTTTGCAATTCTAGAGATTATTTTGGAATAGTAATAATGGGAAGGACTAGATTGATATGATCTTACAATTTTAGGGGTCAACTTGAGTATTTACTTTTCATTCAAAGCTTATTATTTGATATTCCAACAACTTATTAGAACTTGATATGCTGATATGTTGTATCCAGTATTCGGTAAATTGGTTCAACTTGTTTGTTCATTGCTAGGTATCACCGAAAGCGTGTGGTCACACACAAGGGAGGAAAGTGGTATCGAGAGAAGAGGCGGTTATGCGGATCAAAGCTGCGGTTGATGCCAGAAATGAGAGTGGATCTGATATTGTGATTGTGGCTCGCACCGATTCACGGCAAGCTTTGTCTCTGGATGAGGCACTCTATAGGTCAAGGGCATTTGCTGATGCTGGAGCTGATGTTGTTTTTATAGATGCACTTGCCTCCAAACAAGAGATGGAAGCTTTTTGTCAAGTTTCTCCCCTTGTCCCAAAAATGGTGTCTTTCTATTAAGTTCAAGTAATAGCAAAAGAAAGGGAAATGATATGCAATGCTAATATATATGATTTTGTAGGCCAATATGCTTGAAGGAGGAGGCAAAACACCAATACTCACTCCTCTCGAACTCGAAGACATTGGCTATAAAATTGTTGCCTATCCCCTTTCTTTGATTGGAGTATCTATCCGAGCAATGCAGGTGACATGCCCTCCCCTTCTTTAACTATAATAATCATTAATTAATATCATATGTGGTCATGATAAGTTCATGAAAGCTTCAACCGTATCTAGGACTGTGTCAACACGATCCCAGACAAGGGACATGTCAGTTATTGAACAATATTAACAATAATTACTCATCCCAAATCCTATATGACAGGCCAAAGCAATTGTATTATAATAATGAGATCTTTTATCTTTAAAAAAAAAACTTTTGTTTATATTTGTTTGAAGTGTTATTATATTTTTATCATTTTAAATAATATCTATGACTGCCTGTGTAGGATTCACTCACTGCTATTAAAGGAGGTCGTATTCCTCCTCCAGGAAGCATGCCATCTTTTGAAGAAATTAAGGATATCTTAGGTTTCAATGCATATTATGAAGAAGAGAAGCGTTATGCTACACGTACCGATCAGCTTCTTTCAAAGAGAGGTTGGAAAGACAAATCTTAATAGAAAAATAAGTAAATAATTAAATAATGGCAGTAGGCTTCTCATATTCAAACACACTCTGCATATTTTATCTTTTTTATGTCATTGAGCATTCTATTCTTGTATTTTCGTAGTAACTACTAATTAGTTATTTATCAGAGAGCAGTAGCCTATACAGTAATGAACAGAGAGACCAAGCTGATACAAAGCAGACGAGTCAAACTATCAACGATCCCATTGTCGAAGTTATAACACCTGATATGTACAATAAATATGGTGCAGATAGTTCAGGGAACCCTTTTTCTGGAATCTGGTCCCGGACTCTGAGAATCAAAATAACGGGCAGAGATGGAGCCGAGAAACTTGATCTTCGGATTCCTGTAAGTGATCAACTCTCCAACTGAACAAAAATAAACGAGAAAATAATGATTTCAACGTGCAATGCATATGTACTTTATCGATCACATTATTTGCTAACCTTTTATGCATGCAATGTGGCATACATCGATCTCACTCTTATGTATTGTGGGTATGCAAATTTTCTATATTATTATGATCAATCAGTTGTTCATCTTTTGATTATGTGTACGATGATCGAGTTTGGTTTGAACAAACTATCTTGTTGAATATTTCTTTAAACATGATTTCATGTTCCGTTTTCTCATAATACATATACTTCGCATACAGGCTGGATTTCTGGATGGAATCACAAACATAGTTCCTGGTACTGTTGCTATTTCAAATTTGTAATTCAATTTCATGTTGAAGTACTTCTTTTCACTATTCGTGTTAGTTAATTTTGTCGCAACTATGCAGCTTTGGTTGGGGTAAACCTCAAAAAACTATTGAATAATGCAACAGAGGAAACCGGGGGAAAACTGTTGGATTTTAATGACAGAATGGGTGACAGGATTCAAGTATTTCTGGAGTAATTCCACCTTGCTTCAGTTTCTCAACTCCAATGGTAATTTTCTGGAGTGATTCCACCTTGCTTCAGTTTCTGTTAGAAATAACAGTTTCTAATGTTTGTTGTTGATGCTGTTCCAGGAAATCAATAGCGCATATTGATGAAGGTGATCGATTGAAGCTAAGGATTCCTAATCGTGGCACAACAGCATGGTTGTAGTGTAAAGTTTAAAATGTCACATGGATTGTCATCCAAATACCAATTAAAGAAACCAGTTAAGTCGCAAACTAAAGTCACAAATGGGAAATTTCTTCAAACAATGTTCAATATCTCTGGAAATTTTGCCTCATTTTCTCAATATTATATTTATGTTTTCTTTGTTCTGGGGGAGAGACCCATCCTTTCCATGGTAGTTCTTAATAACATTAATTATTTTAATTTAGAATCACATAGTTATAACACATATGTGTGCCTTTAGAGGTTTTGAATCAGAACATTAACAAAGAAATGTCTTATTATCTTGCAATGTGTCATTTTGTAGTAAGCATATAAATTATATAAGGGGGTGATTTTCTATGAATGAAACCTCGTATGGAATGCTTTATCCAGAATAAAATAAAAGTAGCATCTTATAAATTATTAATGGTGTTTGTTGTATTAATCCTTGTTAGGGCCCAAGATAATGACTTTACAATTGGAATTGAGGTGTAATAAATCCTTGGTGAGAGATTTTTTAGTGCTGGCTTCCACATGTATTCTCCCTAAAAGAAAATAATTAGATTGTGTTTGATTTAGTTTTGAAATTCTGTTTTTGTTTTTAAAAATTTTTAAATAATAAAATTTGTTTGATTATTTAATTATATAAAATTGTTTTTATAAAACTATCTTCTTTTGAAAATTAAAAAGTTTAAATAGTTTCTTTTTTAGAGATTCTTAGTTTAAATTTTGGAAATTTGGATGACAAAAAAAAAAGAAAAGAAAAAATTATATAATTTTTATTAATGACATTTATAACATTGTGCAAATTTTAAAATGTAAAAAAGAATATATATGTGGACTTATATAATTTTGATTGAATCCACCCTTTGGTATTTTTAGGCGTCTAGGGCATTTTCTTTTATGCTCCCTCCTTTTGGAAATACAAATACATATTCTGACGTACATTGTTTTGTCAAAATTTGGTTATGTTGGAACTATATTCTTTTATACCACTAAATTAGATCATGTATAATGTTGCGCAGGGATAAATAAATTAGAAGTGGTGTTTCCACAGGTCTAAAATTCTAGTTCGTTCACTGGTCTTGCGGTTATTTATATTTAGTGATGGAGAGTAAAAAGCTGGCTGCATATTTTTAAGACCAACTTTTCTTTTGAACCAATAAAGGTTTGGCTACATGCAATCATGCGGAACACTTCGACTTACATTACTTTTAAACAACTGTATACATATTAAAATAAGTGACCTTTAAAATACAACCACGAATATGGGGTTAAAGTACTTTTAAAGAAAATAATCAAAAGTTAAAATTTTGTAAAAGGGACACAAGATTTTGGTGCCTACACGAAAACCGCAGTATATTTGTCACCAAAAATAATGGTAGCACCGCTGACCGCACACCTCAAACTAGAATGATTTGATTAACTAATTATCAAAATTGTGAGTATCTTGGAACACATAGTCTGTGTTTCATGAATGGTAAATATATTCTTGGAAGTGTAACATCATTGAAGGCTACTACTGCAAGTGAAATTATTGGCATGGAGATAATGTGTCAGTTTCAAGCTATGTGAATTTAAATGAAAGATGAATAATCAAACTACTAGAATGAATCATTATGATAATTGATTTTATAATTCAAATTTCAACTATCAAACATGCAAACTAACTAGTAAACATGCAAGTGGGGAATTGATAGATTATAGCCTATACAGATGAACATTTATTCTAACCATGTTCTCTTATGGACACATTAATGAACTCTTAGCATGAAATCAACAAGCTCCAATACATGAAAATAGATAAACCATTTAGTTGGTACCCTTAAAATTTGAGAGAAATGATAAAAGCAAAATGAGAAAAAAGAATATATTAATATATCAAACCACCTGTTGGTGTTCAAAAAAATGAGGAACAGTCAAAGGAAGCAATAACCCAAGTAAGGTTATTCTATCCTGTCACTAGTACACAACACTGATGCTCAACGGTGACCCCAAAAAAGAAAAGAATGGTAATAGCACATTTATATCAAAAATAAACATACACCACGCTGGGTCACTTACTTTACAGAAAATTGCAACTTCAATGATACACCACTATAGAATCCGAATGCTGATAACTTTTAGTGTAAATCCAAATGTCCATGTGAATTACTAGTAGGCAGGCACCCCTGTCGAAATGGCTTCTCTCAGCTTGTATAGCAAAACAATTAACAATACTTGACCTTTTCATCTATAAGAATAATGTTCAATCTCATCTGTATCCACCATAAGGCTGTTGACCATAACCACCCGGACCCATCATGTTATTATAGTTACCTGGCATGTTGGAACCGGGAGGCATTCCACTAGGGGGTTGCATCGGGTAGCCTTGTTGTCCCATACCCATTCCCCCCGTACCACCCATGCCCATGCCCATACCCATTCCCATGGATGGATTCATGCCTCCTCCATAACCTCCCATACCCATACCACCCGGAGCATTGCCCATACCCATACCTCCTGGAGCGTTGCCCATACCCATACCTCCAGGAGCGTTGCCCATACCCATACCCATACCCATGCCCATACCAGGACCCATCATGGAGTTTGGATTAGGTCTAAGAGCGCCAGCACCAGCACGACCTATGCCTGAACCTGATCCCATGGCTTTACCCATATTTACAGTTGATGTTACAGGTGCGTTGGTGGGTTTTTCCATTCTCTTTTCCTTCCTATTAATGGACTCAAAGTCAATCCCAATATCTGATAACGGATTAGTTTTAGCTGCATGTAAAAAAGCATAATAGTTAATAGTTTGTTCATATAATCTAACTGAAGTATCATAAATTGACAAAGTATAAGCACTCACGTCCAGATATATTTAAATTAACCAGCCCCCTGCTTAGGGTATCTGCCCAAACTGTTGATTTTGTCTCAAACTTATCCTTGGAAGGTTGAGAAACTAAAGAATTTGATGTCATTGAAACAGCATATGGTGAAGCATTGGGAGCAGGTGCTTGATGGGTATGTGATGAACTTAAGGGAGCTGCATTCCCTTGTTGCCCAAAGAAGCCCTGGCTGTTAGAAGGAGAACCGGTAGATCCGCCATGATGGGGAAAGTTTGTGATTTGTGCCGGTTGTTGTGCAGGTTGTGGTGTTGGAGCTTGGGGAGTCATGTGTGAAGGAAAACCTGTAGAGGATCCCTGTGGCAAGTAGTTCCCACTGTTCATAGACCCATTATATCCATTTTGTGATTGAGAATACATGTTTGGAGCTCCTGGAGCAAGAGATGTATCCAGAGAGTACAACCCACCATAGGTATGACCGCTTGATTGTACAGATTGACCACCTTGAGAAGCATAAGGTGCCTGCATAGAATGGCCGGTAGATGACGAAAATCCTTGCAAGCCAGGTTGACTAGGATGAGAAGGAAAGGGTGGCTGTGTTTGTGCATATGGACTGGTGTTAGCTGGAAATGATGAATTGGGAGTTGAAAAGGGTTGCTGGTTAAATTGACTGCTGGGAAGGGTTTGTGCAGGTTGACTGGTTGCAGCTGAGAAACCTGGCAGAGTAAGTTGACCAGCTGGTTCAGAAAATGGTCCAGATGAAGTTGAAAAGGAAGGTGAAGGTTGGCCAAAAGGAGATGAACTGTTTTGTTGTGATGTCATCTCAGGTAATGGTGCAGGAGGAAGAATGTCAGCAAGAATATCAGTTTCCAGTTGTTGCGATGATGACTCTTGGGACAAAAAGTTGGAGTTAGCGGAGAAAGGTTGGGCGTCACTGGTAGCAGATGCAGAGTATGGTACTATAGAAAATGAGTCCCCAAATCCAAAGTTAGACATGGTGTCGGCATTAAAACCATCTGATTGGGATGGTTCAATACTCTGATTTGCATAGTGTTGAGATGGAGCAGTTTCAGCAGAAGTATCGGCCTTGAATGGCGAATCACCAAATGGGTCTTCAAAAGACTGCCAAAAGTTGAACCAACAGATAGATTATTTTGAATGAAAATTAATAATTTAACAAATAGAGTTATAGATATATCATACAAACCATTCAAAGCTATGTTCTGAAATAGCCCCTTCTAGATTTAGAAAACCAATTTTCAGAATTCTAACTATTCAGTTTTGTAAAACAAACAGGTTAATTATTAAGTTATATGGTACATCTCTTAACAGAAACTCTACCACCCACACAATAGTTACAGCTACGTATGCTAAATCAAAAAGGATGGACACAAGGCATAAATGTGGCAATCAGAAGAACTCCAAGGCACAAACAAATTAGTTCTCTTTTTTGGTACTGTCTTAAAAGATAGAAAGAAAAGAATTCTTTAACTAAAACGAAAATTAATCATCCAGATGTCTACCTGATTGAAATTATTGGACCCAAATGATGGTGCTGCAAAGGAAGCTGTTGTACCATTGTTTGCTTCAGGGGTTGCAGTTGCTGGTGTATCTGGCACAGGAGGCAATGCATTTGAAGAGAACGAGTCTGATAGAGAACCAAGCAAGTCTATTTCGCCATAATTAGAGGTGGTTGGGGCGGCTGATAAGAAACATAAAGATGTTATGATTACAAACAAAGCCTACTAAAATGTTGCTTGCAAAGAAAAAAGCCCTATAGCATTGATGCAGGCTTTTTTCAAAACCATCAATATTATCCTGAAACCACAATTGACTGTAGATGATAATATGTCAACTAGGGTCGTGCCATTGATATTACAAGTATACTGAACAAAGTTATATATGACACTATAGAATCTTTACCACAAATCATGATGTACTATTCAGTTATATGCTACTCATATTACATACATATGATATAAATGAAAAAAAATTGTGATTATGAGCTATACTTGAAACTAGCCAACATAACATGAAAACAAGCAACTTTACAGACCTGATGTAGGGCCACGCGGGTCAAAGAAATCATCAGTGGGCTCAGTTTCCTGGGTTCCAGAAGCAGTGGTACTGGTAGCAGCAGTTACTTCAGTTGGATTATTGCTTACAGGAGAAGATCCAGTGGGAGCATAGGTTAGGCTAGGATTATCACTTGCATGAGGGGACGAGCCTTTTGGAGCAGATTCTGCCGAAGGTTCAGCAACCCTGCAATCAAGATATTATTCCTAACAGGTTCAGTTTGAACAAGTGTTGCCAGTCCATGGTATAGAAGTTCATACCTTTCACCCTGCACAGGGCTCTGAGCTTCACCAACAGCCTCTTCATATGTAGGAGGAGCACCCACATTTTGCTCAGAAAGCTTCCGCTGAAGTCTGATCATTGGTATTGCACATTATCAATATAAAAGTGCCTAGAAAAAATGTGTACACGAGAGAGTGAGAGGGTATCCCTGACAAATTTACCTTGCTTCCAGTGATTGGTCTTCAACTTTAGCATTGCTGCCTCTGAGAAAACATTGCATAAAAAGGTCAAGTTAGAAGCATCGATGATATATATCAGAGAACAACTAAAATAACATCAAGCCTTTACTTGTTTGCTTTGATAATTGTTGGAATTGGAAATGAGATTAGCAGTGAACTACTTAGTTAGACACATTAAACATCAACTAAAATATTTCAAATATATTCACGCAGAAATTTATTAAGGTCTGTTTTTATTGATGATTAGAGCTAGCAAACAATCAGTACAACCTTTTTTTTTTAATTCAAAGCAACAAATTTAAGCATGAGTGAGGAAGTACCAACTAAAGAATAAGAATAAACTGCTCTATTTATATTCCAGTTTAATCCAATTTAGAATAAGATCAAAACCATATACTAAATGAATGGTTTGGGCTGTCCACCCCATATATCAAAATTTCACACTAAAAAAGCCTGATGATATAAAAATTTTTGGTAAAAAATCAAAGCTATCAGAGTTGCCTAACAAGCAACATACAATTCATCAGCCTTAAGCAATAACATAAAGTAAAGATGATGAGGCTAGGATCCAGATATAAGTGAACTTCTAGAACTCTAACTATTAAACAAAGAGTCGTGTTTGGTGCTCCTAAATGCTTAATATGGAAAGGCCCGAGGTTATAATATTCCACATCGATGAAGATTATAAGGGTAGTGCGTATTTTAAGTTGCCAATTCAGAATGGGAAAAAAATTAATAAAAAGACTTGAGACTCGGTGCAGTGCAGGTAAAACGGACCTTGAGATCTTCCTAGTGCAGCTTTTAAAAGAAATTATCTTTCAGATTTCATGGATTAAGCTTATTATAATAATTTATCAGAGTTATTATATAGGCTTTACCGAGATGAGTGTTGGCCATCCTCATCGAAATCACGCTCTCGATCAGAACTCCTACTTCTTGTATCATATTGGTAGTCAACACTTCGACTTCTTCCCCTGTCATCATCTCTATAACCGTCCCTGCTATTACGCTCCTCATAATCTCTACCATATCGATCTCCATCGCGACTGTACCGATCATCATCTCTAGAGCCCATTTCTCTTTCTCTTCCATAACCATAGCCATTTCTATCTTCCTCCCTGCTCGCATAACGATCATCTTCATACCGATCACCATAGTTTCCGCTGCTTGAGTGTGAACCAGGTCTATACATTCCACCTGGTGTATTGTTACGAAACCTGGTAAATTGTTTAAGAAAATTAATATCTCATTGTGATATTAGATTGAGTTTAACGGATATACACTCAGTTTTAAACAGACATCCAATGAGAGACCACAATTTTCCATGTCATACCACCAGTTTAAAAATGATCTTACAAGAAGTGGAGTGATTTCGCAAAATAAAGGATTTTCATTGGATGTCGGTGTATAACTGTTTTATAGTGACAGTGCATATCCTTTAAATCTTTTTAAATTTATAATCCAGAAATAATGAAGCAAGATTATGAATCTTCCAAAACTGAGGAAAATTGGAAAGAAAGAATGTTAAAATATACTATATGATGCTTTCTAAATAAGGGGATTGATGTGGAAGTTATATAACAACTAGAAAATAACAGTGTACAAGATATCGGTAAAAATGTTGAGAGGAGACTTACTTTTCCCTATTAACAGAAGCCTTTTGCCTAACCTCTACGATTCTTTCTTTATCATTCACAAGGATAACGAGACTCTGAGATTTTTTTCTGACATTGTTTCCTTGATCTCTTCCACTTGAGTCAATATATTGAAAATCGGACAAAGTCTGTTCATATGAAGATTACACTCTTATCAGGTTGCATTATAATATTTTCTTTCATGGCAATGGACTAACATGGAAAATTAATAAATAGGTAAAAGTTGAGTGAACAAAAATTACCGATATTTGATAAGCATGTTCTCTGATGTCATCTATGACTCTCTCAGAACCATGAGCCACCAAATACTCCAGTACTGTCAATGCCTGTTCATGAACGGTGAGCAGTTAATATAGAAACATAAGAAAATAGCTATTATTTTATACAGAAACACCAATCAGTAAATGATGCAGAAGGAAAAAAACAAGACAGAGTAATGTACAACCATGCAACAACCCTTCATTTTTTCAAAGAGTATAAACATGCATCAAGACAAATTTAATAAATGGGGTACTTTATGGGGGAACATTGAAGTGTTGATGAAATAGAACATGGCACTAGAACAATAGAAGGTGAAGATTACTAGCAACACCTGGGGGTACTTACAACTAGAACATAAAATATTCCAACTAATACCTTGTAGACGTGCCGCCAATTCTTGCCAGTGTCGTTAATTCTTTTCCAGATTACTGACATGATCATCTGGTATTCATGACTGCAGGTCCACTAAAAAATGAGAATCTATGGAGTGAAACACAAAATATCTAGCATAAAATTGAGAGGCCTAAGCTTACGGATTTCTGGTTGCCTGAGCTATGTCTGCAAGAAGTGTTCCATGAGGACCCCATGGTTCATTGCTGGTAGCATCAAGAACCTGGTAGAGAGGATAGAAATCAACAAATCTAATTTAATTTAAGGTTATAATACACAAAAACGACAGACTACATTTACTTCATGAAAAAAGCATCACGTGAAAATATGATCATACTTCACATAAATCCTTACACCCACTTTCACAATATGATTGGTAAAACCATATACATAGTTTCATACCAAACTTTCCAAATAAGAATAACTTTACCTTCTGTTCAATGCCAGGAACTTTGAGCACTTTCTTGTTCACTTCTCTTTTACTGCAAGAACACGGACAAATAGTAAGACATTAGGAAATAGGATTGGGGTCTAAAATAGTAATAAACACCAAAAGTAGCAACTACATATTATATAGTTAATAATCAATTAATGCTAACACTTACAGGTCCCTAACAGTTTGACCAATAACCTTCTTCATTGTAGCAGCTGGTATTCAGTACAAGCTACAAACCAGCACCAAAAGGCTCACTGCGATCTACAAAATAAAATCCACTTCAAATTTCACCACGTATCAAAATAAAAGCTCAGAGTATCACAACAGCAAAACCTTAACTTGAATTCCAAAAAATATATTTTGAGCCATCATTCTCTGATTACCACATAACTAATATTAATAAAAATGCCAATAAATCACAGATTCAGAATCAGCAATAGAAACCAGCATCAAACATGTAAACAATTTAAAATCCAATCCTTATTCCAATTCAATTACATAAAATCCTATACAAAAAAAATAATAATCAACATAAGAGATTCAATCAAAAATAAAAAAATAATAATAAAAAACAATTCCTACACGAATTTCTTAACATCAAAACACCATATCACATCTGACAAACGAAAATTCATTAAAAAAAAAAGTGCAACATGAAAAATTCAAGGTCGGTGAGCATCGAAATCAATCAGAAAGAATCAGGAAACGAAATCATAACAAGAAAAGAGCAAATAAAGCCTAAATCAAATCCTCGCAGCTAATTATTCCAATTCTAATCAAATTAAATTCGAATTCTGATAAATTCTAAAACAAAGCAAAATCATAATAACATTGTTAAGCAAAATCATAAACAAAGCAAAGATTAAAATGATTATAACAAGAAAATCAAAGAAAAATGAAGCAAGATCGACTCACGAAATGCCAGATCTGGAAAATGGATCGAACCTGATCAGATCCAAACGGAAGAAACTCGTTCGTCGGTAGAAATGGAAGAATCAGAGATGTAGAGAGAGAAAGAAGAGAGAGAATGAGAGAGAGATCGAAAAATCAATCGCAATGACCTCTCTTCTGAGTTGTTGTTATGTATGTCTCAAAAGATTAATAGTATAAAATTACGTTCTGTGGAAAAGAAAAGAAAAAATAAAACAGCAAAAAATTCTCTCTTTTTTCTCTCTCTATAATTTCGGAGTTGTTAAATAAATGGAAGCAAAAAAGGACGAGAAAGACAACGCAACTTACACGCTCATGGGAATAATTTAGATCCTTATTTTATTTATTATTACTCTTGCTTTCTAATTGTAATAATAGAATATTTCTTTCCATTTTTTATTTAAATGTTTTATTAGACTCGTGATAACAATTTTTCCTTTTTTGAAAATTGATTTTTGGTTATTTTTAATTATATTTGTTATAATTTTGATTAATTAAAATTTTAGCCTCAAAAAAATGTGATCTATTTCCCTAAAAATAATAATTGTTACTTTAATTTTAAATCTAAAAATAAGAATTTCAGAAAAAAAATATTTTTCTTTTTCATCAGAATTTAGAAAAATTAGGCGCGACAAACAAAGTCGTAAAATCTATATATTTTTTTTAGCTAGTATTTTAATTACGTAAAATAATAACAACGATGTGAGTGCATCCATTCGCGGAAGGTGTGTGTATTTTGAATTCAAGTTCAAAGTCTCACTGTTGACAGAAATGTGCAATCTAATTCTTTAATCTTTTTGTGGCTGGCAGAAAGGAAAATATGTGATCCAATAAATAGTTTTTTTCAAAGTTTATGGGACGCGTTCAAATTAGGTAAACTTGTTGCGATAATAAAATGAGATAAAGGCTTGGAATATTTTACTTTTTTTATTTAAAATATTTATTTTATTTCAATTTAATTTTGAATTCTACCGAATGATTTATGTTTATTTTATATAAATAAAATGTACATAGATTACTTTTATTCGACTCTGGTGACTGGTCAAATCAAATGTACTATGTACACATGTGTGAAGACCAAATTTGACATTTCTTTACCGAATTTTTATATTAAAATTTATAAAATTTAATAAATTGTGTTTCTTCAATTAATATATGTAAATACAATTAAAAATATATAATATCGTAAAAATAGTAGTTCGGGTTGAAAATTCAAACACAATTATGGAGAATTTTACTAAAAAAAAAAGTAAACGTTGGAGAAAAAGAAGATCAACAATTTTTTGCAGAGAATTCTCTACCCATAAACTGTAAAAATTCTGTTATTTCACTTGTAACTACGAAATATTTACAAAATACTGCGAAATAAACTGCACCCCAAGTCAAAACTCAAACTATAAAAGCCCAAAAATATATAATCTAATCTTTCTAAATCAAATCTAATCTTTCTAAATCAAATCTAATCTTTCTAAATCAAATATAATATATATAAAACAATGAATTGCATATTTAACACATCACTTAATTCATTGTGTTTAAACTATTTACATTCATCATAGACTTTAACTTTTTAAACACTTTGACTAACACTCTCTTTGTCATGATGTCTGCAATCTGATTCTGAGTTCTGCAGTGTTTCAAATTCATCTTCCCTTCTGCTACCTGCTTTCGAAGATAATGAAACCTCATTTTGATGTGCTTGTTTTGACCGTGTGTTATTGTATTCTTTGTCAAGTTGATAGCTGACATGTTGTCGACCTTCATGGTAATTGCTCCATGACTCTTCGTTGTAATCTCTTCGACCAGATTCACCATTCAGGTTGCTTTACATGCGCAAAGAGAAGCAGTTATATATTCTACTTCGCATGATGACAATGCCATTACTGGCTCCTTTCTCGAACTCTAAGCAACTGGTGCACCACATAGCATAAATACATAGCTAGTTGTGGATTTTCTATTCTCAACATCACTACACCAGCTAGAGTCGGTGTGTCCCACTAACTTGCATTCTTTTTCTTCATCAGCTGTAAGAAACAAAATGCCATAGTCGAGAGTCCTTTTCAGATACCTCAGTATCCTCTTCGTCGGTGCTAGGTGTGATATCTTTGGCTTCTGCATGAATCTACTTACCATACCCATATTGTATACTAAGTCAGACCTTGTGTGACAAAGGTATCAAAGTGACTCAATAAGTCATCTATATTAAGTTAGATCGACATCATCTTCATCTGAATCCTTCGACAGTTGCAATCTGGTTTCAGCTGGAGTCGAAGTTGGGTTGTAATCTTGCATCTCAAATCTCTTGATTATTTTGCCTGCATATCTTCTTTGGTGCATCATCAAACCTCTACTAATCTTGTAAAATTCAATGCCAAGGAAATATGAGAGATTTCTCAAGTCTGGCATTTCAAACTCCTCACACATTACTTTCACCCGCTTCAAATCTTTCAATGGCTCAGCTGCATTAATTGGTTCAGCATTTGCGTAGAAAGCATAATGTACTAGATCACCTTCTTCATCGACCATATCATTTGATATAATCACACATTCTTGCAACCTTGTAGACATGTGTCTTGTTCGTCGAGGTCTGCTTGGGCCAGCTTCATCTCTGATTTGTTCCTGTCAAACTTCACTTTCAACTTCAGTGGATGGTTCTTCACAAGAGATTCTCACTTACTCCTTCTTGACATTCTCAGTTCAATCTCATTCTTTAAGCTCATTTATGATCACATCCCTATTGATTACTATCTGTTTATTCACTGGGTCGAACAACTTCTAACCTCCAATCGAATGATATCTTATCAAGATCATTTACTTCGACTTATCATCAAACTTCCTTCTCAACTTATCTGGCACATGTCTATGTGTTATAGATCCAAACATCTTCAAGTGACTGAGGTTAGGCTTGACATTAGACCAACATTCTTCTGGTGTGATTCCTTCAAGCTTCTTCATCGGACATTTGTTTAATATGTATGTTGTTGTCGAAACTGCTTCTCCCCATAACTCTTTAAATAAATGCTTTCCATTCAACATACTTCACATCATATTCATAATGGTTCTGTTATTTCTTTCTGCAATTCCATTTTGCTGTTGAGTGTAGGGTGGCACCACCTCATGCACAATCCCTTCTTTTTCGCATAATGCATCGAACTCTTTCAACACATACTCTCCACCACCATCAATCCTCAGAATTTTCAGCTTTCGACCACTCTGTCTTTCGACCAAAGATTTGAATCTAGCAAATACCTCGATCATATCACTTTTCTTCTTTGTGAGGTAAGTCAATAGCTTTCGACTGTAATCATCTATGAACATGACAAAGTATTTGTTGCCTGCAATCAAATACACCTGTATTGGACCACATACATCAGAGTAAATGACTTCCAGAATTGTCTTCGACTTCCTTCCTGCATCATTGTTAAAGTTATTCTTGTGTTGTCACGAATGAACACACTCTTCACAAACTTCACTTGGAATGTCGATTTCAGGTAATCTTAAAGCCATATTTCTCCTATTTAGTTCTCTGATGTCATTGAAGTTAAGATAGCCTAGTCGAAAATGCCATAACCATTCATCTCTGCTGGCTGCAGTTTCTAAGCACTTGTGCTCCATCATATTGAGTTCAATCTTGAAGGTCCTATTCTGAGACATTGGAGCCTTCAAGATCAACCTACCACCTGCGTCAAGAACTCTCATCATCTTGTCTTTGATCGACACCTTGTAGTTTTTTCGACTAGCTATCCTATACTGAGTAAATTACTCTTCATACCTGGTATGTACAACACATTGGAAATTGTTGACCTTTTGCCATCTTTCATCATAATCAAAACATTGCCAATACCTTCAGCTGCTAGAGTATTGTCATTTGCAAATTTCACCATGTATTTCGACGAGGGCTTCATGTTGATAAACCAATCTTTCCTTCTAGTCATGTGCGATGAGCATCCTGAGTCCAAGTACCATTAGTCCTGAAATCTCTCTTCATCTATTGTTATGATCATTAACAACATCTCTTTTTATTCATGTTTTGCCATCTTTGTATCAGTTTCTTGATTCTTCTTTTTTTCTCGACATTCACTAAAATAGTGACCATACTTCTGACAATTGAAACATCGAATGTGACTTTTGTCAGGCTTTCGTCCACCAGATCTTCCTCTACCTGTAACACCACCTCTTTGGTTGCTTTGATTCGACCAGTTTCCTTCCTGCTGATTTCAACCAGACAAATTGTTGTAGCATCCTCTACCTTTGTTGCCATTCCAGCTTCCTTTGTCTTTCCTTTCTTTTTCTGACTGTGCTTGCAAAGCCATATCACTCTTTGACTTTCCTGCAACATTCTCAACCATCCTTTGTTCATGAGACTCAAGTGTCCATTGAAGCTTTTCCTTCGTCAATGTTGACAAGTCTTTCGACTCTTCTATGGCTACTACCACGTGGTCGAACTTTGGATCCAGCGACCTCAAGATCTTTACAATAACAGATCTTGATATCAACACTTCTCCCCATACCTTAATTTAATTCACCAGCTTTGTAACTCTAGTGAAGAAATTTGTTATACTTTCACTTTCTTCTATCTGAAGCAATTCATAGGTTCTCTTTTGAGTTTGTAACATTACCTCTTTCGTCTTTTCTGCGCCTCCAAACGACTTTTCAAGAATCTCCCACGCTTCCTTCGCTAATTCTACATCACTAACCTTTTCAAAATTATATGGATCTACACATTGATGGAATATAAAGAGAGCTTTATAATCTTTCTTCTTCAATTCTTTAAATGTAGCCTTTTCTTAATCTGTCGCGTTTTCTGCAAGCAGTGTTACTCCTTCCTTCACAAGATCCTAAAGATCTTGATAACAGAAAACCACTTTAATCTGCTTACACCAATTCTTATAATTATCTTTCTTAATAATTTGAAGGTTTGTCGAAAAGTGACAGTTTGGATGATTCATCGCCATCACGATTTTCTTTCCTTGAATCGTAACCAGAGCTCTAGATACCAATATTGGAAATTCAACCACAACCTATGGAAAATTCCACTCAATCAATCTTGATCTCAAGATTGTTTAAACTCGCGTAATGACAATGAAATAAAAGTTTAGAAAGAAAGAAAGTAAATGTTGGAGAAGAAGAAGATGAACAATTTTCTGCAGAGAACTCTCTGTCCACAAACTATGAAAATTCTGTTATTTCACTTGCACATACAAACTGTGAATTACAAAATATGATGAAATGAGATGAGATGATATATTTACAAAATAAGATATTCTCCCTATTTATAGATTTAGGTTAGCTTGCACCCCAAGCTAAAGCCTGAACTATAAAAGCGCAAAAATATCTAATCGAATATTTTTAAATCAAATCTAATCTTTCTAAAATAATGAATTACATATTTAACAGTTGGCTTATAACTTATGTCTAATAACTCAAAATTGATAGTTTATGAATAGGTTTTATAAGATAAAAAATAACTTTTAACTTTTAGCTTATTTTACATACATTATTAAAAAAAGCTCTGTTTAGTAATTGTTATTTAACTTTTAATTTTTAGTTTTTTCTAATTACTTATGATTTTTTGTCAAAAGTTATTTCAAATAAATTTTAAACTTATAGCTTTTATAATCGAGACAATATTTTTTTGAGACCGGAATTCCTTCCTTTGAGTGAGCTGCTTCTAAATTAAGGAGATATTTCAGCAATCTCAAGTTTTTTATGTTGAAACTTTTATCAAGTGGAGCTTTGATTCGATCAAACTCTTTCAAAGAATTTCCAGCTAGTATAATTTCATCAACATATACTAATGATAGTTTTAAGGGTGAAAAAAGAATAATCAGAAACTGATTGTGTGTAACCTTGTTGAATGAGTATAGTAGTTAACTTTCCATGCCATTTTCGACTAGCCTGCTTTAAACCATAAAGACTCTTCAATAACTTACATACTTGATTGGACTTGTTACAATGAACTCCTTCATGGGTTTTCATATAAACATCTTCTTGCAATTCTCCATGCAATAATGCATTATTCACATCAAGTTTGTGAAGAAACTAATTGTGGATGGCAGTTGTGGCAAGTAAAGTTCTAATTGTTGTAAGCTTTGCTACACGAGAAAAAGTTTTCAAAAAAAATCCAATCCCTCAATCTAATTGTAGCCCTTGGCTACAACTCTAGCATTATATCTCTTTAACGTACCGTCAATTTTGTGTTTCACTTTAAAAACCCACTTGTTTCCAATAGGTTTTACATGAGGTGGCAGATCAACTATGTTCCAAGTTCCATTTTTGTTCAATGCTTCTAACTCATATGTCATAGCTTTGATGCAATGTTCAGACAAACATGCATCTTTTTAACTTTTTTGGCTCAATGGTATGTGTGATAGGGATAATGGAAACATGATGTGATATAGACAAATGTGATAAAGAATCAAAATTAGAAATAGGGGTAGAAAACATTGTTGTTACCTGAAGATGTCTTACCTGCTGAAGTGTGAGATGAATTGCAAACATAGTCTGATAGATAAGTAGGTGAATGCTTTGTTCTAACATGTGTAATGGTGTAGTCTCACCCTATTGGTTTATGGTTTATTGATTTAATTTAATTTGTTCTATGGTTTTAGGATTTGTGCATGAATTATGTAGGTTTGTGGATGTATCATGTGATGAGTTATGTGTATTCTTAACTAAGGAAGGATATGAAATATGTGTAACATCAAATGATGGTGTAGACTTAAGATCAGTGTGAACATGATAATTCCAAGTGGGGTTATTTTCACTAAAATAAGGGAAAATATGTTCATGATGTGTGACATTTTTAGATACAAAAATTTCATGTTGTTAATATCATATAATACAACACCATTCATACCATCTTTGTATCCCAAAAAGACACATTCTAAGTTCAAGTTTTGTCTCATGCATTTGAAGTGTAGATGCATATGCTAATGAACCCAAAGTTTTAAGACTATGCATGTTGTAACACTCTAGTTTCAATAATTTATTTAATTGAACTTTTATTACTTTTATTTAATTGTTTGGGTTATTTAATATATTTTTAATTATTTATTTTGGTGATAACATGTATTATGTGATTATTTGGCATTTGTTGGGGTTTGTTGAATTTTAGTAAAATTTTATTTCACTATAATAACAGGATAATAATTAAATAAAAAAAATAGGAGAAATAATATAATTGTGAGTTTTGGATGGAAATTAGAAATATTGGGTAAATGTAAGATAAGGGTAAATGTGAAATAACTAAAAATATGGTGAAAGTAGAGATAAGATAAGGGTAAAGGTGGAATAACTAAAAATATGAAAATTAGGTTAGTATTAATAGGATGGGTTAATGGAGTAAAACTTGTCAGTGCATAGAAGTTTGGAAATTGAAAAAAAAAAGGCAAGTGTGAGAAGAGAAGAACAATGGCTTGAGAGAGAAAAGGAACACCATAACTAAAACTTCAAGAGTTGCTAGAAATTCAGGTAAGGTTGTGCAACTACATGAAGATAAGTGTTATTGCATGAAGGGTAGAGAGAAACTCTCACTCTTCTATAGGTTTTCTTCCACGTTGTTATGCTTTAGGAGTTTTTATGACGATTGTGTAAAATCCATGATAATTTCCACGTTTAATGTATAATATCGTGTTTTGTATATTGCTAGAATTTATGTTTGATAGATGGATATGAACCTGTATATTTTGAATGTCATTGTTGTATATTCGGTGTATGAACATAACCTTGAATTTGTATTAATTGATGAAATTAGATGATAATTGATGCATATGTAATGCTTTGATTATTGGATAATATGTATATATATATATATATATATATATATATATATATATATATATATATATATATATATATATATATATATATATATATATATATATATATATATATATATATATATATATATATATATATATATATATATATATATATATATATATATATATATATATATATATATATATATATATATATATATATATATATATATATATATATATATATATATATATATATATATATATATATATATATTCTTTTTTGTGCAAATTTGGGTGGTGTGGGTAAAAAATCGAAGTTTCACATGAGCTCTCATAGTGAAAATGCATAAGCTGCTTTCTACAACAGTGTGATGGCTGTCATTCATGCATCTGAGACAGCTGGAGATTGTTAGTAGGGTGACAGGGAGAACTTCATGGTCTCTAGTCAGGATTTTCCATGTCGATCGTCACAAGGGTGACAGGTTTGTGAGGAGAGAGATGATGGGTTAGGTGACAGTCTTCACCCAGGTGATGGGTCGCCCGTCATGACTGTCAGAGACCATTTTTTAGCGGTCAGTTCAGGTTTTGATGATGTTTTCGTGTGCAGTGGATGTTTAGCTACTAGTTGAGGTGTTTTGTTGAGATTAAATTGTTGTGATGTAATATTATGATGATTTAAATAATATTAGAGTTAATTGTAGTGAATTATAATTACATTGTGAGTTGTGATGTGTCATATAAATATGATTACACATGTGGATTTATGATTATAATTATGTGTTGTGAATGTAATTATAATTTCTTATGTTAAGGTGGGTAGTTCAAAAGTGGGAACTATTAAATGTTGTATTGCATATTGTTTATGGTTATAAGTGGAACCATAAATGTTGTTGTTGTTGTTGTTGAATTACTTTGTATGCTATGTATCATTTTGTGTCAGTGTGTTTAAAGAAGCAAGTCACAGGTTCAGAAGTGAGGACCAATGATCGGTTGGGGTTCAGAAGTGGGGACCCATTTCGAATGAGGAACCATTGTTGAGTGGAAGAGATTAATAACAATCCTTTGATGTCCATATTGGTATCATATGCATAGAGTTGAGTTGTGAGTCACATTACATAAAGGTTATCTAAGTTGATTGTTGCATTGTGTAAATTGAATAAGTGTTGTTGATTATGTAACACCCTAAATATATCCAGCGCGTTTAATTAAAAATCAGAGCGAATTCAAACATTTCATCTTTAGGATGCCATATAATTCAACACAATCAGTTGCTCATAAATTAAAATATGTAACACATACAAATATTTTGAAATTATTTAAAATCACCAAAACAACTCCACATGTCTTAATTTCAAAACTTCATTGTAATAGTGAAAGCATCAACATAAACAGTTATTCAAATCATAATTATTCTTCGAAATAACATAAACAACAATTATTCTAGATATATCCAAAAATCTCCATCGAACTCAACATAACACAATATTTCCTGCAGTAGTCTGTTGAACAATCTCAAGTCCAAGTACCATACTATCACTAGATTTATGCCAATACAGAGGTGTCCTACACCTTCGACCATACAAGGCTTCAAAAGGTGACATTATAATACTATAATGATAATTGTTATTATAAGTGAACTTAATCAACAACAAATGACTATCCCAAGAACCTACTTGTTCAAGAACACAAGCCCCAACAAATCTTCCAAAGATTGAATAGTCCTCTATGTCTAACCATCTGTCTATGGACGATAAGTTGAACTCAACCTTAGCTTCGAATCCAAAGCCTCTTGTAAACTCTCCCAAAATCTAGAAGTGAACCTCGAATCTCTACCCGACACAACACTCAACGGAATTCCATGCAACTTCACAATCATACGAATATAGATCTTTGCCAACTTCTGCAAAGAAAAACTGATGTTAATCAGAATAAAATGTGCGACTTTGTCGGTCTATCAACAATCACCTCAGTGGCATCATGCACTCTCGGAGTATTCGACAACCCAGTCACAAAATCCATATAAATGTTTTCCCACTTCCACTCTGGAATATCTAACGGTTGCATTGATTTCTGATGTTAAACTTTTAACTTCTGACAATTCAAACCAGCATACACAAACTGAGCCACATCACGCTTCAATCCAGACCACCAAAATATCTTCTTAAAATCCTGATACATCTTCATAGCTTCTGGACGGATACTCAAGCACTCTTATGAATTTCCTCTATAGTCGTTTGTTTCAACTCAGAATCATCCAGAATACAAATCCTGTCAGAAAACCTCATCACACCTTGCTCATCCACTTTAAAGTCACCATTTTCAGTCTGATTACTTCCAACCATCAAGTCCACCAACTTCACATCCAACTTCTGACTCTCTTTGATATTATTAAGAAAACTGTTATTGATCTTTAACATTCCTAACATAACACCCTGCGATGTCAGCTCATAGACCAAACTTAAGTCTCTGAGTTGTTCAATCAATTCCAACTCTCTAACCATCATAGTCGACATATGCAAAGACTTTCGACTCAAAGCATCAGCCACAGTGTTAGTTTTACTGGGATGATAGTTCAAGCCAAAGTCATAATCTTTCAAGAATTCCAACCATCTTCTTTGCCTCATATTCAACTCTTTCTTATCAAACAAATACTTTAAGCTCTTATGGTTACTATATACCTCAAATTTGGAACTATGGAGATAATGCCTCCAAATCTTCAACACAAAAACCACTACAGCCAACTCCAAATCATGAGTAGGATAGTTTCTCTCATGAACCCTCAGCTATCGCGAAGCATAAGCTACAATCTTTCCAATTTGCATCAGCACACCACCTAAACCCATCAAAGAATCATCACAATACACCCTAAACGGTTCATCCGGTTAAGGTAGAATCAAAACTGGAGTTGTAGTCAACCTTTTCTTCACTCAATAAAACTCTTCTCACAATGAACATCGTACACAAAAGCTTTACCTTTACAAGTCAACTGAGTCATCGGAAGTGCTAACTTAGAAAAACCTTCAATAAACCTACGATAATAACCAGCCAAGCTCAAAAAACTTCTAATCTCTATAACCGACTTCAGAGCCTTCCATTGTAGAATTGCATCTACTTTGGATGGATCCACGACAATATCATCACCTGAAATAATATGACCAAGAAAGCCTACCTCTTTCAACCAGAATTCACACTTCGATAATTTAGTATAAAGCTTATTCTCTTCCAATACTTGCAATACAAACTGTAAATGCTCAACATGTTCTTCTTCCGACTTAGAATAAATCAGAATGTCATCAATGAAAACCACAACAAATCGATCCAAGTAAGTATGAAAATTTCGATTCATATACTCCATAAATATACCAGGTGCATTAGAAACACCAAACGACATTACCAAATACTCATAGTGTCCATATCGAGTTCTGAAAGTCGTCTTTTGAATATCTTCATCCTTCACTTGAACCTGATGATAACCCGACCTCAAGTCAATTTTACTAAACACACGTGCACCCACCAACTGACCCATCAAGTCGTCTACTCTCGGAAGCGGGTACTTGTTCTTAATTGTCACTTTATTCAACTACATGTAATCCACACACAACCTTATACTGCCATATTTCTTCTTTACCAGCAACACCGGAGCTCCCCAAGGCGATACACTTGGTCTTACAAATTTCTTTTCCAACAAATCTTATGATTGCTTTTTCAACTCTGATAACTCCGACGCTGACATCTTGTATGGTGCCATAGAAACAAGTTTGGTACTAGGGACAAGAACAATAACAAACTCTACCTCTCTCTCTGGCGGCATATCCGAAATATCATCTGGAAACACATATGGAAATTCATGCACCACTTGCAATTTATTAACCGCCAATTGAATATCCACATATAAGGTTTCAAACAATGCAAACACTTGAGCTTCCTCTTCCAAAAGCTCTTTCAACTTTCTACCAGACAAAAAACCAATTTCCTTCTCATCATCAGGAGCAAGAAACTGCACATACTTGTTATAACAATTGATATGAACATGATTGAACTCCAACCAATTCATTCCCAAGATAACATCAACTTGTTACAACGGAAGGCAAACCATGCTCATCCTTAGGAAACACGTTAGTAGGCATGGCAATGGGGCGGGTCGGGGCGGGTTTAAGCAGCCCCGCACCCGCCTCCCTTTAACATACCCGCTGAACACCCAAACCCAGTCGAGGGTAAAAAATTACCACCCAAACCCGCCCCCAATGGGAAATGGGTTCCCCGCCCCCACCTGCAAAAACTAATTTTAAATTTTTTTTTTTCATAATAATAAAAATTAATAATTTAATTAAATACTTAATCATTTTAATAATAAACATGTTTCTAAAGAGTAAAATAACTCAAGTAAACATGTTTTTAAAAAGTAAAATAACTCTAGTAAAACTATTTTTAAAAATTAAAATAACTCTAATAAATGTATACTAAAATAATTAAAATAAGACATTAAAGTAAATTAAGACCGAGGCAGGGGCGGGGCGGGTAGTAGCATCTCCCGCACCCGCACCCAATTAAATTGGGTTTCCCCTGTTAATTTTAGGGCGGGTCCGGACGGGTCTGGGTGGGTCTAGGTTTCCTTGCCATGCCTACACGCCAGGATACTCAACGCACCATTGGCTCATCTCCAGTCAAAACACCGTCTTCCCCTTCACCAGGAAGCGAGCAATGAGAACACCTGACTGTCTTCCCTCAAGGATCACGCCATTTTGTCGATCAACACTATCCTCGAATTTGACCTCCATTCGGGTTCAAGAACAACACAACATTCTCAAAATAGTTGAAGTAGCCAACACTACACTCTCGCATGCAGAAACACGATATTCAATCTCTCTACTGTTGGAATATCTACGAGAAGCAGACGTTTCTCCTTCACTTGTTTCATTCTCAACCTGCAAATGAAAAACAAAATAAGAATCGATAGTGTTTTCACACACATGTCGCATACTAGGGAATAACCACATTTAAACAACTTGGCCGGATAGACCGACCTACTCTGATACCACTGATGTAACACCCCAAAAATTCCCCACATGTTTAATTAAAAACCAGGATAGATTCAAACATTTCATATTTAGGATGTCACAAATTCAACACAATAAGCTAATATATTAAAATATATAACACATGTAAATATTTGAAAATTATTTATCACCAAAACAACTCCACATGTCTTAATTTTAAAACTTTATTATAATAGTGAGTGCATCAACATAAACAGATATTCAAAGCATAGTTATTCTTCAAAATAACATAAACAATAATTATTCTAGAGATATCCAAAAATCTCTATTAAACTCAACATAACATAACATTCTCTGACCCCGGTGTTACACATCAGAGCAGACGCCGACACTAAAGGGAAAATAGAAGACTTCATCTTCTACTTACTTCAATTCCTCTACTGCGAGTTATCTACATGATGCCCATGTAAATGCAACATTGAAACAGAAAGGGTGAGATATCATAAATAGATAAAGAAAAACATGATAATAAAGCAAACATTAGATTTCTCATGCACAAACACTCATTCCACAACATACAACCCTACAACAGCAGTTACAACCGACATGACAATAAATCTAACACAATAACAACAAACACAACAATAATGCAATGCATTAAGATTCACGACTTGACTTAATGCATATGGTACCATCAGTCCCTATTTAAGAACTGACCCCTATTTCAGGATTATCATTCCCGTTGAAATTTTGATAATGTCGCTCACACCCCACATGGACACACGACTTTCGTGATCTCTCACACCCCACATGGACACAGAATCACCATGATCGCTCACACTTTACATGAGCACACGATCACCTCAACGACAATAACAACAACGATACAATTTCATAATTAAAATTTGGATAAGACGCTCACACCCCGCATGGGCACACAACTTATCTCACAACTCATGCAACCATGAAATGCATGACAACAATAACAACAACGACGGTCTAAATAACGCAACATGCCACTACAAGTTAACAACAACAACATGCCATACAGTCCAGCAACTACCGAAAATTTCCAAATTTCTGGTACAAAACTAGATTTTTATAACTACCAAAATTTTTGAAATTTCCGATAAAAAATGGGTTTTGTATAAAAAATTATAAAATTTCAAGTAGAAAATATCGAAAATTCGGTACAAAATACCATAAGTTCTATAATTTAAGTGGAACTGGTCGTTGGATGCTCTAAACATAACCATATTGTCGTAGACACCTCTCAGAGAAGTGTCTAGCGACCATGATCTCCCACCGCATACAATCTAAATATAAAGAATAGTCATTAAACTCACGGTGGACTATATGATCAGTGTGTGGTGTTCATAAGACATCATCTACAGTCAGTGCATCTAGCTTTCTCTTGTACTACGTAACACCACCGGGATGTGTCTATCTGGCCCTCGATCTCCTTGCCTATGGGCCCCCCCACTAGGGAATGTTGCACCCTCCTGTCACAGATGGTGAGGAAATGCTCGTACATCCAACACTGATATCAGAGCACAGACACGCCAAATAATAATTAAGAAATTTTATTTGTAACAATAAAATAAGAAATCAACAACAAATAATAATTTCAAGTATACCGATAATAGACTCAAATAAAAAACAAGTTGTTTAGTCTCAAATATTGTCACCACTTTAAGTGTTGTATATAGGATGGTCAACATAGTGCACCTCCAAGTTGAATTGGTAACGTCAAGGCTACTGAGCAGTCACATATACCGGGCGTCGATATAAACAGCTAACTTGTCTGCAAAGAGAGTACATGCTACTAGATGTAGCATGTACACCCTAGCAGCAACCTCATAACTTCGTGCCGCAACAAACTCCTCGTACCTATCCCAAATCCAAGACATACGAAGGTGAGCTCTCCTATTAAAGCCAAACTCTTCCAACACGACTTTCTTAGAAACTCCCAAATCTTATGTAGCAATCAGTCATGCAAGCGACATGCTAATAACAAGAGTCTTTCAAAATCTGTCGGCGATGGAGAGATGGAACAATAAGGAGACATTATCTAGATTATAAATTATTATTTTGTTATAATGTTTTAATCCATACTCAACGGTGAAGAATATGCCATGTGTCCTTTTTTTAAAACTTTGACTAATAGAGCAAATGGGAGGGACTAAGTGATGCAGTTTAGAAAAATAAGAAATAAAACCAGTCTTTTTAAAGTTGAATAACTAAAATGAACAGAGATAAATATAAAGGACTAGAAAAGTATTAAGCATTAATACTTCCACAAAAGGACAAATAGATAAGGATTTTCTTGAATGAAAATTTTAATTGTGTTTTTAAAAAGTAATTTTGAAAAAAAAAGTTTGGTAATTTTCTTTATAAAAATTGTTTTAAAATTATATAAACTAGCGTTCAGATGGGCACTCCCGTGCCCGTCTGTCCGCTTTTTTTAATGCGCACAGCATAGGAAAATAAACGTATGTATATTATGTGTGAAGTTACTTGCATATTATACTTGCATATTTTCTTAATGCGCACAACATAGAAAAATAAGCGGACAGACAGACACAAGAGCGATATCATCACAAATATGAGGATTAAGAACTGAGATCTTTATCTTGAGAATTAAGAACTATCCGAGTCTAGGCGAGTTTATATATATTTCATCATAAAATGAATTGATTGGACATATCACCATATGTAAGTTGTCACCAAAAGGTTAATTGGAAGACTATTGTATTGTCTATGCATCTTGTTCGATCGTTCATATTACTCACCGTGGGCTACAAAGCTCGTTACACACTCACATTAAAAAAAAAGCACAAGTATAATAAAAAAAAGGCAGTGAAATCAAGCCAAGATAAAGGGCTTATAGAAGCCTACACGGTCCAGTCAAAACATGATAATCAACTTATAAATAAAAAAAATCTACAATTTACACTTTCAAAACACGATCTAGTCACATGTTGAGCATTGTGACTTTAACCGCCTTCTAAGAGTGTCTCTGTATAAGTGAGCTCACTCAGGCCAGATCAAAGAAATGATTTCACATGTGACTTATAAAATGCTTTTCAGATTTGATCCGGGCACAGAAAACTTTCAATTGCGGATATAAGTCACATGTTTTGAATGAATCTCCTTGTGCTGTGCTTACTCAATGAGAACCATCTTAACCCGCAGATTTCAAATTTTGGTCTGGCCTGGGTGGATTAGAAATACATCTTTAAAAGTAATATTTGAATGTATTTCTTTCTTTGATCGTGTGTGGAGCATTTGTTGTCTTTGATCTTTCAGGTTTTATTGCATCTTTTTATTGGTTAACTATGTTAATTTATGTGCGATAATATGAAAGTTAATACCTGAGGAGGAACATCTCTCAGGTATCACCTTGTGGCACATAGTCTTGATAGCGTCTAAACGGGCACGACACACGCGTCAAAATACGAACGAATATTTTTTATTTAATTTTAATTTTAATTTAAATTATTTGTATAGTAAACTTTGTAATATGCATTCCTCTCTCCCCCCTTCCCTCTCTCTCTCTCTCTCTCTCTCTCTCTCTCTCTCTCTCTCTTATAAATTTGATGAAAGTGTTTAGAGAGGAGTTTGTAGAGTAAACTGAACAACACGTACATCCCCTGCGAACATGTATGCTCCACACACGACTCTTCTCGTGCTTGTTTTTTTTTAATGAGCATACACGTCAAAATATAAATGAATATTTTTTTTATTTAAGTATGATTTAAATTTAAATTATTTGAATACTAAATTTTTTGATATGCACCTTATGTTTGTTCAAATTTTCAACAATTCACAATAAATTTTTTTGTTAATATTTTTATTTTATTTTTTCATACTTAAAGTTTTGTTCAATAGCAAGGTCATACATATAGATATAAAAGATAAAATAATGGAAGTTATATATTTTTGCAACTCTCATTGTATATTTGAACAGTATATTAAGTATTAATAAATGTGACAATATTTTTAAAACTCTTTTATCAAGATACATAATTTTTTGAGGAAATGGTTTTTATTTCTACAGTACATATGGAAGTTAACAATGTACGAAATATTAAAATTGTGTGTACCAATTAAGTTTGTGAAAGATTTTCAAATAGATTTCATTTTATATCATTATATTACAACCTTTCGTTAAAGTCATCCATAATATTTCAAAAAGAAAAGAGAAGAGAAATGAGACGATGAATCTAAAAAATGAAATGTAGATCCAAAAATAAAATGATAATAATTTATTGAATTTTTTATTCATTTATATTTTTATGTGTGTGCTCATTAAAAAATTCAACAAAAAAAATGTTAATATGAGAAATTGATATGTAACACTTTTATATCCTCTTCTCATCTCTCTTTTTATTCTATATGTCAAATAGTAAATCAAAAGTAAAAAACAAAATAGCAAATAGATAGTTACAATAAAAATAGCAAATCAAAAGTAAGATAGAAATAAAAATTTAAAACAAAAGAACTAACACCATTAAAAACCACGCAATTTCAAAAAATAATACTAATGAAATAATTGTTTGTATTATGAAAATCTAAATTACATATTTTATGATGTGTTTATACTCACAAAATACAAATAAGTATCGTTAAGAAATTAAACATAATAACAACAAAAGAAAAAAGTTAAAACTATAGTATTAATGAATAATGTTTTGCAACAAAAGTAAGATATAATTTTTGTAAGAAAATAATAGTGCAGTAGAAAACCACTCATACCCATTGTGGTTGCATTAAATACTTGAATTTTATTGTATTTTAGAGTATGAAATTTTTTCAAGTATCACATGATCTTTTTTTACTCCATAGTTAATAACTCTGCTTTGAAAAAAAGGAAAGTTTCGTAAATGGTAAAATTCTAAAAAAAGACTCAATTACAAAAGTCATACAAAAACTATTACTATAAAAGCAATTACAAAAAAAATCTACATACAACAATCAATTTTCAGTCATAATGAGAACGACTTCTTCTGCCAGGAGTCATGCAGCGATCTTGACTGGAAATAAGTTTCATCTATTTTTCAAAAATAAAAAGATCACTAATTAAAATTGAATAAATGAAAATATTATAGAATGGAAATTTAAAAAAAAAAAGTATTTTCATTGAGAAAGAGATGAAATTTACATTAAAAAATAGAAGAGAATTTTTAACTTCTGTCACCACTTAGTAGTAATGGAAGTTATATATGTGACATATTTTTTTGTGAGAGATTGAAGTTACTTTTTCAATTGGTAACCAACAAAAGTTATTAACCACTCAAGATTTTAAATTAAACTATTTTCTTGTTGGTAAAAAAAATGAAGGGTAATTTTGGAACAAAAATAAGCCACACCAAAAACTTGTATCCCCTTTATATATAGTTATAGATTACAAAATTGATATTAATGAAAAATGTATCAATTTTTTTTCTCTTTTTAATTTTCAAAACTAGAAACTAAAATCCAAAATCTCTAAAATTTATTTTAATTTTTTAATTTTTAAAACTTTTAATTCAAAAATAGTTTTTAAAAATAATTTTATTAAATTAAACTACCAGATACTTTTATTATTTTCAAAATTTTAAAATTAAAAAATAATTTTACAAAATCAAATCAAACACACTTAATTTTTAAAATATATTCTTAAAAAAAATAAAACAAATTCAAACTTTCAAGAACATTATATACTTCTTCATATTTAAATTCCTTTCAATTTATGTAATTTAACTTTGAACAATTTACTTTTGTTTCAATATTTTATTTCAAGTATAATTATACATTCATTTAATTACTACTGCAAATTTACTTTCAAATTACTTACAATATAATTATTTACTTTAAGTGATTTATATTTCAATCTTTTGAATTTCACCGATTTTTACTTTTTAAAAGTATTTTAAATTCAATTGTTGTTTACGTTATTCAATTTCAAAACAATCGTCTATTAAACCCTTTTAAAACCAATTTAACCCTTAAAACCTTCAAATTTATAGACATTTTCAAAACCTCAGAAGTTGCACCGATTAAAAATGTATTTGTTTTTTATTTTATTGACTTTCATTTAACCAAAAAAAATATTCATAAACAATATATATTCATAAATAATATATATGCAACCTGTAACAATAAAGTGGTGTTCGGGAAAAACACAATTGAGCTGAGCCAAAGGTAGAAAGAATATAATGGTAACAACATTTTTAAAATAATAAACAATTTAGAGACAAAACAGTTTTACAACAAATAAAAAAGAAGTTAACTTCACAGACTAATTAAAACGTTAACTTTTGACAAGACATTTAACTGTCAACCCCGAATGCTGGCCTAAACACACATAATCGCATTGTCTTGTTGAAACTCAAAATTGTAGTTTTTGCAGGAAGCACCATGGAACACCGTAATTCTGTCAAACTTACCGTCGATTCAACATAATCGGCTTCTATTCTAGTTCTTTGTTCTTGTTTACATTGACAACTTAAGGAAGTTATGAGCTTTGAAGCATCATCATATACATTTGAACACAAATTTCAGAAAAGTTGCTAATACCAAGGTAACCAAACCTTCTTTTTAGCGATAGACTAGAAGGCGAAAATAAAAAATTTCTTGCTGTAACAATCAAGGAGCTGCAAAATAGTAGAAAGGAATGATAAGTTAGATATATAAATCATGAAATAGTTATTTCCATACATATATGTGGATCGAGAGACACGCAGACGTACACAAAGTGGGAGAGCAGAAGGGGGGGACAAAGGTCGAGAGAGACAAAGGGGGATTCTATAGAAAAAACTTACGTGCAATAAACCGTATAATCCATCCAACAACTGGGATATGATAGAGAAAAACTTTGACAGACGACCAAAAACCACTGCAATCAAAATCATCAATGATAACTTAATAACGATAAATTTCGTAGTATAGTAGAGTTCAAGAAGAAGCCATCGACTAACCTGAAGAGAAAAACACAACCGTATATTTCAATTACTATACCAAGTATTGGCCACCTCACAAAAATGAGAAAGAGGCCTAGAAGAAATGATGCAGAACCCTACAAAAGAGGTAAATAATGTTATTTATCTCCATATAGATTGCTTCATTGTCCATCCATAAAGAAGTTATAAAATTTATTGGATAGGAAGTGTCTATCTTAATTTTCTTTTGTTTTTGCTCTTATAATTCTGTAAACTAGATTTCCTGTTGTAATCCAAATCCTGGCAACAGTAACTAGAATTGTTCAATAAAAAGCATTCATTTCTTTCATTTTTCTATGTTTGGTATCTGTTTCAATCAACTGGTGCTAGAGCTGTAAGATCTTAGGGATTATTAGATGGTTCCAACACAAGGCGCGCATGGGGATTCTGGAACGTTGGTATGAGGTGCTGTTATCCATGAGGAAAAAATATGGAAAAGCCTTGAACACGAGAGGCTTGAGCAGCTGGAAACTCAAAGGAAAATGAATGAAGTCCGGAATGAAAAATCAGTAGGTGTTTTATTTTAAGATTGGATATTGATTGTGCGAGACCAAACTCTCGAACTCTCGGAAGGGAGACCAATATTCTCAAATTTCTTGGAAAGGAAGTGTTGATCTTAATTTTCATTCGTTTTCTCTCTTGTAATTCTGTAAACTAGATTTCCTGTTGCAATCCAAATTCTGGCCACCATAACCAGAATTGTTCAATAAAAGTCAGTTGTTTCATTAATATTTCTATGTTTGGTACCAGTTTCATACAGATATACAAAGTCGTAAAACACAAATACAAAGACAGAAAAACTGAAGATGCTTCTTGTCAAGGGGGTCTACTCGTTGGATTTGCTTACAAAACTATCATACGTTAAGCTCGTATACTGATGTGATATACAAAGTTAATCTGTCCAGTTTAGCAGATCTAGAGAGGAAATTTCAATTCAAAGAATGAGAGAATTATATTTTGATTTAATATAAATTATTATCTTTTAATGACTTAATCTTAGTTAGAACAACATATAACTTAAACTCCTTTAATACATCAAAAAGGGCAACCAAGTGCTTTAGAGCTCCCATCCCATCATAGCAGGGTTCAAGAAAGAGTTTCCATCGCAATTTTTAAAGGCAGCCTTACCTTGCAATTTCAAGAGGCTCATTCGACAATTTGATAGGAATAAGATTAACAATGCAATTATCGCTCGACGAAGTTTAGAAATGAAATGTAGCCGTAGTGTAGTTAGTTAGTTTTTTGTTATTTTTGTTATTTGTTTGGTAGTCTCTTATGTTAGTTTGTTAGTTGTTTTTCGGTTTAAGGCAGTTGCTCTTGATCCTTTGCCCCTGTCCTTATGTAGAAAAAGTCTATCACAAATAAGGACTTCATTTCCCTTTGAAATGATCTTTGGCAAATCTTAGTTTTGATTGGTTTGAAACCGGCGTAAGGAAAGTATCTTCTCCTATGTAATTTTTTAATTTTTCAATTAATAAAACTATAGGGGCAAATAAACTCTGTTTCTCTATTGTTTCTCCTAAAAGAAACCTAGCACGAGTCAAACTTGTATTTCTAGTTAATCACTACAACAATACTCCCTTTAAATATCCTTAGCGCAAAACACAATGCAACACCGACACGTTCGATTAAAGGCGTGTCTAGCGTTTGAAACGGGTCGGTGTCAGACATTGACAAGTCTAGTGTTTGAAACGTGTCAGTGTCGGACATTGACAAATGTAGTTACATTCAATCACTTTTGCTTTCTTATATATCGTTACTCGTGTCTGTGCTACGTAGGTAAAACACATGTAAAACAGTTTTGTAACGTCTGACTAACATCCTACTAGTATTCACTATATCACAAGAGAAGCATTGTGGATAAGGAGGGCATGGGAAAGCAAATGGTTTATTAATGGGCAGAAAAATTCACATTCACTATACCTTATAGTTTGCTCTATTAGTGAAGAGTGCCCACATGGAACGCCAACCAAGTAAAATTGCAACCCCTGCCAACCAAAATATCTGATTCCAGATGCCAAAACCAAAACTAAGTCAATAACAGTCACTATCTTAAAGAAAAATATAAGAAAATTTAGATCCTTGAAGCAAGTCTCACGTTTCCTAGAGCAAGTAAACCACGGTCAAAGAAAAGAACTATGCCAAGAAACGTGAAGAAGATGCCAAAACCAATTAGCCCTATGCCAATCTCTGCATGTTTGTCAAATTTTCTAAGGTCAGAAATGCTTAATATTTGTCAAGAAAATAAAGAGTTGTGCTATTTTGACGAAAATTTGGCATCAAATTTTGACATCAATTTAAACAGTTAATACAATACAAGTATGTGTTTATTACGTTCAGTCGATAGTTAACATACATAGCAAGGCGTCACTACTCACTAACCATCTACTTAACACAACTAACCACAATATTTTTTGGTAAACCAAGGTATATCCCTAAGCAACTGTAGAGACTAATCACTCGAGATAAACTGAGGTCCATCTTAGGAGTTGACCTCTCCCAACATATGTTTTTTCATACACACCGGCCAAGAATCTGATCCTTGACCAAAGAATTAAAACACTCAAATATTGGTTACTACAATTTCAATCTTGTATACTATGAACCACACAAATTATGGTTAATGACATTCAAAGTCGTGGTTAATTATTCTGTTCAGTGAATGGATCAAGAATTGCGACATTTGGTTATATTCATTGACAATCTACTAAGCTTAATTAACCATCCAAATTGATGATAAACTTTTAAGTCAAAATACATTCCTCAAAATCAAAACCACATATTTGACTCTGTTAACTATCAAAATTGAAGATAAAGTACTAAACGCGTGTTACATGTTGAAACTTTCAGAACAAACAAAGCAAAAACACTAAACTCAAAGAAAATATGAAACAAAACATAAATGTGATAGATTGACCAATGCAGTGACAGTGAGATTCATTCACATTCACACTCAAATTGAAGTTCTTACTCTTGATCTCATCAATATCATAGGCCATAATGATTACTAGTCAAAATTGAGCAAGCACACAGCACAAGATGAATGAACCTTCAAAGAATCTGCACAAAATGAAACATCATCAATTCAATTCAATTCAATTCAAATCAATTAATAAATGCGACAATGACATGTTCCATAAACTAACCCTAATCCCAAATCAATTTGAAGAGAACAATATAAGCAAAAACATGAATTGAGTTCTACAAGTTATGATTTCTAATGATGAAAATGGAAGGCGTTATTTGACTAGTTAGATTGATTTGAAAAAATGATGAACTTGAAGAGTTACGCACATAAGAAGAAACTAAGAATGGAATGAAAATTTACCTCGGAGATGAGTAAATGCAGAAGAAGAATGAGAGGAAAGAAAGGAAGCTTCGGAGGAAAACGGCGATAATGGGCTAAGTGGGCCTTACACTTCTTACACTCACTTAAATTTGGGCCTATATCCATAGATTCAATTCACATAATATAATCGTTTAGGGGATTACTTTTGGCACTTGTGCTCAGGCTGTTTATTGAAAAACCAATAATGCCTCTAAAATTTAGAATTTAAACTTCAGATGCATCAAAAATGCAATGAGAGATAAGTATCAGATTTAGACTAGAATATAGAAGAATATATATAAAGAGGTTAAGTTTTTTATAATTTACGAAGTGCAATACTTTTTCTCTCTTTTTTTTTTTCATTTTATTTTAGAGTTAAATCGGAATTTAAAATGCATCTTGATTTTTTTAAAGTTTGAAGTTAGAGCTTTTGAGCATGCTCTATTTCTTTGAATTTTGGGATTAGGAGAATATGAAAGTTAACTTTTTATTTTTGTTGTTCTGAAATGTGGAAGTTAACGATTGAGTTTTGTTGTTCTGCTTTTGTTTTTTCAATTTTACCTATTTTGTCCCATGGATTTGAATTTTCTAGTTATAATAAGATTTTTTTGGTTTAATTATAGGTAAAATGTCTGACAATATAGATAGATTCAAGTATGGTAGAATGTCTTAGCATGCTTCTGTTAAGAGGGAAAAAGTTAGACTATCTCGTCCAGCTGTTGGTACCACTTCATTGAATGTTGAAGTATTATCTCCTAGAGTCACATGTATCTAACATCGCCTTCTTAGAGACATGACTTCCCTCTTACGACCCCTGACTCCTTAGAAGTCCAACCTTCTATTGTCGTTCCTAATGTATATCCAGAAGGTCTCTCTAGCCCGTCACTACTTTGTTTGTATGCATGTCATGTTGTCAGGCATGTGTGGATGGAGAAATAAGATAAATATGTATTTATTCATTTAAACATATGTGTTATAAGATTTGAACATTCTAACGTTGATGTATTTTTTTATAACACCGTGATTCATTGAAATGTATCTATCATAGTAGGAAGATTGTGAGGATGCTGCGGCTTGATGAACTATGGTTTACAAATGGCGTGCAGTTATATGGGTGCAAGATTTATCAGGGTATATTTTTATTAACCATGGTTTGTTATCTATTTTCATCGAGAGATGTCACTCAAAGGCTTTTTCATTCCATCTTCCGATCAGTTAGATGTCTATCACACTTGATGATATGTCATCCTTCCTACATCTTCTAATTAGGGGGAGAATTTTAAACTACTTAAGACCGACTAGATCTGAGGCACTATATATGATGGTGCAATATTTGGGTGGTGACACTAGTGATGCCCAGTAGAAGATGGATGACACCAAAGGATTTCATGCCAGGTTTGGATATTTTGAGAGGTTGTATAAATACCACCTGGATGCAGCGATTGAGGCTGATGGTGATGATGCACATGTAATACATCATACAGTATGCACATTTAGGTCATACCTCTTGTATCTGGTTGACACGTCTATATTCATGGCAAGCTACCCCCTATTTACATTAATATATTTGCACTTTTACTGTTACTAATATTTCATAACACTTGTGCTACACCATTACTAATATTTCATCTGTATAATTTTTAAGTATGGATCCTCCAACACTTTCCACACCCTGGAAAGGAATATATGGATCATTGCTCTAAGGATTTACCACATGCTTTCTATTTCATCTCGCTCAAAGGGAATCAGGCGATCAGGTCGTTTAGAGTTTATCTTAACTACATAGCAGTAGATGATATAAACTTCACATTATACAACAATAACCTTGAGATGTGCATCTTTGATAACATATCCTTATACTCCAAATGGCTAACTTGTGGGTCACGACTGATGTATTGGCATTTACTAGAGCGATTCATTCGCTAGTTTTAGTATTTGTAGGATATTCCTAGAGCCCTCATCATTGTTATACCTCCTACAATGCATCGTAGAGATATTTATGCAAAGAACCATGATCATCTGGTCCTAGAGGATGTACGTAGTCTGCCAATAGAGTTAAAACTAATTTTATAGTCTATATCACACAATTGACTAGTGTTCAATAAATTATATGTAATCCCCTCACATATAATACATTTTCAATTGTAGTTATAAAGTAATTTCCTACCATTTCTCCTAGTATCTTACCTCCATTGTCGTCTTTGTAGATGACATGTTTTTTTTTCATGCCTTAAGCTCAATGAACTTGAAATGCCTTCTATCATGTATCTAGAGTAGTCTGTATATAAGAATTAATTCATGCTTGTTACTCATAAAAAATATCACTAAAGCTATTTATATAGAGGTTATAGATCCTTAATTTTCATTTTGTCATTTAATGTTAGAAATTAGAGTTTCCTTATTTGATATCCATACAATTTTATCCCAAAGAACTATATTTTCCAATGCAACGTCTCATGAGGTATCCAAATAAGTATTTTCGTAGTTTTTCGTGCTAATTGTTGTCGTTTTATCCATTGTTGCATGTTTAATGTTGAAACTTCGTGGTAACTTGGACATTTCAACATTGATTTGGGACTTATGGTTTTAACGGGGGCGAGCCCGACTCGAGCTCAGGTTTGCTTGTTTGGTGTTTTTGTTGTTAGAACCATAAGTTCGATTTTAGGAAGGTTTTTTTTGCTTATTTTTGGATTTGACGAGCAGTGGTGAAATATGGGTTTTTGTGGCAAACATCTTCATGATATTCATGAAGTGTTCTTGAAGAACCACTGTGTTGATCTTGTTTTAGGGTGAAATAAGAGTGTTAAAGTGTTTAACGCGATGACTATGGATTAAAGGTTAGAGAGAGAGAGAGATAGAGAGAGAGAGAGAGAAGTGGGAAATGAGCACGTGAGGCTCTTCATATCTTTTTTTATTTCCCTCATCACAATCGTCCCAGACTTGTGGGGCCCCTTAAGGCCATTTTATGTGCTTAATTTTTGGTTAGACCTAAGGTCCCATGAGGGGACCCCCACCTGTTACCACACGCTTGATTGTTTCTAGCACTTGGATCTGTTGGCCATAACACAAAGAGACTGAGGTTGATTCAAATATATTGACTCCCTATTTCTCTTGACCTGAGTCAGATTGCTTTTGGGCCAGCCAATGTTGGGCCCTCTATACTTTTCGCCTTTCCATATTTTCTCTTTTACTGTGTTTTTTTTATTGTGTTGGGCCTTTAACCCATGCTAAATTTGGCTTGTTCCCTCATTTCTTGCCATCTCCCCCATGTTATTTTCTGAACCCTCACTTCCCTTTATTTTATTCCTTTTTATTTTTTCTTTTCTTTTTATTATTATTTTATTTTATTATAAAAATCATTTTAACAAAATAAAATCAATTGTATTTTATAATAAAAGTCTTTATCAACATCAAGAACTTTTGAAAATCAAATTCAAACACATTTCAAAATATGAACCAAGACGCATATTTTCCATCAACTTCTTTTCAACTGAAACGCTTTGTCAAAATATTTTCCTTAAGAAAATCGAAAGAAAAGAAACATTAGAGTATACACTACATGAAACCTTGAATAATCGGCCTGGGGCATACATCTCGGTCCTATCGAGTACTCTTCTTCTATTATAAAACACATAACAAAACTTCGATGAAAAAGGGACATATGAGTTTACACTCCTTGAAATTCCCGAACGATTGGCCCTGAGGCATACTTCTTGGTCTTATTGAACGTTCTTCTTCTGCAAACAAATTTCAAAAACACTTTGGATGAAAAAGGTACATTGGGGTACACACTTCTTGAAACCTCGAATAATCGTCCCTGAGGCAAACATCTTGGTCTTACTGAGCGTTCTTCGTCCTCCTAAAAACAATTCAACACATCGAATTTGTATTTTGTCGCCCCCGTGTGATCAAAAAACCTTTTCACAAAAGAATATTGTTAAGTTTATGCTACCGCTATACAAACAAATATTTAAGCCTCCAATTACGAGCATACAAGCAACGTTTGACTGCTAAAATGTTAACTAAACTTTCGTTCAATAGAATCAACCAACAAATACGTGGTTTTCTAGAAAGAACTATGTAACTTTAAATTCCTCATCGCACCTGAGGATACGTAAGAGCAAGGCCCGTAATCTTGTCAAACACCATGAAAAACCCTTTTTTGTGACCTTTCTATTTTCTCTTAACACTTTTAATAATCAAAAGGAAACAAATTTCATAAGTTAAAATTATATTCGCAAATCTAACTTAATCGTTCCCGTTGAGGACAACGAATGTGAGGGGTGTTAATAACTTCCATTTGAATAATCGATTCCTGAAACCGAATTTCGCTGCGATGACCATTTTTTTGTTTTAAGGGTTTTATTGATATTTCCCTTTTCTTTTGGAATATATAAAGTTCGGTGGTAACTTTGTCATCATCTCGATCGTGTGAGCGCTCCAGGTTATTTTTCGCGCCGCGACAATAAGGTTATTCCATAGAGAATGTCCAAGAGAGGCATATCTACCACCTGCTTGCCCACCCTCTTCTATTACCTAGCGACTTTCTGATGGCTCATAAGGACCCTCCTCCCGCTTCAAAATCTCTAAAGGGCAAACGTTTACACCCCGATTTTCTATATTATTTATTTAATTGAAATTATGTGTATTTAATTATTTAAATCGATTTATATGTGCATCAAATGGTGTTTGGGTTGGTAGTGTATGGTACTAGTTATTTAAATTAAATAGTAGAACTAATAATATTAGACTAATGGGAATTATTATAATTAGAAGTAGTCATTTTATTTAATTTAGTAAAATAAAAAAAAAATGAGACTTTTGGGTAGAAAATGAGAAAAATAGAGGATTAGAAAATAGGGGGAATATTTGTAGTATTTTTATTAAAATAAAATTAGAGCCAAGAGGGGATTTTGGGAAATAAGAGGATAAGTGAGTGTAGTGTTTGACGTCTCTAGTTAAGGGATATTAGGTGAATGACAAAAAGGTCAGTGAGTGGGTTTTGAGAGTTTTTACGTAAAAACAAAATTTTGTGGTGAGAAAAGGCAAGGGCCAGGGCTAAAGGAAAACTCGATTGAAGAGCTTTAAGGAACTCTTGGTAAAAAATCAAGGTAAAGGGGAGGGGGATTACTCCTAATAGGGTGTATTATGCATGTTGGGGTAGCGAGAAAAACCTTAATCCCAATAGATTCTCTTCACTTTTCCCTCTTTGATGAATCAATGATGAACATGAAATCAATTCTTGAATTGCATAATTACGTGTGTTCTTGTCTGAATTTCATGCACTATTTTGCCATGAGAATGAGGCACTCTTGTTGCTATAATTGATATAAATGTATGTTCATAAGTGTGTTGTAGATTTGATGAAAAAGTATGTTAAAACCATGATTTAATCCACAATTAGGTAATGAAATTTCATGTTAATTGGTGAATGATTGCTATTTTGATGTTAGATATAAATATTCTTAATGTTGCTATGCAATTTAGGGTCTGTGGGATGAAAATTGGAGTTCTATTTTGAACTTCATTACAGAAAACACAGTTTTATATTCTGGTTCAGAATGACGAGCGTCACCCTTATAAAGCCTTAATTGCCATCGGTTTGGAGGCGTTGGGGGAGTTAACTACTTGACGGATAGATCGTAATGGTCCCCAGGTGCGTTTGGTTGGTGCGGTCATCACATGTGTGACATGTGATTGTGACATGGAAGGTGACAAACGACACCTTGGTGACGGGTAACCCGTCACACATCCAGAACAAGCGTTATTTACTCTATTGTGCATAACTGCTTTGTTGTTTCATTTTTTGGTGTTGTGATATTTTTCAGGCTACTGACATGTCATTGTATGGTAAATGATGTTGTTGTTTACGATGGTGATTATGTTGTTGATATTATGGTGATTGTATGGAGATCATTTTGGTAAGTTGTATGTTATGGTGAATCATGCATCATGGTGTATGGACTTCGGTCCAGTTTTTAATATGCTCTGGCCCGATGGTATGGGTTCAGGAGAGATTAACTAATTCTAGTGAGGGATTAGTGAAGCGTTACTTATGGTGATAGCAACAAAGTTTTAATGTGCTTTAGTTCTGTGCTCCTTCTTGGGGTATAGCCGAGCAGGTAACTAAGTAGTTTCTTAGAGGCAGAAGGATTGCGTAGCCACAACTATTTTTTTCTTGTTTTATGTGCTTATTTAGTACTCGATGCTCTTATCTATAACACTGGACAGACGAATATTTATGTTTCCACTTGCTATTGGTTATGATGTTGTTTATGTTGGAGGCATATGACCATAACCATGTCTATGTCATGATACTCATTCATTTTAATGAAATTAATTTAGTTTAATTGATTATTCTGTTGCAATGAGCTAATGTAAGGCGAGCATGTGATGACAAGTGGTTATATTGATGCATGTTTTTATATAACTCGTGCTACAGATCATGTTTTGCTGGTTATGGGTGACACCATATGTGTTTATTCATGCTATATTTGCTTTACTTTGCATTTTGGTGATCTAGCATCCGCGGTAGAGGAAATAGGGGGATGCACATCACCTCTGCGGTCACCAGAGAGGCGTTGCCTCACCCTCTCACTTGCACAAACCTATCTTTCTAATCCTCATAAAGGTTTGTGTAGGGTTTCAACAAGCACTTGTCTGGAAGAGAACGTAACATTACCTAACCATTGTTAGGAAGAATTTATATGCTAAATAAAGAGAGGAACACCCAAACGAGGGGAGGGGCGTCCATATTACAACCGGTTATCTAGGAAACTCTAAGCATACTCCATTTATTGGGGGTGATCTAATAGAGGGTGACATTGAACATTGTCATATATTCAACTACCACTTGTATGTATTCATTTGAAAATTAATCACTGTTTGAAAACTTCTACTTCCATCATATTCTATAGAGGCATCACATTCCTTTTTGAAATATCACATTTTTTACTTACAATTATCACATCTTAATGTATGGTCATACTTTTCTTTGAAAGATTAGACTAATAGAATATTTGCAACAATTCTCTCTCCATTATATTAGAGCATATATGGTGAATTGTGTCAGTGCCATATAATATTTCTCGATTCCTCTTTTGCCATACATGTGTATAACACACTACCTTCCTTAATTCTTAAAAAGATAAGGATCATCTTATAGGTAGTGGTTAGCATCATAGAGGAATTCTTTTTTAGGTTCAAGTCGAATTCATCAGGTATCATCCTTGATATTTTTGTAATTTTACATATCGGTGAACCACAATTTTTCTCAAACCATAAAAAACTTTCATCGGGAAATTCCTTTAAAACATCATTTTTCCTATTTTGTTACCTCGTTACTCACTAGCCTTAACAGATGATCACCTTCATAATTCTCTTACCCCTTTTAATCCTTTATTTCTATATCAAATTTTTGTAATAACAACAACCACCTAAGAAATCTTGGCTTGGAATCTGAATCGGTTCTTAAGTAATTTATGATTGTATGGTCATTATATACCACAATTTTGGACCCAATGAGGTTATTCCTAAATTTTTCCAATTCATACACTATATCAAGCCACTATTTTTCAATAGGTGGATAATTTATCTATGCCTCAACCAAAACTTTGCTAGCATAATGTATGGTATGAAAATATTTGTTCTTTCTCTATCCCAAAATTGTACCAACATCATAATCATTGGCATCACACATAATTTCAAAAATCACGTGTTCAACTAGGTGCTTTTGTTATTAGGGCACTTGTAACTTTTTTTCTTCCAAATTCTCAAAAACATTTAAATATAAATTATCAAATTAAAAAAACTTATCATTGTTAAGCAGGTTGCTTAACGATTTGGAAATTTGTGAAAAGTCCTTGATGAATCATTTTAAAAAATTGGCATCATCCAAAAAGCTTATGATTCCTTTGATATTTGTTGGTGGAAGCATTTTTCAGTCACATTATTTTTTGATTTGTCAACCTATATACCTCAGGAAGGAATCTTGTGTCCAAATATACCTTTAGTAACCATAAAATTACATGTCTCCTAGTTTATAACTATATTTGTCTCTACGTACCACTTTAGTACGATGTCGAAGTTGACCAAGCATATATCAAAAGAAACTCTAAATACCAAAAAATTGTCTGTAAAGACATAATTGGAGTTTAAAATAAGTTTGAGAAAATGGCTTACATACATCATTGAAAAGTTACAAGGGAGTTACATAATCCAAATGGCATGTGTATTTATGAAAAGACACCAAATGAACACGTAAATATGGCATTCTCATGATGCTCAAGATTAATTCATATTTGATTATAATCAAGATAACCATCCATGAATCAATAAAATATTTTACCGTCTTGTATTTCCAAATATTGATCCAAAAAGGTAGTGGAAATAATATTTTTAGTTGCTTGATTGAGTCCTTTGTAATCTATACACATCATTCACCCCAATGGTTTCTCTTGTAGAAATCATCTTATTTTGTCATTCTTGATCATTCTGATACAACCTTTTTCTGGAATCACTTGAATTAGACCTACCGAAACACTATCTAAAATCGAGTAAATCATGTTAGTCTTCACCACTTCCTTCTTCACAACATCTTTCATATTAGGATTTAGATGGCAGTGAGACTGAGGTATAAGCTTTAAGTTTTATTCCATTATGCATGTTAAGGTGATATGATCCCTTTTAGGTTGGATAATGTCCATCCTATGGCCTATTTATTATCTTTCAACACTTAAATTAATATTTTCTCCTTTTGAGTAGATAAAGATTTGCTAATTATTGAAGGCTTATTGTCACACTTTTCTAAAAAAACATATTTTAAATGTGACATCAACATCTTCAACTCAAGTTTGGAATCAACAGGTTTGGTTCTTTTTTTAACTCTTCGGTTTGTTTCGAGAGGTGATATTTCTTTTAATGTCTCCAACTCCTTCAAATATTTCTCGTTATCTTGCTCTTCATGTGCATTTAGTATATTGAGAAAATACGTCAAATCTCTTTACAAGGGAATATTGATGCGCATTTACCTTTGCACATCCAAAATGCATTCATCCTTAGCAGCAACTTGAAAACACACTACTTTATCCTTTAAATTCTTCTTTAAATAGATTGAAACATATTACTTTGTTCTACACTCCGACCTTCATATTTACATGGTCAGTATCAATCATCATATGTGTAGTCTTCATAAATGGTCTGCCTAAAATGAGAGGATCCTCATCCTCTTCTTCAATATTCATTACAACAAACTTCACTAGAAACAAAAATTTGACATCCTTACTAAAATATCTTTAGCTATTTCAAATGGACGTTTGATAAACACGTCAACTAACTCTAATGTCATTTTGTCTATTTCATATCCGGTTATTAATCATGTTTATAAGTATTTTTTAGATAAATCTGTGATGAACTCATGTTCTTAATATATTATTTTATCATTAAAAAAATAATTAAAAGTATATTTATTATTATAGATCTATGATCTTAACTTATACACTTGAAAAGCTACTATTTTTATTTTGTACAATTTACATACAAAACATTACTATTTTTATAATTCCCACAAAGTTTCAAAATTTTGAAAACCATGCGCACGAGCAACATAACATTCCTAGCGTCATGTACCTCTTTTTTGGGACATCCTATAATTTTTTTCTCTTAATATAATTTTAGGTCAACATCGATTGGCATTTTCTATTTCACGTGCTCACATTTTTCTTCTTAATTTTATTCAAAAAGTGAAAACACATACTTCTCGATTTTTTGCATTATTTTTCCTTTTTATATAGGTTATGGATCGAGAATATTCTTTTGGAACTAGTAGATGTAGTAGTGTTTTTCTGCCTTACAAGAATAGATTAAGCTACTTGCATTGCATGGCTCATAACAAACGCATAGGAAGAAAGATGGATAATGCCAGGGACGGAGCTACGTGATACGTGATAGAGAGAGGGTCTATGCCGCCACTATATAAAATATTTTTTATTGTCAGTTAATTATAATCGTTAAATATTAAAAAATAATTAATTTTTATTTTAATTATTAATAAAGTAATATCAACGAATAATACTCGTAAGCTGTTAGTGTAAAACTTTTTATTCTAAAAATATATAGTAATTAATCTCTTTTAATATTATAAATAATAATTATATACTGGATAAATTATATATAAATTAAAAAAACTTCTATCGTGACCCATTTTTATTAAATAAATTTTGAATAATAATTTTATTTTCAATATTTTATTAAATTTAAAATTTTAAAGTTTTTTTAGTTTTTTGAAAAAAATATTTTATTTCATAAAATAAATGCATTTAATAAAATAAAGAATAATTCATTTTCATTGATTTTTCTATTTCTATTCAACTTTATTTCACTCTTTTCAAGCAAAGACAAATTACACATGTGCTAATTTAAAAAATAAGCTTAAAAAAATAAATTTTATATCAAAATTTTGAAAGAATAATCATAATTTTAAAATAAAAATTTGATTTTATATCTGTTTTTAAAAAATAGAAGTAAAATATATTGTTTTAATAATTAATAAAATAAATTAATAAATTTTCTTGAGTTTATCGCCTAGTGTTGTAACACATACTATACAAATAGAATCACGCTATGTAGAATTTAAACCTACGGCATAAGATTATTGTTAATCTTTTAAAAAAAATAAATTTAATCTATATATATATATATATATATATATATATATATATATATATATATATATATATATATATATATATATATATATATATATATATATATATATATATATATATATATATATATATATATATATATATATATATATATATATATATATATATATATATATATATATATATATATATATATATATATATATATATATAAAGTTTAACATATTGATATGAATGATGGGTGATAAAATTGATATATTTTACTACTATAATATTAGTTTAAAAAATTATTGAAGATTGAAATCATCATATCTTATGAAATTGACATGTAAAATTAAGGGTTAAAAAAATGTAATATGAGAGGTGTCTTTTGTGTTTAAACGTTCTATCCCTAATCTTATTTTATGTAAGATTTAACTATTTTTCTAATACTAATCAAGATTACTATATTTTGAAAAGATACATCTAATAATTTAAAAAAATAATTATATTTCATATAATTTATTTTCTTGTTAAAAGTGTGTTTATAATTAGAGACCAAAAGAATGTTAGGTTTTGAACTTTAAGACTATAATTAAAATGAATTTAGCTTAGCATTCACATTAAGATGGTGCTAATTAAGAGTTATTCACATTGGGTTTGTGACTTTACTGAGGTCTGAATTTGTGTTCTGTCTCATGAAAGGTTGTCAAGTGGGCCAATTTCAAACGTGGAAATCACATTTTGACTATAATTCATATGCTAAATATTCATTATATTTTTATTGTTTTAAAGTTTTAAAAGATCAATATATTTTTTAAATTAAAAGATTAAAATGAGTTAATTTGAGATACAAAATTAAAAAGATATTAAGGGTCTATTTGTAAAAATAGCGTTTGACTAATTTATGGTTGATGGATGATTATTAATAGCTTATAATTTATAACTGATGATTGAGACGGATAACTAATAAATTAATTGAAATATTTGGTAAAATTAACCGTTCAACTAAATTATAAATGTAAAATAATAAAAAAGATATTTAATATATAATTATTTCATTTTAAATTAAAATATACTATAAAAGATAAAAGTGAGTTTTTGTTAATATAAAAAGATAAAAAAGATAAAAAAACTATAAATTATAAACTAAAATGCTATTTAAAATAGTGTTTGAAAAATAAGATATAAACAAGTAAAATAACATATCAGCTCGTGATGAAAACATCGTTATTAAATAAAATAATATATAAATTTATGATAAAAAGATCATTATCAAACAGATTTAAATTATTATATAAATTTATAAATTATTAATACGGAAACGTGTTTTTACCAAAAAGAGCCTAAATCTAAATTTTATTATCTATATTTTTAAATATAAGTTTTTTTTTTACAAAATCACAGAAGTTAGAAAGGTTAAAAGTTATGTTTTAATTATTGTTGATTTTTTAAAATGATAAAAAATATGTACAATAAGATAATTGACAATAGAGGTTTAAGAATATAAATAAGATAAAAGTTAGAGTACGAAGTCAATAAAAAAAAAAGAGATTTGAAAAAAAGGAAAAAATATATATTTATTTAAATTTCTTGTATCAATTTTAAAATTTAATCAGAGCCGGGTCAATAATTTTAAATATAAAGTAAAGTTTGAAAGGAATTCTAATGTACAGTTTATTTTTTGTCTGCATATGTTTTTGTTATAAAATTTAACATAAAAACAATTTTTACCTGTTATGTTTAGGCATGTCTGATGCCCATACAACATAAAGCATAACTGTCTCGTATTCATAGTTCACACCTGTCGCCTTACATTAATTACACGTTAATAATAAATATAAATGTGTTATCAATTTGTTTTATTTTCTATAATCTATAAGATAATAGTTTTTTTTTTCTTTTCAAAAGCTCAAACAAAAATGCTATACTTTACTAGATTTAAGATTGGTAGCATGTGAGCATATAAAGTGAGAATATATGATAACGGTTGGTTGATACTCTACAAAGAAGGGTGACCGGGTGGTGCACCTGCAAATGTTATGATGATCAAGTATGTTGTGGTTGAGATATCTATTATTAACACTTCAAAAACTTATTGCCCAAACTTACCTATTTGCCCTTTCCTTACAATAAATTTACACTAGCAAAAGGCCATAATAGTAATCAACTAAATGTCAAATTAAATTTGATCCAAGACTCTTTTCTCTTGCCAAATGTCATTCATCTATTTGATGCATCACAAAAGTGTTTTCCCCTTCCCACATAAACCTTCTCAAAAGTTTGTGTTTTTAACCCTTCAATAACACATACTTCAAATATGGTGATAGTGATGTTGTCAGCATCTTCTCTATCCAACTGCGCAGAACTTTGCTCTGCTACTCTCAACGTCTTTATGCTAATTGAGTTTTTATCTCACTCTAATGTCCATTAGCTAAATACCTTCAACGACTATTTGTACCATGGTAGCTTTTAACAACTATCTGTACCATGGTAGTTTCGATCTTCAACGAATCTATTATTAGTATTTATTTAAAGAAAAAGATTGAAAATATTCATAAGTTCCAAACCTCTCAAGAGAATGAATGTGAGTTGAATATTTCGTGACTGTATTCATATGGATGTGATACTAGCTCAATGAAATAAGTTGAGAGAAACACACTTCAAAATAATATATAACCAAAAGGGTTAAGTGTGTGAGAGCAGAGTGAAACATATTCACATACATTATGAATATTAAATATGTGAATATGTTCATTAGAGCAGGAAGGCACAATAAGATGAAAATTTGTGCAAGGAAAGAAGAAGAATGAAAACTTCATTCTTCTACACTCAGGAGCAATCAACTCAAATTTTCTCAAGAGTGTAAACCTTTGCGTATCTGTTTATCCAAGAAACACATGTATGAACACAAGGGTAATACCAGATCCCTTTGTTGAGATAATCTAAATACTCTAGCCTCTGTGTTGAGAGTAAAGTCTTTTTCTGATGATTGAGCAAAAAGTCTTGAACTGGATGTTTAAGCATTAAAGTCTCATTCTTGCGGGCCAAGCAAGGAAGTCCTAAACGGATAGTTTAGGTAGTGAAGTCTCATGCTTGGGGAAGAGCAGGAAGTCCTGAACTGGTAGTTCAGGCAAGGAAGTCTCGATTTGAGTGATTGAGCGGGAAGTCCTGAATTGGGAGTTTGCAAGGAAGTTTCAGGCTTGTGGGTATAAGAAGAAGTCTCTTTTTGTGGGATTGAGAAGGAAGTTTTGAGCTGTTGGCTTAAGAAATTGAAATAAGTTTGATTATAGTTAAAAGCTCTTGTGTTGCAAGAGGACTGGACTACTCTCAGTTGAGAGGAATCAATATATATTGTGTGTCTCTTTATTTACTTCTGCATTTGTATTTCGCTGTGCAAACATACTTTGAAGTCATACTCTTATCTGATTCAGCCTCTTACTTACATTAGAATCTGAGCTTGACACCTCATGTTCTAACACAGATTTAAGAAAAGGAAGTAAGCTTTTCACTTTCGTTACTTATCTTAATATCAGACTCTAAACATGGTTTAGAATCTGATGGTTCAGAAACAATAGTAGAAAAAAGTTTTAATATTTAGACATACACAATTCAACCCTCCTTTCTTGTGTGTTTTTTTCACCTTCACCATCTTCATATTAACAAATTTATTTCTCTTTTGTGTTAGAATAAGATTTGTTTATGACATATATTCTTGGTTTTGATGATAATAAAAGTATTAAAAGAACAATAGTGTTATCTAATGTGTGTTAAAGTATGCAGGTTCTTATGCTTACAGAAATATATTCAGAACCGGATATAAAGGCGCACTTAAGAGAAGTTGAGTTACTTTCTTCTGATGGTACAGAGTCTGAAGAACACCCTCTAAGTGATATCTGACGTATACTCTGAAGCTGAAGGCCTCAACATCAGAAGAAGCAACACATTGTATCTACACTTGGTAATTGTATTAGCTTCTGGTGATCGTTCAGAAGTAGCAGCAAAACTAAAGCTATTCGTATTGCAGAAAGCAAGCTACATTGTCAAATTAGTTTATTAACTAGAGTCTAAGTTCACATGCTTTACGGATAACAAATCTCAATGGATCTATGGTATATGATCTCGTTGAAGACGTAATGGTTAAACATGTTACACAATGGATTAAGATCTTTTAGTGTATCTATCTTCAATGTCACTTGTACTATGGAGAAAAGAAATACACTTGATCAATTTATCTCTTCCAATGGATAGTCTTCTGCAACTTCTATATAAGTAGCTAAAGGTTCAATTTGAATCTTTAACAAGGAATAAGAAGGAGAAGGAATGCCAAGAAGATTAGAAGTGTTCAACATTTCTATCTGAATGAAGACATAACATGATCAACAATGAGCAACACTATTGAATATGTAGAATCTTCTGTTACTTGTTGTAAATTGTAACAAACCTTAAGATTTCCTAAACATTGAATATCTTGGAAATCTTAAGTGCTTAAGGACTTTGTTAAGGTGATTACCATGTACCTCTGATCTTGGTATCAAGTACACCTTGTTCTCTATTTTGCTGAATACGTTGTTTAACAGTTTAGATCAAAGTCTCTTGCTAAGTGATTGAGCATAAAAGTCTCTAGTTGAAATGCTTGAGCTAAGTAAGTCTCTTTCTATATGCTTGAGCATTGAAAGTCTTGATTTGTTTTAATTAAACAAGTTAAGTCTTGGATTGAGAATCTGAGCAAAGAAATCTTAGATGGTGCGTCTGAGCAGTGAAGTCTTAGATTGAGAACCTGAGCAAAGAAAACTTAGACAATGCGTCTAAGTAGTGAAGTCTTGGAACGAGGATCTGAGCAAAGATGTCCTAGACAACGGGTCTAAGTAAGGAAATCTTGAACCATGAGGGTTTAAGAAAGGGAAGTCTTAGGATCGGAGAATCTAAGTAGAGAAGTCTTGATCATGTCCTGATTGAGCAAGAAGTCTTAGGTTGTATGTCTGAGAAGTAAAAGTTTTGTGCTTAAGTGCATAAGCAGTTGTAATTATGAGTTGATTATAGTGGAAAATATCTTACGGTGCAAGGGGACTGGACTACTCCCAGTTTGGAAGGAACCAGCATAAATCTGTTGGGTTCATTGTTCTATTTTATTTACTTTTGATATATTTTCTGTTGCACTTGTTATCAGGTTCTGAACTAATGTTTAGAATTTGAACCCTGTTCAAAAGCAGAAATATTTTTAGTGAACACAATTCAACCCCCCATTCTTGTGTACTTTTCTCACCTTCATTATGGCTATCACAAAATGTAACCTAGTTTCTTTCTCTTATAAATTGCATATTGCAACTACTTTCAAAATAACAATATTCACAAGAGAATACCTTGTGGGAGGAGTAACCAATATGAATAAGAATATTTGGCTTGCCATGCAAGACTTGTTTATGATGCCTTTGAGATTTCTCATTCCACTAAGGATACATATGTTGATGGAGTGTTTGTCTACCATATAAGTTACAATAGTACAAGGTAATTGAGGAGACAATCTTAATGCACTGTTAATCGTTTTTGACCAGATGTTGAGACGTGTTACTTGACATTCTGCATTCTGTTTTATATTATAAAACACATGTTTAACAAGATGTTGAGACATGTTGCCTGACATTTTGTAATCCGTTTTCTAAATAGGAGTAATACATTATTTCTTTGAATATGATGGCTCACCAGCATGTATAACCTCTCTCATGTCTTTGAAGGTCACAATATTATTTGCTTGATTAGATTCACCTTCTTCATCCTGGGAAAAATTGAGCATAAAGCTTTTGGTTTAATCTAAAATCTTTGTATTCTGCTTGACCTTCACAATCTTCATAACTATTTTTGGGTTTATTCTTTGAAGGATAAATAATATTTGATCTATGAAGTGCTTCTCGTTCATTGAAATTCTCCATCTTAAACAGAATAAGAACCCTAGAACTCACCCAAACATAATAGGGTTTCTGCTCTGATGCCAATTAAAATCCTGTTCTTATAAGGAAAAATGTTGGACCAGATGCTTGGGACAACGTGTACAATGAGTTTATGACAGATAACAAATTCTATGGACAAATATAAGACACGAGGTCTGGGACATTGTTTACCAGAAAGTAAATACCAATCACACAACCAAGTTATGACAGATTAACTTATACAAGATGATGAAGCAGAAAAGCAATAAATAACACAATAGAATTGTTAACTCAGTTCAGTGAAACCACACCTATGTATGTGGGAATTCTACATAAGAAAGGAAATCCACCATATTGAATTAGTACAATTATTCTGATAGGAATATCAACCCCATGATTATCAATTCCTCTTCCTAATTCTAGTGACTTTCTATTTAGGTCTATCCCTAATTCTGAGAACCCCTCTCACTCTCTTTTAATCACTAATCTCATGTGACACGCTTTGATAGACAACTTAAAGAATGTTGAATTTCAACTCAACTATACAAACCAAAACTAAGCCATATGACTGAAGCAATAATGTTGTGTATAAGTAACACAACCAATTGGAATTAGTAGCTTTTGATCTCGTCTAGAATTAAAGAAGATTTGGTTGTGGTCTGTTTTTCTACAAAAATATCCAAACAATATGATCTGTTATGATTCAAATTCAAATTTAAATCTCTAATTTAAATTGAATGAATTAAGTCAAACTTAAATAAACAAATCAACATAAATGCATTGCTAAAAGATAGCAACAAATATGCAACAAATTTGATTGAAGCAACTAGAAAATCATGCGTAGAATTACATCCCTCATGACCTGTTGACAAGGATTAGATGTTGTATTGGACACATGTTGAAGCATTGTGTTCCACATGTTGCACTAAAACATCCAAAATTATTCTGTTCATATAAATATTCTTTGTAGAGTAAATCATAGATTAAAAATATATGAACCAAAACTTCATTCAATAAAAATCCAATCAAATTTTCTCTGACTAAATCAAATCCAAATCTTTTAATTAAATCATATCACCCATATTCATGATTTAATAAAATCTTTTTCAAATTGATTTGGATTAATAAACTTCTTCCAAAAGTCAACTTCTGCATCTTTTGAAAAAGTTAACACCACAACAATTCTATAGGAAATCTGAAGCTGACCAAAACTCAATCCATACACTAAGAGGTCATATAATATGTGTTGAACATTTTTCTTAACAAGTTGCTTATAACCAAATCTTAAATTAGAAACAAACACAATCAAGTTCAGATTTCTTCATCAAATCTAACTAACAGACTGAGGTCAGATGCTGAAACACATGCTAAAATATTTTATTTGACATGCTACCTTTAGACAAAATACTTCTTATACATAATGTCATTTTATCTAATACATAAGTTTAAGTAATTAACATTTAGACAAATTAATCTCAAAAAACCGAAATTAAATCATGAGTAAATCAATTTTAATTAGACTTTTACTTCAATGAATCATCAAAAAAGTCTTGTACAAGAATCATAATTCAAAACTTTCTTTCATAACTTTCTAGTATAATTGACTAACTTAGCACACACTAGACTTGAATCTTCTTATAGTGTTAAAAAGTAAAGAAAAAATCTTTTTCATGCATCGTGGGCGGCATATACTCACAACTTGCCTTTGAACCCATTGAACATAACCTATTTCATTTATAATAACTACATAGCAAAATCATTAGCTCTATATAGATACATATTCATAACTAGATTATTATAATTAATCCATTTGTGACTTTCAAAATGTTGAATAAAACTTACAAGATTCATCTAAATTTGGTTATCATCAATTATAAAGTGATGATTAGTGAGTAAGTGTCATGAGAGACAGCTTGACTAGACCATATAATTTCATGTTGAATTGAATGAACTTGAATGTATAATGTAATTATCAAAGGAAAAAATTAATTATTTTTTTAGGTACTAACTTTTTCTAGAAAGACTTTAATATGGCAACTATAGTTAATTATTTTAATTATTTGTGGAATTTTAGTTTTGAAAGGATTTGGATTATAACAATGTATGTTGTTAGAATAGCTGGAAATCTAAGATAAAGTAAAGTATTGAATCTAACATTTCATGTCAAACATTCTTAATATTATTTTTAATTGACCGTTATCCATTACACTTTGGTTATTATATCTTTTCTAGTAGCTAAGCAAATATATATTATAGTAGTTGTCACTAGAAAATTTTGGGTGCTTCTGCAAATTGAGAAAATAATGTGTTAATATTTGTTAATGAACTTGATACAGCTAATAACACTCAATTGATTATGCTGAAGAATGAATTATATTCATTAAGACAGACTTTTGGAGTTTGTTTCAAACTATGGATAACATTTTTTTTCTCAAATTAATGAGTAATATTGTGATCTTTAAAATTTAGGATTGTGAGATATATATCTCTTCGTTTATATGGTTATTATAAAAAGCCGATTTTACGTCTATTTAGTAAAATTTAAAGTTTAGAAAGTAAGTGAAGGTAAATAGGAGTCTAATAGTTTTTAAATGAGCTATATGAGTATAATTATCCTCGTAGTCTATTTCTTCATCTTGATTATATTTTTTTACCACTAATCTTTTTTTATTTCAAGTAACTACGTGAGAATGTCCTTCATGAATTTAGCATACTTTGACATTTGCTCCAATGCTTCGGAAAATGGAATATTAATTTGCAATTGTTTATGTTCATAAACCGAGCATAGTGTCTCGCATTGTCTTTCCTTGTCGGAGCATGCGGGTAAGGCAAACTTTGAATCGGTATCATGTTCACTTTCTCTTTTCCTTTTCTCGACTTTCTCACTCTTTCCTCTCTCTTGCTTTTCTCTCATTCCTCTTTTTTTTCTCACTTTCTCATTTTCAACTAAATCTCCCTCAACATTTTTTCTACTTCTCCCTCAACATTTTCAATTTCTTTTTCAACTACAACTTCCTCCCCCACTACCTCCTCACCTACGCCCATATCAATTTCTCTACAACTTCTTGTAAGAATCGCCTTGCAATGCTCCTTCGGATTTGGAGTAGCGGTAGTCGTGAAAGGTCCTTTTTGTTGATCGGCCAATTGTTTTGATAATTGGCCAACTTGAGTCTCCAAATTCTTGATAGCCGCATCAGTGTTCTTTTGATTTGACATTGACATTTGCATGAATTTAGTAAGAGTTTCCTCCATCTTTGACGGTGTTCTTTGAGTTTGTGGAGGTTGAGTGTAGTTTTGATATTGTTGACGGTTTGAATTTCCGGCTTCTTGCGGCCTCCACGGTTGTTGGTAACCTTGATTTGATCTTTGATAACCTTTATTTGCTTCTTGATAAGGTGGTCTTTGTTGGTATCCTTGATTTTGATTTCTGGCATATTTGGCTTCTTCCAAAACGGGAGGACAATATCCGGTAGGATGGTCACCTTTACAAAATTCGCAACTTGCCACTTGAACTTGAGTAGGAACTTCTTGCATCTCTTTGATTTGTTGTGGAAGCTTTGATATTTGTTGAGTTAAAAGCTCCACTTGTTGCGTAAGAAGTTTGTTTTGGGCAAGAATAACGTCATTCGTATCTAACTCGAGCACTCCTGGTTTTCTTTGAGCTACCCCACGGTTATGATTCCCTTGGTGATCATTAAGTGCCATCTTGTCAATAATTGCAATTGCATCTTCGGCGCTTTTAGATATCAAAGAACCTCCCGTCGTAGCATCCAATAAGATCTTGTGAACCGAAAGGAGAAAATTGCGAAAAATATGAACTTGAGTAAGTTCATCAAAACCGTGTCCTTTGCATTTTCTTAACATAGACTTGAATGTCTCCCAAGCTTCGTTGAGGGATTCACTTGCTCCTTGTGAAAACACAACTATCGTAGTTTTATCTTCCATGAAACCGTTATGTGGAAAGAACCGTTCAAGAAACTTCTCTTCCAAAAGATTCTAATCCGTCATGATTGTTGTAGGTTGATCAAGATACCATTCCTTCACTTTCCCAATCAAGGAATGAGGAAATAGTCTCCTGAACAATGACTCTTCGTCAGCTTCGGTTGCTCTCGTTGCACCCGCAATCTCATAGAATTTTGTAAGATGCGTAAACGGATCCTCATGATCTAACCCCATGTAAAGATTTTGATAAATAAGTGTTAGGATTCCCGTCTTCATCTCAGATTGTCTTCCATTTTAAAGATTACGTACGAACTGAGCGGTGTGTCTTGAACTGTTTGTACAAGGGACAGAAACTGGCGGTGGAGGTGGAGGTGTGCTGCCATAATTGGTGAATTAGGTGGAGTGGATGAAGAAGATTCTCCGAGCTCTTTTCTTTCAATAGCTTGTTGCCGTCTTTGCCTTGTGCGACTATTGGTACACCGAGCGGTTCTCTCAATCTCAGGATCGAAAAGAAGGTTTTTTGGCCGAACCTGTCCGCCCATAAACGAATTCTGCACACGAACTAAATAAATTAAAAAACACAAAAAATTACAAAGATAAAAGATTCACAATACAAAAATCTTAAAATCACTAAACTATTGCAATGCTTGCAATATTCAACTAACAATCCCCGACAACGGCGCCATTTTGTTAGAAAGTATTTTGCGGTAGTGTTTTATCGTATCCACGGGGATTGTAGAGAATATAGATTCTTGCCGTTCAACGGTTTAATGACTTAAGAAAAATGGGGTTTTTATAATGGTTTCAATTTCGTAACTTAAGTTTGCAAAATTTAAAATGAAATAAAAGTCGGTCTAAGTTTGATAAAAGCATGCCAAGATTAGGGTTCATTACTCCGTCCTAAACGTATCCAACCAATCAAATATGTGAAAAAAGTTCTAACCAACATAACCGCGTATCCTCGCAAAAACGTTCATCTCTAAAACAATTTCGTGAATGTTATTGTTTCGACCGTTAGATGATCTCTCTAAATAACAATCGAAACAACAATCATTAAGCTCGATGCAAAGCGGATATCAACTTTCAAATCTATCTCTAGCATTTGTATAGTTGATAGATGAAGATATTAGGTCAAGACTTGGAAAGTACATGTCTAAAGCAACTCAAACCATAAATGTACAAATATTAGCAAATAACTTTATCTATATTGATCATAACATTGTTCACATACAAGAGATTAAGAAGAATACATAAAATCTGAACTAACTACTCCTAACCTTGACAAGAGAGGGATTTAGCCACTCATTTCCATGATAGCTTGAGCAACAAGTTTCGGAAGAAGGTTGATCAACATCCGAGTCGAATAATCGAGAATGGATGGGAATCCACCTTCTTTTGGTGAAATATTGCTAAGAGATGATGAGAAATGAGAGAATGGGTTTCTAGGTCAGAAAATCCTCTCAAAATGCAAGTACAAGACAAAAGATATTTTTACAAAAAGTAGCCCATGCTACTTATAGAAGGGTCACTTGAGCTGTCATGTTCGCCAAAAGTGCCACCTGAAGTGTCAGTGCCCTGTGAACTCTACCCAGACAAGTATCCAAATATTCCCTAAGGCGAGTAATCCTTCACTGTGAACTTCGCCTAGCGAGTTCATGGCCCTTTCCTTGCTGTTTTAAGTCTGAGAGTGTTTGTTGGTTACTCGTTGCTTCTTCGCCTAGTGAGTGCTTCGCTGCCTCCCTCGCCTAGCGAGTTTATGTCCCTTTCCTTGTTGTTTTGGGTTCTTGGCCTTCGCTACATAGTTCTCCTAGCGAACTTTGTGAAGTTTTGAAGGGGGCTTCGTTGGCCAGTTCGCCTAGCGAACTTGCTGATGTTTGCTTGCTGTCTTGGTTTCCTTGCCATCTTTCTTGTGTCTTAATTCTCACTATTTCATGCCAAATTCCTTCATAATAACACAAAATTAAGGGTACCAAGATAATTTTACACAAAGTTGCAAACCAACCAAAGCAAGAGTGTTTTTTAACACTTTCTTGATAAAAAAGGAGTGAAAGATGTCCATATTTGATAGCTCCAATAAGCACAATTGGACATCTAACAGTCTGCCCTCAATCCAAAATCGAATTGAGATACTTGCAATTAACCTTAACTTTGTAAAATAGTTTATACAAGAGATGAAGAACTCAAACCTCAAAATCTCTATAATTTGTGTTGATTCTTGCACCTTTAAACCCTTGATCAAAGCTTGATTAAATGACTAACAATGCGGCTATAATCCTCCGATTATCCTGAGCATGCAACTCGTTGAAACCCAAGATTCCCAAACACAATTCACTATCTCGCTCTACTCCCTTGCAGGAAAACCACCTTATCCCAAGCCATTCACTCGGTCGAATTTGTGTAGACGTGATTTTGTCCAAAACCTTCAAATCACACCGATCTTGAAGGAAAATCCCACCTTTGTTTTCTTATTTGAAACACACAAAGTTCCCAACCCAATATTCTCAGTTACACCAAACCTAATTGGACGTTATCAACCCTAATCTAGATGGTCACCCAATCGAAAAATGATTATGCGTAGTTCAATTGTGTGTACGCATAGAAGAAGGGACATAGATGATAAGCAACTTTGTAATTTAGTTTTGTTTAGGTTATACTCTCTAGAAACCTTTTTAACTAGAAGAAGGTGCATGTATGAGTATATATATATATATATATATATATATATATATATATATATATATATATATATATATATATATATATATATATATATATATATATATATATATATATATATATATATATATATATATATATATATATATATATATATATATATATATATATATATATATATATATATATATATATATATATATATATATATATATATATATATATATATATATATATATATATATATATATATATATATATGTATGTATGGTTGGAAATAGACAAAGAGAATGAAAGAAAAATAAGATGCAAAAAGAATATTTAAAGTTTAAAGTTGCATAGGTCAGCCTGTGAATGTGTTCAGGCCGGTCTGTAAGGAAACCTGTGGGCAGAGTCTATAGACTTCGTTCTTGGTGCGTGGGAGCCAACCTGTAACTTGGATGTGCCGACCTGTACTGAAGCCAATGCTTCCATAGGTCGACCTGAACTCGTATAGGTCGACCTGAACTTGTATAGGTCGGCCTGTGCAGTTATGTTGACACATAAAACTTGGTTTTTGATGTGTATGACATGCCTAAGACCTATCAAACTTGTTCAAAGACTATTTTTATGCAGCTTAAGGCTAAAATGACAAATGCACATCTAAATTTAGGTTGACATCGTCCAATATATAAAAATGTTATGATATACTACCTTGTTTGACATCATTCAAAACCCGGTTGAGTTTTTAGATGTCACTCACAGACCAGTTAGATCGTGAACCGAAAGGTAGAGCGGTCCGGTTAGGTTATCAGATCATAGTTGCAATTGATCCGATAAAAATCGATGTGACTCAGCCGGTTTACTAGTCAAAGCAGTGAATCGTTGAATTTCTTGATCTGACATATTGATTTTTTGTGTTTATTATTTTTCGACTTAATTATAATTTTAATCTTATACTTTATTTTTTAAGTTTGGGGCTTCTGTTTTTAAATTCAATTTTATTAATATTTATAAATATGTTATTTTATTATAATAATTAAATAATATTAAAATTATAAAAATATTTTTTTTCTAAATTTTAAGAATAAGACTCGTAACGTTTTAAAATGATAAGAATGATAGTTTTAGTAACAAAACCATAAATCTCTTTAATCTTTAATTTCTCATTAAACTTATTTTTTATTAGTCATATAATATAATAATATAATAAATTTAAAATATTAAAAAATTAGTTATACCATACAATAATACTTTAAATTAATAGAAGTTTTGAAAAAAATATGTTATATATCAAAGAAAACTATAATTATATTTTTACATCATTAAAATTTATTGGGTCCGACCAATGATCTATTTGCCCGATCAATAAATCAGTGATTCAATAATTTAACCGGATCGATAATCGGTCTAAATTTTAAAATAATATTACTCTAAAATAATAACTCTGGAGAACAAATCGATAATAGAACACCTTAAATGAGATGATTTTGATTTTTCTTTAATTGATTTATATTTTAATCCACTAGCATTTTGGATTGCAATGACAAATTTTGCATTAACACCAATTGCTCAATCTTTCGACCTAATTGCCTCCACAATTGAAAATTGGCATAAAAACATATATTCTATGATTGTAACATTGATTAGTTTCTTATAAACATATAGCTTTGGATATGATGAGAGTGAAAAGTTGATTACTTACAAGGACAAGTTTGAAATAGATGTCCACAACTAACAACTTACAAAAATGAATGGTTCTACCATTGCCAGATATGAAGTTGGAAAGTGTCACATACTGCCACACCAAGCCTTTCCGACATTATATGAGTTTTCATTTTTGTAATATTAATAATATAGATTCCTTCCAAAGGGAAGCAACACTTTTATACAGTGAGGATATGAGTAGACTATGAGAAGCATTACTTCAAGAAAGAGTGGAAAAAAATGCCATAAAGAAGAACCTAATACAGCCACGTAATTCAAGCTGACCAAAAAAGTCGTGAATACAGCATAATACTACCACCTTTTCCCTTTTCATACGCAAATTATTTGAATTTTGTCACAAAAATAGTCAATTTTTCAAAGGTACGTTTGCCTGATTTATTCTCCTCGCTAGGGCGGAAAAGGGACAAGGGTTGCTCTCGCTTTGTCTCGATGAAGGTGTTTGATATTTACTTCGAGGGACGGAAGAATTTTAAGAATCTTTGTTTCTTAGTTACTCCTTAGATTTCGTAAGTACATTCTTCATTTTTACTTCTTTCTGATAATGATCATCTTTCCAACTCTCTTGTTTGAAGTCGGCAAAATGGGGAACATGATCTGAAATGTTAAATTTGAGATCATTCACTACAAAAAAAACTGGATCCTGCCACGTGAAATTCACTTCACAACAAGGAAAATCACTTTACAAACTGATATTAGCGACGTGACTATTCACGTGGCAGGAGGACGTGTGACAACTTTGTTGCCACGTGAAAATCACTTCACAACTTGTGACGTGAATATCACGTGGTTAAGAGTTTTTTTTGTTTTTTTAAATTAATTAATTTTTTGATAAGTTTAAAATTAATTTATATTTAAAATTATAATTATAGTTTGTCCACTCAATTTAATAAATACAATTTATTTTTAATAATAATTTAAATTGAAAAATTAGTAAATATAAATAAGAAAAATTAATAAATATAAATAAATATCAAAATTAAGAATAAATTTTTTAAATAAAAAGTGTATAATATACTAAAATGTAATTAATATTTTACAAAAATAAAAATTTAAAATTAGAATAAATGATTCGGATCAATCTGGATCGGGAAAACTGTCAATGTCAAAATCATTGTTATCCTCGTCATCCAACTGTTGTCGACCACCCACTTCTTCATTTCCAACAACTGGATTACCGCCACCTTGCGATTGCATAAATTGGCGCATCATCGCCTCTATTTCAGCTTGCCTCTTATTCATTGCCTCTATCTGACGTTGTTGCTCCTCCATTTGGATTGCTGTTTCACGTCTCGCTTCAGTTAGCGCTAGGGATGGCAACGAGGCGGGTCGGGGGAGGGTTTAACAATACCCGCACCCGCACCCGCCTCCATGTAACAGACCCGCCCCCGCCCCCAAATCCAATCGGGGGTGAAAATTTACCACCCAGACCCGCCCCCAGTAGAAAACGGGTGCACCCGCACCCGCCCCACCCCCACCCGCAAAAAATTATTATTTTTTAATTATAATAAAAATTAGTAATTTAATTAAAAAATTGATTATTTTAATAAATTAATAAATTATTTAATTAAAATTTTAATTAATAAATGAATATTAACTTGATTAATTTTATTATTTTAATTGCAATAAGAATATTAATAACTTAATTAAAAGTATAATTAATAAATAAATATTAAAATAAATAAAATAAGGAAATCAAAATAAAATATATTATTTGGGGCGGGGCGGGGGCGGATGCGGGCGGGTCTTAGTGTCTACCCGCACCCGCACCCGTAGTTAAGAACCGGGTTTCACCCGCACCCGCACCCAATTAAATCGGATTTCCCCCGTTAATTTCGGGGCGGGCTCGGGCGGGTGTGGGCGGGTCCGGGTTTGTTTGCCATCCCTAGTTAGCGCTAGTTGTCTTACCGTTTCTAGCATCTCGGGGGTTATTCTGGTGGATGTGACGATCCCTCGCCATCTCTAACTCTTTGAAATAGAGTTATGCCCCCTTTCTCATACCACCGGCCAAAGCTCCAGTACCAAATAAACATCCATTCGGTCCCTTTCCGCCAGTTACTAAACCCCAAATGTAAAAATCCACTCGTGGATTAAGCGGCTCGGAACCTCTTGGAGTATACTGAGGATTCTCTGTCAAAAACTGTGTGAGCAATACTTGATAATCCTTCTACACAAAAAATAAAATAAAATAAATTGAATACAACTTAAATAATTTAAGTTAAATTAAATAATAAATTTTGCCACGTGATTTTCACGCCACAATATCTCAGTTGCCACGTGATAATCACTTCACAAAATTTTCATAAAATAAAAAAAATAAAATAAAATAAAATAAAGTGAAACGATTTACTTACCACAACTTTTTTGGTGCGTTCGTCAACAAAGCCCTCTGATTTCTTTGTTCTAGTCTTTACAACTAGCTCAGTCATGAGTGGAGGTCTCCCCAATCTCTTTTCCTAAATAATAAAATTAACTTTAGTTAAAAATATATAATAAATCATAATATAACTTAAAATAGAAGTAATAATTACCATGCGTCGAGCATGTTCAGCAATACTTATACTTCCAACTGCATTAAGGCTACCCTTTTTCAGATGCTCTCATTTTCTTTGCTTTTTCAGATCTTGCTTTAAATTCAGCATCTGAATCCCAATAAATAAGAAGCTCATCAAAAGCTTCTTTGCCTATCCAGTTGGGACGAATATTTTCAAGTTCCCAACGCTTTCTAGCACGCCGTAGCATCTCAAAAAATCGAACTGCTGTTCTGCCAAAATAATTTTTTCTAACCCCTTTCTCATTCATTTTTTTCCACATACACTTTTCCTACAATGTTGTAAGACATCCAGATAAAATAGTTAGACAATTATAATAAAAAATAATTAAAACAAAAATAACTTAAAAAATAAATTACATAACTTAACAAAAATAAATTAATTATACCTTAAATAAATTAAACCAAGCTTCTCTTTCGTCCCCTTAACTTCTCTAAATCTCTTCCAATAATAATAATAATATAAATATAATATTGTTTCTAATGTAAATATAACCAAATAAAAATAAAACGTTAAAAATAATATATTTAATTTTTAATATTCAGTTTTTAATATATAATTTTATACTATATATAAAAATTTGTTTTTAATAACAAAAATCTGTTTTTAATGACAAATAATAATAATAATATAAATATAATATTATTTTTATAAAACATTAAATATAAGATATTTGATTTTTAATATTTAGTTTTTAAAGTAATAAAATATAAATAAATTTAATAACACATAAAAATTAAAAATATTGTTAATATTTAGTTTTTAATATTGTTACTATATATAAAAATTTGTTTTTAGTACACATAAATATTAAAATAATAAAACATTAAAAATAAATTTAATATTCTGTTTCTATATTTTATTAATATTCTGTTTTTAATATTTTATAACCAAAAAATAAATAACACATTAAAAATAATATATTTCTGTTTTTAATATTTTATTTCTAAATATATTATTCTATTTCTAATTAATAACAAAAATCTGTTTTTAACAACAAATAATAATAATAATATAAATATAATATTATTTCTATAAAAGATTAAAAATAAGATATTTAGTTTTTAAAAATAAATTTAATATTCTGTTTTTAAATTTTATTAATATTCTGTTTTTAATATTTTATAATTAAAAAATAAATAAAACATTAAAAATAATATATTTTTGTTTTTAATATTTTATTTCTAAATATATTATTCTATTTCTAATAACACAAATCTGTTTTTAATAACAAATAATAATAATAATATAAATATAATATTATTTCTATAAAAGATTAAAAATAAGTTATTTAGTTTTTAATATTCAGTTTTTAAAATAACTAAACATAAATGAATTTAATAACACATAAAAATTAAAAATATTGTTAATATTCAGTTTTTAATATTATTACTATATATAAAAATTTCTTTCCTTTTTTCACTCCTCTCATTTATAAACAAAATTTTGTTTTATTGTTAATAATATTTCTACAAAATTCGTTTTTAATATTCAGTTTTCTATAAATATTCAATTTTTAATATTGTTACTATATATAAATATTTCTTTTCTTTTCTCACTTCTCTCATTTATAAATAAAAATTTGTTTTGTTGTTAATAATGTTTCTAAAAAATTCGTTTTTTAATAATAAATAATAATAATATAAACATACAAAAAAATATTAACAACAATCCAACATTATTAAATCAAACTAAAATAAAAAATTAAATAGCAAAAATACCTCTCCTTCACACTCCTTCTATCTTCTTCAACCTCCTTCTTGTTCCTTTTCTCACTAACAATGATAATTTGACAACAAAAAAATCAAATATTAAATCCATATAAAATTACATTTTAAACTAAATTAATAAAAATAAAATTCAACAATAATTATATGAAAGAAAAAAATATATTACCTGTACAAGCAAAATCAAGAAACAACTTCAGAAAAACAAAGAATTTTTTTAGAAGAAGAAGAACAAAGGAGAAGAAATTTGTAGAAGAAGAAGAAGGAACAGAACAGAGAGAGAGAGAGAGAGAAAGAAGTGGAATAAGTGTGGTCTCAGGAATAAAATATTGGTGACGTGAATTTGCCACGTGAAATTCACGTCGCAACATATAACGGCTAATATTTAATTATTCACATTAATTGGGTAGCGACGTGAATATCACTTCGCAACTTTTCCACGTGATATTCACGTCACAAAAGTTCTAACGGTCATTTTTACAACCTGTAGCACAGTCAACCATCACTTCTAAGTCATATATTTTTCCCTCTTAACTGGTTGCGACGTGATATTCACGTGGCAAACCAAATTTTAAAAATTTTCCCCTTCCCGCTTCAATAGATCTGTCGTTTTAGTTATTATTTTTTTTTAATTTACATGTTGCGACGTGATTTTCACGTCACTAAAGTTTTTTTTTTTAATTTTTAAATCTGACAGGCCATGTGCTATATTTGTTTCATATTATTTTAATATTAAACAAGTTAGTGACATGAAAATCACTTCACAACTGTCAATATTTTGCCACGTGATTTTTACTTCACTAAATCACGTGGCTGGACACAACTTTTCTTATAGTGATTTCTTTTAGCCTTTTAGAAGTTACGTTTTTCCTTTTGACTCTCACATCAACCGAGGCGATGCTGAAAAAGAACTTGGTTGCCTTATGAAAGAGCTCACGGCCCTTTAGATGTACAACCTACTTAGTAGAAGAGGTGGTACATTGATACCAGATTCATTGTAGAATTAACCAATTTCCAAGAGAGAAAGGATCTTATTGATGAAAGGAGAAAACTCTTTTTTAGTTAGTCTTCATTGTCCTCTTAAGATTTTTTCCTGACACTCATTTTGATTTGTCTTACAAATAACATGGGGTTGGTTCGTGATATATTCAAGAGGAAGAAATCTCAAGAGGTGAAAAATGCCTCCTCATCTCCTTCTCTGAGTTCCAATCATTTCCCGATAAAGACAACAACAAAGTCCTCCCAAAGAGAAGGGATACACTCACATGCAAAGCAGGGAGTGACACAACCGCATCCGTCTTCCAAAAGTATCAACAAGAAGGTCAATGATCAGACCTAGCCTCCTGTCGGTGACACCACCAAAAAGGACAGCTGAAAAGTTCAGGATCCATAGGGTAACCCCTCTAAGAAGTGCAGTATGGCCTCCCAACTAGGGACTATGCCTAATCTGAAACATGTCGAATTCGAGTAAGATGGAAATGATGGTTGAGGAAGCTTTCTAGATGTACAAAGATGGGTGCCACATTGATGTCCTTAGAAGCTGCTGGTCAAGGTGAGATGTTGGCACTTGGAAGCCCCTCCAAGGAAAAAGAAGATTTGAAGGGAAAATAGGATGATATCCTTTATGAAAGAAATAAACAGCTGAATGACCTTTAGAAGGAAATAGAAACATATAGCACTCCTTCTAATATCGCTATAATAGTCACTCTCATGGATGGATCATTGGTAGAGAAGGGGGAGAAGTTGGTAAAAATCCTATGAAGCGCTGACTTCTTCTTCCTCCAAAATTGAAGAGCTTGAGACCAGTCTTTAGAACTAGAAAGATGGTTGTTCTCAAAAGGAGAAGGCGTATGAATGTCGTATGGTAAAGGTGATGAGGAACATGATGAGTTTCTCAATGATAGAGACAATTACATGCAGACTGGTTTTGAGAATGCCTTGAGTCTGTTTGAGTTGTTCTCCCTTGGAGTTGAGATTCCCCGTAAAAATTTGCATCCAAAGAAGAAAGTCGTATATGGGGCATTATTTGGTGTGGAGGAATGAGTTTTATTATTTTGTTGATCAATAGTTGTAATCTCCAGCATGTTTCGGAAATTGTAACAAATTCTCACAGAAAACTTACGAGTTTATTTTATTATATTGATCCATTTACTTTCATCTTTGTCCGTTACCTAACTTTGTGTGAATTGTTTTTCTGTATAGACCTTTATGCTTTCGTACAGTCGTCCACAATTTTATTCATAGTATGGTATTTTATGATTTAATTTCATCATATAGTATTTTATGATTTAATTTCATCTTATATTCTGCCATAATTTTATTTAATCGTATCAGTGGGATGGACAAGCTATGTGTCCTCGTATCAGTGGCACCCGGTCAAAGTTTACTTCCCCTTCCCTGCCCCCAGGTGAAAACCTAGTTTGAGGTTGATATATTCGGGCCTCTAGTGATTGTGCTCAGGAGTGACTGGCTACCAAGAGGGGGTGTCACCAACGACTTTGTTCTCCTTATTAATCATTTATCTTGTTCTTCACTTGGAAAGGACAATCATATAATTCAACAAAATTCATTGCATTACTGTTATCAAAATGTAAAATTAGAAAACCATTTTCATTTCATATTTGTACAACCTGGAGACTTAACTAAAAAATCTCTTGAGCTTCATAGCTTTCCACGTCCTTGGTATTAATTTTACGTGCAAGCTGTTCAAAATGTACGCTCTGTTCCTCATGCTAGCCTTAATCTTGTGTCATCCTTCTCAATTTCTTGTGAGCTTCTCCTCTTTGGCGTTCTTTCAATCAACATTAGCTAGTCTAACCACCAGATTGCAAAATTAGAACATTCGAGATATGAATCGCTTGTTGTATCGAGTCGTGGTTTTATAGGAAAAACGACATTGGGAGTTCCTCATCCCAACTTCCGTTAATTGCCTGTTTGTCTGAGTATGCACAATTGATGCACAATGTTGTTAGACTTTCAAATCCTCCAATTGGTAGACAAGTGACTTTAAACACGCGGGGGGGAGGGGGGGTTAGCGTTGCTTTTTAAATGATGTCCAATTAAAATTTATTTAGAAAAATCAATTGCTTAAAACTTTTTTTGCAAAGAGTATGCAACTAAGTTAATAAGTATGTTAAGATCCTAGTTAAAAATAGGTTTGAACACAATGTCAATAACCAAGTAACAAGTTTATAAAGAGATAAGGGACAAGAATTTTTCACCAGATATTTATTGAGGTTCGGCCTAACCATTTGAACTACTTCATCTCCCCAAGAATTTATTCTTGAGAGTTTCACTATATGTGATCTTTTTATAGATTATGCCCACAAACCTTGTTACAAACAAACTTGGAGTTTTATATTGGGTATCCTCCAAACCAAACCCAAAATTTTATACTATGCTAATCACAAACCAACTGAGAGCTTTTACACCAAACACAGCTCATAAACCAAATAGATATTTTAATGAACAATCTCATAAACCAAATGAGAATTTTTATACTAGGCGAAACTCACAAACCAAAAATAGATTTTAATAGACGGTCTCATAAAGCAAATGAGTGTTTTTACTGGCTAAGCTTACAAACCAAACATAGACTTCTCTCAAATATATCCAACAAGAGAAAAATAATATCTTGCACAAATTATAATGTTAGCTCTATACTAGAATACACAAAAATCTCACTGGTATTTTTCACTCCTAAAGCATTAAGGAAATATTAGTTAAATGAGAGAAAAGAGAAGAAAAGGAGTAGGAAGTGAGAAAGAGCGCTAAAACACGTTTTTTTGGTGTGATTTGAAAGTGGTGATATATATGGCTAAAAAGGAAAAAATTCATGAGCTTTTTAATGTTCATAATCTATTATGTATATCACCTAATCGATTATTTTCTTTGTAAAAAAAAACTCTAATTCTATAAAATGAAACGCTACAATCGCTAGTGTCCTAATCAATTAAAAGTGTTTATAATCAATTATGAAGCTTTAAAGCTTGCTTTAATTGACTGGCTAAAGGAAATGTATATAAGCCTTCTAAATGTTTATGAACATCATTTATCAATTTCATAAGCACCTTGATGGTTCCTCTATGGGTTTTAAGTAGTTTTATCAAATGGAGAGTTTAAAATACTTTTAGGTGAGTGTATAAACTTCCTTAATAGTTTAGGAACTATACTAATATCTTTTACAAGACTCTAATCACTCAACCACGGAGCAGGCGAGTTGTCACACTTTCTCTCTTTCACAAACTATGAAGCTTTAAGGTTCCTTACTTGATACATAAATTGAAATTCTAATTAGTAAGTAGGGCAGATGTTAGACACTATGTCTGAGACAATGTGCATAACTTGCTTATAACAAATTAATAGATACAGGGAAATAAATCATAAAGCAATAAAGAACACAAATGATTATTAACCCAGTTTGGTGCAACGTCACGTACATCTGAGGGGCTTCCAACCCAATAAAGGAAATTCACTCACAATAGTATTAGTACAATAAGTTTTAGATGAGTAAACCTTATTCAATGCCTTTCTACCTAATATTACCTGTGACTTTCTATTTAGGACTCCCCCTAAATATGAGAATACCTCTCACTTTCTATTAATCACTAACCCTAGTGATAAATACATAAAATATGTTTAAAGTTTGTTGAATTACAACTCAACAAAGAAAACAACCTCTATGTCTTTGATATGGAACTTAGGCGCTATAGTGGTGCGCAAATAACAATAATTACAAAGACTCAAACATAAAACCCTAACACACTAGATCTTCAATTCTTGCATACTCGTTCTTGTTAGTAATGAGTCTTCTTATATAGCAAATATCTGTTAGGCCTGTGCATCTGGATTGAAACCAAACATATTTGATTTTGATGCCGATTTGATTTGTTATATATTAATGTTAACCAAGCAATTTGATTTAATTTAATTTAAATTAGTCTTGGACAATTTTTTTAGCCAATCTTCCTTTAAAAACATATTGCTAAAAGATACAACTCATAAATGATAAATCTTCTTGGAACCAATCAAACATAAACACATATTTACTCACATAAAATGGCTTACAGACTGAGGCCAAATGTTGCACTCATGTTGAAACATCTTGTCCCACAAGAGGCCTTTTCACATTTTACATCTTGTGTTGACCTAAAGCATCCAATCAAAGGAACAACATAAATGATTCAAAACTTCATATGGGATTTGACTTCTCTTTTATCTGATGAGTCTTGATAAGGATTCTTGATAAACACCATCTTCATAGAGATTCTTGGTCAAAGATGTTCAATGACTCTACCAAACACCACTTGACATTAATTATTGTTTTTAACAAATTGGCTTTGACATCTTCATCTCCAAGCATAACAACTTGATATATTCATATGAAGACTTCACTTCATAGTGTTATCATTATCAAAACCAAACATGTCAACTGATTATTATAGACATTATACATGAAAGTAAATAGATCTAAATTATCTCCCTTTTATGATAACAACATGTTTACCAGGGAGGTGGAGAAACAAAGAAATAACAGTAAAGGATTGAAGTGGTTAAACTCCACCTAATAAACATAGATATTATACTCTACTTCCCCTGAGAGTATACTGAAGGTGTGAAAAATACACAAGAAGGGGGGGGGGGTGAATTGTGTTTCGTGTTTTCTTTGAAGTTAGCTTCTGATCAGAGTTTCAAAATCAGAACTAATATTCAGATTCTGAGTTATTTCGTTTGGCAGAGGGTACAACAGAAGTAAATAAAATAACAACAGAAGACATAAAATATAGTATAAAAAAATATATTTGTTTTCTTTTAGCAATCTTGTTCACTAAGTTGTCTAGGAGGGTAATATTGGTATTTCAAAAAAATAGAAGAAACCTAATTCAATGTATATATTTTGTTGTTGTGAGAAAATAGGGGGAGACCATAAAGTTTCTTTAAAAAGCGGCGCATACTCAGGAGGCTCACTCATTCTTTCAGATCTAGTTTGAAACAAAAAAAACAGTAGGGCATAACCATGGACACATAACCTCACCTCCCTTTTGAAACTCTCCATGACAGTTCATAAATTGAAATTTTCTCTAAATACATGTCTCTTATGGTCTTCATTTCTTCATAATAACCTTACTAAACTCAACGCCAACTCCTTCCTCTAAGTATCATCACCATGTAACCTTCTTCCAACCCATCGCTCAACCTTCTTCATCACCTCGTCGTTCTTCAGATACAACATTATCAAACCTCCTTCATTTTACTATGCTTTAAACCATGAAGACCCACCAACCTCTATCTCTATTAACCTCATGAACCGCAACATCACTGTCATCTTCACTAACCATCTTTCTCCCCTCTCACTCCATGCAAACTAACGAAAATCATTACGAAATTGTATTGCAGTGTGGCCATTTGCAAAAGGTGTATGTTCAAGTTTTTGATCCAGGAACACTTCAACAACAACCTTGAATTCGTTCCCAGCAACGCAAAATTAACACAACAAAATAACACAACAACAACGCTTGAATTCAAAGGAAACATGACAATTAATCAAAATAGAATCAAAAGGAAAGGAACTCGAAGCTGCAACCACATTCGTGTTAGAAGTATTTTTCGGTAGTGTTTTATCGTCTCCACAGGGATTGAAGAGAATATAAATTCTAGTCGTTCAACGGTTCAATGACTTAAGAAAAGGGAGGTTTTTAATGGTTTCAATCTTGTAACAAAAGTTTGCAAGAAATAAAGCGTAATAAAAATCGATCTTAAGTTTGATAAAAGCATGCCAAGATTAGGGTTCACTAGTCCGTCCTAAACGTATTCTACCAATCAAATATGTGAACAAATTTCTAACCAACATAACCGCGTACCCTCGCAAAAACTTTCATCTCTAAATCGATTTCGTGAATGTTATTGTTCCGACCATTAAATGATCTCTCTACTTAACGGATCGAAACAATAAGCTTTAAGAACGATACAAAGCGGATATCAACTTTCAAATCTATCTCTAGCATTTGTATAGTTGATAGATGAAGATATTAGGTCAAGACTTGGAAAGTTTATCTCTAATACAAACCAAACCATAAATGTACAAATAATGGCAAATAATTTCATCTATATTGATTATGAACTTGTTCACATACAAGAGATTAAGAAGAATACATAAAATCTGAACTATCTACTCCTAACCTTGACAAGAGAGGGATTTAGCTACTCGTTTTCATGATGACTTGAGCAACACGTTTCGGGAGAAGGTTGATCAACATCCGAGTCAAATAATCGAGAATGGATGGGAATCCACCTTCTTTTTGTGAAATGTTGCTAAGAGATGATGAAGAATGAAGGAATGGGTCTCTAGGTCAGAAAAATCCTCTCAATGCAAGTACAAAACAAAATTAGATATTTTCCAAAAAGTAGCCCATGCTACTTATATAAAGGTCTGATGTGTTGTCATGCTCGCTAGGCGAGCAAGGTGGTTTGTCTAGCGAACCCCAAAATGTGCCACTTGAAGTGTCTCTTCCCTGAGGATTCTCACCAGACCAGTTTGCCAATGTTCTCTAGGCGAGTGATCCTTCGCTAGGCGAAGCCTTCGCCTAGCGAATTTATGGTCCTTTCGCCTCTATCCCAAGTATGGGAGTGCTCGCTGCTTGCTCGCTACTGCTTCTCCTAGCGAGCTCTTCGCTACCTTTCTCGCCTAGCGAGTTTATGCCCCTTTTGCCTCTGCCCCAAGTCTGGGAGTGCTCGCAGGCATCTCGCTGCGTCTTCGCCTAGCGAGTGCTTCGCTGCCTCCCTCGCTAGGTGAACTTGCTGTTGTTTGCTTGCTTTCTTGGTTTCTTTGCCAACTTTCTTATGTCTTAATTTTCTACTATTTCATACCTAATTCCTGCACAATAACACACAAATCAAAGGCACCAAGATCCTTTCACATAATGTTGCAAACCAACCAAAGCAAGAGCGATTTTGAACACTTTCTTGACAAAAAGGGGTGAAAGATGCCCATATTTAATAGCTCAAATAAGCACAATTGGGCATCTAACAATTTGCCGGAAACGAACGAACGACCGGAAGTCATGGCTACCAAAACCAATATGGTGCCTTCAGCGTGCTTTTCCGTCGCCGCCTTCAACCTCCGCTGTCACTGTTTGGTGAAACTTGTTATTTTTCTTCCATGAAACGATTCTTTTGATAACTGCTATTTTGATATTTTTATTTGATTGTGATATTGGTAGATATGTGTTTCAAAAATGGTGTATGTTTTGTTTCTTATTGTTTATAACATAGGATAGATGAAGAATGTTTTGTCTTTTTAAAATTTTTGTTTTGTTTGTTCTTTCATAAATTAAAGGCAAAGTTTAATACTCAATTTTATTGTCGGGCTGATGTGTATAAGTAAAATTGGCTTCATTTATTTATTTATTACCATGTTTTTTTTGTAATTTAGGATTAGTTTTTTTTTGGAGTCGGGCTTGGGTTATGTTTCGGTTGTTGCCATCCAATCTTACTTTTGCCACCCTTTTTTGTTATTAATAATTACTTATTTATTTTGATTAAATATTTTGTTAATTAAATTTTTTATTTGTTCTTTAAACTAATTTTCTAAATGTTATAATTTTTTCTTATAAATTTTAGCTGGTCCATTGTTAATTTTTTTGAACATTGTAACTAGTGCAATGATTAGTTGTCGCCTCGATTCCATTGCATTGGGATTTCGAAGTTAAAATTCAATTTAACTCTTGAGAATCGTATGGATGCATAAATTTTATGGATCGGTCATGTATAGAGGAATTCCCACGAAGATTCACTCTAATTGAGCTTAACAGGGTCCTAAATTGGTTGCCTTCGATTCCCGTTGCTTTCGGTCCCGTAGCCTCCTCTCGGACTTTATACAATGAGACTTGGTTTTCTTTTCATACTATTATTTATACACGTGTGTGTAATAGATTTATTTTTCTATGGTGTGGTATCATACCCATTTGAGAAAATGTATCTCATTCCCATGAAGTGCAATAATTTTATCGTTTTCCTTTTTTTGTTTATGTTTTGCCATCACCTAAATCATTTTCAAAATAATTCTCGATTCATATCGAGTCATTTATTACACCCTTGTAAGTCGATTGCTTTGTAAGCATCTCCATCAACCTTTTGGTCATAATACACATCATTCAAAGCTTACTCCTGGGATTCCTTACAGTGATACCTATTTGATCAATTATTTCTAGTTGGTCATTTAGAAGACTAGCCCACTTTGCTAGTGCACACGATTAAAACTCAGTCCAATTACTTGTTTATTTATATCTTTAACCCTAAAGTACAAACCATATCTCTTGTAAGTCGAGCGCTTTCATATCGCCATCAACCTTACCCTAAACCAACAGGACCTCCTTTCCATTAGTTCAGTCCTTAACCATTTCGCACGCAAATTCAAACCTCGACCAACATCGAGTATTTTATCAAAGTTAACCAAATAAATATACTTAACCATACTTAAACACAATTTCAATGGAAGATGAAAAGGGAGTTGGAATGGAGTCTTCGATTCCTCTCCTCAATTGTTTGGACCCGATGAGTATTTCTTAAGTTCGAAAAATTGTATTCTCTAAAAAGATTTACAATCCGATTTACATCAAACTACTTTCTCAATACTTAGATGAAAAATAGAGAGAGATTCGAGCCTTTGACTCACTTTCCCGATTACTTGGGCCCGAGGAGCCTTTCTTAAGTTTCGAGTAATCGTCATTTGTTTAACTTACTCTTAATTATATCGAATCCTTTCATAATTAAGGTTGAAAAAGAGAGAGAGTTGGATCTTAGATTCACTATCCCGATTACTTGGGCCCGAAGAACCTTTCTTAAGCTTCAAGTAATCGTCATCCAAACAAAACATCCAACAAATCAAACTCTATTTTCTCGCCCCCATGCAATTGAAACCTTCTCCAAACACTAATTCATCGCCCTCGTACAATCTCCAACTGAAACAACTTTCCCAAAGAACATTGTTTAGTCCCTTCTTCCGCGCATATGAACTAGTGCTTCAGCCTCCCCTAGCGAGCAGACAAGCCAATGTTTAGCAGTTAGAACGCGACCTAAATACTCGTTTGCTTCAAATACAAACCAACCAACCGTAGTTTTCCGAACTATAGACGCTCTGATTTCTCATTTGTCAATGAGAATACGTAGGCATAGGATTGCGAGATCCTAGTGAGCTACCTTCCCTCTATCTTCCGTTTTCCCCAAACCTTTACCCGTAGTCCACAAACTACGATGCTCTGACTTTCCCATTGCACGAGGGAGTACGTAGGCATAAGGGCCTCAATCCTTGGCGAGCACCCTAGTAATAAAACACCCATTTCCCCTTAGAAGCGAGTACCTTAGAAGAAAACAAACAACCTAGCTAACTTTAATCTCAAATTGAATCAAGGGGTTCCCGTTGAGTACAACGGATGTAAAGGGTGTTAATACCTTCCCTTTGTGTAATTGACTCCCGAACCTAGAATTTGGTTGCGATGACCATTTTCTTATCTCTTTAAAGGTTTTCTCGATATTTTCCTATTCCTTCTTTGGAATGAATAAAGTTCGGTGGCGACTCTGTTCGAACTTTTTTTCCGCGCCCATCGCGAGGATCGTATTTTTCAAGGTACGACACATATGAACCTTAGAGATTAACATGTTACTCGATTCTATCATTCTAATCGTTCTATCTTTGATCAATACGTTGTAATTCCTCTTAATCAACTGACCTATGTTTAGCAGATTACTCTTTATTCCAGGTATGTACAACATATTAGAAATTTCTGATTGTTTACCATCCTTTCTCCTATCAGAACATCCACAATACCTTTAGTAGATAGGGTATTGTCGTTTGAAATTTTTACCTTGGTTTTCAACGAGGGAGTGATGTTGATAAACCAATATTTTCTTCCAATCATTTGTAACGATAACCTAAGTCAAGATACCATTGATCTTTGAATCTTTCTTTTTATTTTATTGATATCATTGACATCACTTCATCTTCTTCTGCGAGCTTTGCATCACTTTCTTGATCTTTCTTGCCTCATCGACATTGACTTACATAGTGACCATATTTTTGATAATTGTAGCACTGGATATGACTGTTATCAGGTTTTCTTCCATCACCTCTTCCTCTACCTGTACCATCACCTATGTGATTGCCTTGGTTAGAAGATTGTTTCTGATTTGATGAACTACCTTCTTGATGGTTTCCTATTCCTTTGCCTCAATTCCACTTTCCTTTGCCTTTCTTTTCTTTAGTCGTTTGATCCTACATAGCCATGCTAATCTTTGACTAACTTATAATTATTTTAGTCATTCTTTGTCCATGAGATTCAAGCATCCCTTGAAGCTCTTCTTTTTTCATACTTGACAAATCCTTCGATCCTTCTATGGCTACTACCACATGATTGAATTTTGGATGTAACGACCTTAAAATATTTGATAATATGGATTTTTATGTCCACACTTCTCCACACATTTTGATTTAATTCACTAGTTTCGTTACTCTGGTTAAGAAATCATTCACATTTTCATTGTCTTCTATATGAAGTAATTCATGTATTCTTTTGTGAGTTTGTAACCTCACCTCCTTCACTTTCTCAGTGCTTCCAAATGATTTCTATAGGATTCTCCATGCTTCCTTTAATGAACGTACATCCCTACCTTCTTGAAATTATATGCATCAACACATTGATGGATTATAAAGAGCGCTTTATAATCTTTCTTCTTCAAATCTTTGTATGCAACCTTTCTTTCATATGTTGCATTATCGCTGATTGATGCTACATCATTCTTGATGAGATCCAAGATTTCTTGGTAGCAAAACACTACTTTCATCTGCTTGCACCAATTTTCGTAGTTCTTGCTATTCAGATTTGGGAGATTCGCTAAAAAATGTCCATTTGAATGATTCATTGTGATTCAATGCGTCCCAAAGATCACACAACCAATGCTTTAGATACCGAATGTTGGGAAAACTCCAATCTTGAAGTTAACCAAATCAATCTTGATTAACAAGAATCAATATTTTTTATTAATCACGCCTCTTATTCTTCACCCTTTACTCAAGTGAAGCAACCACTCCTCAGTTGCAAGATGATTCTACACTACACAAAGAATCGAACGATGAAAATGAGACAACTGAAATGAGAGTGAAAAGAGAAATTCTGAAGTAAGAAGAAAAATATTGTATTGTTATGCAAACTGCACTCAAAATGTTTTCTACAATGTGTGTTAATCACAACTATGATTTCTGAAAACTACATAATGCTACTAAAAACTTCTTACAAATGAAATAAAGTTTCTCTTTATTTATAGAAGACTTTATTTGTATACCAAGTAATCTCTAACTAACTAAGAAAACAAAATAAATGTTAAGTCTGACTCTGTCGAGGTTAACTTCTTCGACAACTACATACTTCGACTACATGTTTTGACAAGCTGTATTTGAATATCTGTCAAATATAGTTAATACACACTCAGTTCAACTCTTGTCGAACACACGCTATGCTCAACATAAAGATTACATATTTAACATTGTTGAACCTCATGTTGAACCATGAGTTTGATAATCAACGAGTTATTGTGATATTCGATAAATGATTACATGCATCCTTGTGTCTATGTGTTGACTAATTAAAAGCATCTCATAAACACGAAAATGGATCACCTCCCGCTCTTTATGTCCAACCTTTTCTCCTGTGCTTATCCAATGGTTGAGAGTTCATAAAAAAAACTCACTAATAAATGCAGTTTTTGAAAAGAGAAATAAAATGTGAATGGACGGTTGTGATGAGGGCAGCAGAGACAGCAGAAGAGAACTACAGGAGAGGATCCATATCCCATTAACACTAAGGGGTTAAAAAGGACCAACCGGTATGCCTCCAAAAGTCTTGGGAGGAGCTACCAATGTAGGAATTCTCAATATAGGTAAAGAGTATTTAGATGTACTTATATGCCCTCTTCGATGTTATGATGATTGATCGATACTACCTAGGTTTTTTATCCATGTGTATATGGCAAAGATAGTCATGAGATAAAGAAATGAAATTTTCCATAATTTTAACCATAGTATCTCAGTGGTCGAGTCAAATATTTTTCAAACTTAAAAGTTAACTGAAGTAGACTAATAACTCTCAATCAAAATTCTGTTTTCTTTAAGAGATTTTGCTGGAAAAAAAACTTTGCAAGAATAAATAAATAAGAAATCCATAATACTTTTAAGTCTTTAAAATAGTAAGTTTGTATTGAAAATGTGTTTTTGAAATTGAAATAATAAAACAAAAATTATGTAGGAAGAGAGAGTGAATTTTATCATTTAATCCATGTGATGTAGTATAGATAGCTTCCAAACTTAAAATATGTGGACTAGTATATGATTAGAGTGAAAAGTTAATCACTTATAAGGACCACTTTGATGTCCTTTCAGAAATGAGTGGTTTCATGAACTTGGGAGGTAGTGAAGTGACACATATTACAACACCAAACTTTCCGACATTAAATGAGTTTTCATTTATGTTGATGTTATTAATAATTACTCCCTTTGTTCAAATTAAGAATCTTTTCGGTCAAACAAATTTATATCAAAACATATATTTAAAAAAGTAATACTATAATATTGAAATGAGTATATTTTAAAAAAATACAAATAAAAACATACATGTAATTCAATAATATTATAATATTTAAATGAATATATTTATTATGATATTTTTCTCATATTTTAGATTTAAGGCTCTTTAAATATTTTTAAAAAATATATTCAAACATTTCTCATGAAAGAAGTTTTAATTTGTGTAAATAATACTCAAACATATCTCTTGGAAGGAATTTGAAATTTGAAATTAATTATTTATTTCAAATATACCATGGAAGAAATTTACAAATAATTTAATATAGGAATATTTTCTCCATGTTGCATACTTATTTTAGCCGTCCAAAAAATATATTATAGGAGAAAAATATATTTAAACTAAAAAATATATAGAAATTAAAGAAATTAAAACTTTAAAAAATGAATAAATAGTATATTAACAAATAGTTTATTTAGTATTATTATTAAATTATAAATTTATAAACTATTTATTCTTATTATTATGTAATAAATTAATAAACCTTGTATTTATGAATAAGTTAATAAAATACTTAATCATTAATTAATAAACTATTTAATCTTATTGTTATGTAATAAACTAATAAACTATTTAATCATTGATTAAGAAACTATTTGATCTTATTATACATGCTTCGTTTTAGATGTTGTCCAGGACGGTTAGCTAGACCCAGAACAAAATTCCAATAGCTAGCATCGTGTGGAAAGGCGCAAAGCATGTGAGACTTCACCTTAAGTGACGACATGTGATTCTGGTCTTTTGTGTAGTTTTCATTGTTGGATCTAATCAAACGGTCACCTGCATAAGGCTCGTGTCTCAAGAAGATTTTAACCACCCCTCTTATATAAAGCACAACATGTGTCATTCTAAATATTCATTTATTAATACATTCAAACTACAATTGCACTCTCTGACTGGATTGGAAGTTGAATTATTAACCATGCAGGTCTACCTTGTTGTACCCTAAGCTCACCCCACTACATTAGAACTCAAGTCACTTATCTTCGGTTCTCGAATGAAACCTATACTTAACCAATAAACCGCTACTAAGGAAAACCTAATAACATGCAAAACCTTTCACATTATCATTACTTTTCAATTGTAAAACCTCAAGAAGGCTAATTACACGGATTGTTGGTTGCACTTATGTGTTGAGGTCTACAAATAGCTAGAATCATAAGATAAAAGACATCAATTTTACTAGAATTTGGCATTTAGATTGTTATTGTGTTCCTGCATTTGGTTTTAAAGCGTTGTTGCTACTGTATTGCCAAAGACTCATTTAAGAATTTTAATTCAAGTTTTTGTTTTTGCATTATTCAGGTTCTAAAATCACATATTGTTACTATTGTTATAATGTAGGCATATTCTATCTTTGTTGCTTTATCTTTAGCCATGTTCGAGTAGTTTATTTTAGAGTCTGAGATACAACGAATGTCGTATCAATAGACCTCTTACAAGTTGTATAAGTATAAACTGAAACAGAAAAATTATTTTATTATTTTATTTCTGTTTTAAAGAAAAATATTCACTACGAAAGTAGAAACACAAAGACATTGTTTATGCGTCAATAGGGTATAACAATGATTGACTTAGAAATTTGGGCAATTGGTTTTGAGACTGTGAAAACATTTCTGAGCTAATTGAGAAACTACATTCTTTTATAAAAGGTATCTAAATATATAAATCATGTTGCGAAAGTAGATTAATTGTGAATTTAAAACCCGATAGGATGCCAATGATAGGGAAGCTTAGGTATTTCCTAGAACTTCAAATCCATCAGACTATAGAGGGAATTTTCATAAGTCAAGCTAAATACAATAAATAATTGCTAAAAAGGTTTGTTATGGAGAAGTCTAGAGTAATAGCAACCCCAATGTTGCTTTCGTGCAACCTTGACAAGGGTGAAAATGAAAAACCAGTTTAAGAAATCAAATATCGAGGTATGATAGGCTCTCTTCTCTATCAAACTACATCCCATCCTAATTTAATGTTTGTTGTTTGTCTATGTGCATGCTTTCAAGCATCCCTGAAGGAATCTCATATTAGTGCCGTTAAACACATTATGAGATATCTCTATGGCATACAATATGGGCTTATGATACCCCAAGGGAGAGGGTTATGACTTAGTTGGGTACACCGGTTCTGATTTTGCTGAGTGCTTATTGGATAGAAAAATTACCAGCGGTACGTGTCACTTACTTAGGAACTCTCTTCTCTTCTTCCATATCAAGAAACCACCAAGTGACTCACTATATAGAGCTGAGGCATCATACATTATTGTGGGCAGCTGTTGCGCTTAAATTATGTGGATGAAACAATAACTCATTGATTACAATTTTAATCTTTGGGTTGTCTCAATAAGATGTGATAACACTGGCGCCATAAACCTCACAAAATATCTAATTCTTCACTCTCGGGGAAAAAATATTGAGCTTAGGCACCACTTTATTAGGAACTTGTTGAAAAATGGGAATGTGTACTTGAATTTGTGACCTCATCTAATCAACTTGTAGAAATTTTTACTAACCTCTTCCTAAAGAAAACTTGTTTTTCATAAGAGCTGGGCTAGGAATTTTAAACAAACCAAACATGTATTAGTATGTCTATGTGTTTTCTTCTTCCTTTGATGTTGTTTAATTTATGTGTTTTGCATTACACCTTTTTGATCATGACAAAGGAGGAGAAGTCTACTTATAGAGAGAGCAAAGTATACTCTCTACTTGGTTGAGGGGGAGTTTAACACTACTGTTATATATCTATCTAGTCTTATTTTTCCACCTCCTTGGGAGATCCGTTGTCATCATCAAAAAAAGGGAGAATGTGGATCTGTGTGCTTGCAGGTATGAAGTTGATGAAGATTATTTCTGAAGTTTTGATGACGACAATAATGGTTATTGAAGTCGGTGGAAATAGCTTTTGAACTCTCTGATGATGGTGACCCAACTAGAAAACATCCCAAACCTCATCTAGTAAGAAACTCAAGATTTTATTTAAGTACTTATATGGTTAGGTATCTGGCAAAGAATCCTAGAAGCCTCGAAGTTGTGAAAGAGAGGAAGCATGGAAGCTTATTATGTCATGTATGTGTGAGTGAATAGAGTTTTGTAAAAGTAAGGAAGTAACTCCTAAGTACTAAGGTAACTCACATGCACGTGCGCGCGTGCACACACACACATACAAAAGTCTTTTGAAACTCTTTTTTCTCTTAAAAATATTTTTAATATCGAGCCAAGATATCATGAAACTGTCTGCTTTCTTTTAAAGTATTTTTTGAACTACCCAATCAATTATGAAAGTGTCTTAATAACTACCAACGACTCTCTATCCAAACATTCCAAAATTGGCTTGAACAATCAATTTTCTTTGACTATCCAATTGATTGGGCTTATGAGGCAATCAATTTTCTTATTAATTTCACCCATGGATCTTTTTCTTTTTTTGGATTTCCCTTCTCCTATATAAAGGAGGGTTTGCTCCTCATCATTTCACACCATTATCTGAAGCTTTCTATTTTCTTTAGAATTTCTCTCTCTCTCTCTCTCTCTCTCTCTCTCTCTCTCTCTCTCTCTCTCTCTCTCTCTCTCTCTCTCTCTCTCTGAAATATTTTCTTTAACTTGAAGTTCCCTTGGTGCTTTTTATTGAAACACTGGTTGTGAGGAAGAAATTGTATTGGTCGTGTTGTTGTTATAATTCTCAAAAGTGAGATACTCTTGAAAAATTGAGTTGGGATTATGAAGTAACCAGTCATAAAATCACTGTGTTTTTCAAAAAAGGTTATATTTAGTTATTGAGATAAGTCTGAAAATCTTTAAACAAATTGTTAGCTTATCTTGGGTAAAAGCTGACATTCTGGTTGGGGATAAACCTGTAAAATCTCAAGATCCGATTAAGTTAAGGTTCGTGGACATAATCTGTAAAAGCTCAAAGTTTATAGTCAAAATCTCAAGAAGATCTCTTGGGTACATGAGTAGGTCATTGTTCGGTCGAACCTGAATAAATCAGTGGTGCAATCTCTCTAAATCCTTATCACTTTATTTATGCAATGTAGTTTAATGTTTTTACATTCCCATACTTAATTTACTCATATCTTAAAAATATTAACACAATGTGTTATTTAAGTGAAAAACTCTAAAATTAATCGTGAATTTTAAATACCACAATTCACCCCCCTTTTCTTGTACTTGAAGTCACTTGTCCAACAAGTGTGACTTCCGCCTTTACCTTTGGAATCGTAAGGCGGAGATTGGTGAGCTCGAGACAGAAGACTTTCTAGTGACCTCGGGATTCCCTGATGTTGCAAGATGACGCTTTAGAGAAACACCAAAGGCGTGACTCTGAGGTTATTGTGTGGTATCACCTCATGCTATGTGAAACCTCGAGGTAGAGAAACTTGTTGATTCTCTTCTACTCATAGGAGTCTCTGAGTTGTGCATGTTGACGTTGCACCAAATTATAATTGTTGGTGCTAGTTCATTTTCCCATTGCATTCCTATAGTGGTCAATAGTTGTTGGAGACTCTGAAACATCTTTGATTTGGGAACTTATGCTTGTGATTGAGATTGTTTAAAGGTCTAGCATTGAATCAACTTTTGGGAAAGTTGGAAGTGGAAGGTTGGCAAGACTTGAAAAAGTGTCTCGACTGATAGGTGGAAATATTGGAGTTTGAGGAGATGAGACAATTAGAGATGTTACAAGGATATGTGACTAAATAGGTGGAAATATTGTAATAGTGATTAAATTTTTGTTATAGTTATTTAGTAATAGTATATTCCGTCCAATTGGAAGCAACGCTAGACAATAGAAGCATTAATTCAAGAGACAGTGGAAAAATGCCATATGGCAGCACCAAATTCAGCCACGACATTTAAGATGACTGAAAAAAGTCGTGAATACAGACAGCATCGTACTACCATTTTTTCCTCTTTTCATAAGCAAAATATTTGAATTTTGACATAATAAATATAATATAAAAAATATAAAAAGACTTTTTTAATTATATAAAATTATTTAGTGGTTAGGGTGAAGAAGTTGACGAGTGAAGTGATAAAAATGCCAAATGTTTCCCATACAAAATATCACACTAATATATACTAATTATTAGACTATAAAAAACTTATTATAAAACAAGATATTTTGATAGAAATTATACTCACTCAACGTGGTTACTTTTAAAATTACTTATTTTAATTTTTAATATTAAAATAATAATATATGTTAAGACAAATATTTATGATATAATAAAAATGACAATTCAATTATTTTATTATGAGTAAAAATATTATAATAAATTATTAAATAATTTTATTCAGAAACATATTTTATTTAATTCAAAAATATTTAATATAGATAGTTAAATGAAATATTCTGCTAAATATTAAAAGCAACAATTCAATAAATTTAATTTAGATTTAATATTAAAATAAATTATAAAATTAATCATACTTAATTAAATTTTGTAATCATCGCAAAATGATTTTTACTAATAACAATAATATAAGTGAGTATTTGTTTGTCTTTAAATATAAAACATTTGCAAATTTATAATTTTTCCAAATATAAAAATTATTAATAATTTCAGTTTATTTTAAAATATAAAAAAGTTGTTAAATATGTAACTTATTGTTTTAGAAAGATTAGATTTGATTTATAAAGATCAGATTTGATTTAGAAAGATTATATTAGATATTTTTGGGCTTTTATAGTTTGGGTTTTACCTTGAGACGCAAGTTAACCTAAATCTATAAATAGGGAGGAACCCTTATCATTATAATCATCAAGTTTGATAATCACGGTTTTACAGTTGCAAAGTGATAATAAAATATCACAATTGTGGGCAGAGAGTTACTCTGCAATTCATACTCATCTTCTTTAAACGCGTTCTTGTTTTTTTTCATTGTCATTACATAAAAATCTTGAGATCAAGATTAAGAAGAATTCATCATAGATCGTGGTTGAATTTCAACATCTGGTATCAGAGCTCTAGTTTCGATTCAAGGGAAGAACAATTGTGATGACAATGAATCACCCAAACGGTCACTTTCCAACAAATCTTCTAATTCTCAAGAAAGATAATTATAAGAATTGGTGCAAGCAAATTAAGGTGGTTTTTTTGTTACCAAGATCTTTGGAAACTTGTGAAGGAGGGATTATCACCACTTGCAGAAACTGCGACAAATCAGAAGAAAACAGCATATAAAGAATTGAAGAAGAAAGATTATAAAGTTCTCTCTATAATTCATCAATGTGTTGATCCAAATAACTTTAAAAATGTTAGTGATATAGAATCAGCAAAAGAAGCTTGGGAGATTCTTGAAAAATAGTTTGGAGGCGCAAAGAATGTGAGGTTACAAACTCACAAGAAGACTTATGAATTGCTTTAGATGAAAGACAATGAAAGTATAACAGATTTATTCACTAGAGTTACAAAGCTGGTGAATCAAATCAAGGTATGTGGAGAAGTGTTGACATCAAGATCAGTTGTGTCAAAGATCTTGAGGTCATTGGCTCCAAAGTTCGACCACGTGGTAGTAGCCATAGAAGAGTCGAAAGAATTGTCAATATTTACGAAGGAAGAGCTTCAAGGGACGCTTGAGTCTCATGAAAAAGGATGACTGAGAGAGTTGCAGGAAAGTCGAAGAGTGATATGGCTTTGCAAGCACAATCAGAAAAATAAAAAAAAGGCAAAGGAAGCTGGAATGGAAACAAAGGTAGAAGAGGCTACAATAATTCAACTAGTCGAAATCAACAAGAAAGTAACTGGTCGAATAAGAGAAAACTCTGGAACCAAGGCAACCAAAGAGGTGGTGTTGCAGGTAGAGGAAGAGGTGGTGGTCAAAAGTCTGACAAAAGTCACATTCAATGTTTCAATTTTCAGAAGTATGCTCACTATTTTAGTGAGTGTCGAGAAAAGAAGAAGAATCAAGAAACTGATGCAAAACTGGAGAAACATGAAGAAGAAGAGATGTTGTTGATGGTCACAACAAGAGATGGAGAAAGATTTCAGGACCAATGGTACTTGGACTCAGGATGCTCATCACACATGACTGGTAGGAAAGATTGGTTTGTCAACATGAAGCCCTTAATGAAGAATATGGTGAAATTTGCAAATGACAATACCCTAGCAGCTGAAGGTATTGGTGATGTTCTGATTATGAGGAAAGATGGAAAGAAGTCAACAATTTCCAATGTATTATACATACCAGGCATGAAGAGTAATTTACTTAGTATAGGGCAGTTGGTCGAAAAGAACTACAAGGTGTCGATCGAATATAAGATAATGAAAGTTCTCGACTTAGGAGGTAGGTTAATCTCGAAGGCTCCAATGTCTCAGAATAGGACCTTCAAGATTGAACTTAATGTGATGGAGCATAAGTGTCTTGCAACTGCAGCCAGCATAGATGAATGGATATGAAATTTTCAACTTGGCTATCTTAATTTCAAAGACATCAAAGATTTAAAGAGAAGAAATATGGTTTAAGGATTACCAGAAATCGACATTCCAAGTGAAGTATGTGAAGAATGTGTTTAGGCGAAACAACACAAGAATAACTTCATCAAGGATGCAAGAAGTAATTCAAAAGAAATTATCGAAGTCATATACTCTGATGTACGTGGTTCTATACAGGTGGATTCGATTTGAGGTAACATATACTTTGTCACGTTCATACACGATTTCAGTTGAAAAATGTGGACTTACCTGATCAAAAATAAAAGTGAAGTGATTGAGGTATTTGCCAAATTCAAATATATGGTCGAAAGACAAAGTGGTCGAAAGCTAAAGATTTTGAGGATTGATGGTGGTGGAGAGTATATGTCAAAAAAGTTCAATGCGTTATGTGAAAAATAAGGGACTGTGCATGAGGTGGTGCCACCTTACACTCCATAGCAAAATGGAATTGCAGAAAGAAAGAAAAAACCATCATGATCATGGTGAGAAATATGTTTGATGGAAAGCATCTATCCAAACAAGTACGGGGAGAAGCGGTTTCGACTGTAACATACATATTAAACAGATGTCTGACGAAGAAGCTTGAAGGAATCGCACCAGAAAAATGTTGGTCTGGTGTCAAGCCTAGCCTCAATCACTTGAAGGTATTTGGATCTATAGCACATAGACATATTCCAGATCAGTTGAGAACGAAGCTTGATGACAAGTTGAATCAGATGATCTTGATAGAATATTATTCAACTAGAGGTTACAAGTTTTTGACCCAATGAATAAGCAGGTAGTGATCAGCAGGGACATGATCATAGATGAGCTTAAAGAATTAGATTGGACTGATAGTGTCAAGAAGGATTCAGTGGGAATATCTTGTGAAGAACCAGCCACTAAAGTCGAAAGATAAGTTCGACAGGAACAAGTCAGAGATGAAGCAGACCCAAACAGACCTCGACGAACAAGATATATTCTTACAAGGTTGCAAGAATGTGTGATTATATCAGATGATATGGTTGATGAAGAGGGTGAGTTGGTACAATATGCTTTCTATGCAAATCTTGAACCAGTCAATGAATATGAGGCATTGAAAGATTCGAAGTGGGTGAAAGTAATGAATGAGGAGTTAGACTCCATTGAAGTCAACAATACCTGGTCACTTGTTGAATTGCCTCAAGGCAAGAAGGCAATTGATGTCAAATGGGTTTACAAGGTGAAAGTGAATCCTAAAGGAGAGGTAACTTGACACAAGGTGAGACTTGTGGCAAAAGGATTTATTCAGAAGGAATGAATCGACTTTGATGAAGATTTTGCACCTGTTGCTAGGATCGAAACAATCAAGTTGGTTGTTGGTCTAGCAAACATGAAAACTTGGCACACATGTCAGATGGATGTGAAATGTGCATTCCTGAATGACCCCTTAGACGAAGAAGTTTATGTTGCGCAACTAGTTGGGTTTATGAAACAAGGAGAAGAAGGAAAGGTGTACATGTTGCATAAAGCTCTGTATGGACTTAAGCAAGCTTGGAATAAGAAGATCGACAACTTTCTAAGGGAGAAAAAATTTGTGAAGTGCACGAATGAGCATGAAGTATATGTAAGGAGAATAAATAGTGAATTTCTTATATTATGTCTCTATGTCGATGACTTGTTGATAACAAGAAGTTGCAAGAAGGAGAACAAAGATTTCAAACATAACCTAAGTGAGGAGTTTGAAATGTCTAACTTGAGAAATCTCTCATATTTTCTTGGCATCGAATTCTACAAGAGTGGTAGAGTTTGATGATGCACTAAAGAAGATATGCATGTGAAATACTCAAGAAATTTGAGATGCAAGACTGCAATCCAACTTCGACTCTAGTTGAGACCAGATTGCAACTGTTGAAAGATTTAGATGAAGATGATGTCGACCCAATCTGTAATACCCTAATTTTTACCCCTAAGATCCCATATATCATTCACATTTCATTCCACAAACAAAATCGTAAGCTTTGGTTCTCTTGCTTTCCTCTGCAGGTTTGTTCTTGAGAGATCACAGGGCGTCTTTGTTTTCTTGTTTGTTTGCTATTTATTTATGTTTATGTTTACTAACCATCGATTAAAATCCAAAAAAATGTTTATTTTTCCTTTACTAACTTTTTCAAGAAGGATTTGGATCAAAGATATCAAATATCGATCACTCCCTTAGCTCGAATGAATTTCATCTAAACAAAGTCAAAGTTGATCTGTAAAATAATTCAAATTCATCTTATCAAGAGTCTCCCAAGATTTGATTAACTTTTATTCATGAGACTCCTAAGTTCATGTGTTTATTTCCATGCCTTCTTTGACAAGAAAAAGAATTGAGTCAGAGCCAAGACAACACATCAAAAAGGCAAATTTTCACAATTTTTGCTTGTGGTAATCAATTACTAGTATTGGATAATCGATTATCCTGTGCGAGTTTTGTGAAAATTGGGCAAATTCAAAATTTGCAGCATTTTTGGCACCAAATTCAAATATTACAGCATGAGAATATTCTAGATCACTTCATTTTAATTCCCCTACCTCATCATAATTAATTCCCACCATACTGCCTTACTAATCACCACTTGATCTTGAATTTCCCTCCAAATTCAAATTTCAAGCCTAATTTTGTTTCCAAACCAAACTCCAATCCACCAAATTTTCCAAGCCTAACTCCTATAAATAGAAACTTCATTTCTCTCATTTTATAAGTTTTTGATAGCCAAAATCACATTGTCAAACTCTTTCTTGACTCTCAATTTTCTCCAATTACCAAATTCACCAAAGCTCTTTCTTCCTTTAAAAGTTAGTAAGTTCATCATTAGAACTTACTAATCTTTGAGCTAAACTTTCACCCATTCACTTTTTCATCATCAATTCTAGTAGATTAAGGCTTTGAAGTGTGGTTTGTGGAGTTGATTTGAAGAATTTCTAGATTTGGAGTGGTAATTTTTTGATCCACCATTATTGTTCTTGATACATCTTCCACGATATGATCTATTGTTGATTCTTGTTGCTTGATCTTTGGATCTTTCAAATTGTATTCTATTGATGTTGATTATTGTTATTTTACTTGAATTTTCGTGCTCAATTGCATCCTTGATCATGAGGTGTTTGAAGAAATGATTGATCAAGTTTCTGCACTTTTTTAAGCTGATTTGATGATGTTTTAGCAGTGGTAACTGATTACCAGCTTTGGGTAATCGATTATCCAGTGTTAATTTTTCCTTTTTGGCTCTGTTTTGGGACTGTTATGGTTCTTTCTTTTTCTTCTTCTTCCATTTCCTTTTGATTTTTTCCTTGGAATGCACTTTTAAAGGTCCTTTTCCTCTTTAAATTCATTGGACTTAGGGTGTAGATGAAGTTGGATAAACATTCACTAATTCAAATCTATCTTCAAAGTGAAGTGTTCAATTCATTTTAGGTGCTTTGAGTTAATGATATGTTTAGTGCTTTAATCCACCAAGATGAGTTGATGAGCTTAAAGATGGAATGATCTTGAACTTGTAATTCAATTTGGCATTCCCTTTCCTCTTCTCTTTTTTTCTTTTGATCGATGAAAATCTTCAATATCGTTTGAACTTATTTCAAGTTCTTAATGAAGATAAGATTGTTACCTATTTTCTTTTCGTGCAACATTGCTTTCGGAGAGTGATCTACATATCACTTCTCTAGCATGCATTTGCACTAACATTGTTATTGATCGACCTCAAATAGTTGTGGTTTCTACATAAACCCTATTACGTTTGCTTAACATAGCGCTAAATTGCCCTGTAATCAGAAAGTGATCATTCGTGGCTAAAACATGTTTGAAAGTTCAAGTATGGTTGATTATTTATCTTAAGTTCATCACCTATGAAACTTGTTATTAGGAGGCTTTGATTTTATCAATCCTTTAATGAGTCTTCATTAACCTTGGCCTAAGTGCAAGAGTTAACCATCGTTGATCATTTTCTCTAACAACTAATCACTAACTCACTAATAATATCATTGTACTAATTTTGTTTATGTTTCATTCTTGCTCCCTATCTCTCTTTTATCTTTATGCTTCATTTTTATCATCTCATATCATATTATTGTTTATGCTTCCGTTATTTTTCCTTTGTCCGTTGGACACATGTTTATGTTTCCGCTTTTTTCTTTTGTCCACTTGGACCATATCTTGTTCAATACACTAATAAAGGATTAAACCTCTAAAAAATTTGGTGCTCTTAACTTTGTGGCTATGCTCTTGGACTATTCTTAGACCTTGGACCTCTTGGACTATTCTTGGACCCTTCGACTTAGAATTAGGTCTCTTTCCATATGCTTGGAGTGTTGTGAATCTTTGCCTTTATTTAGCTTGCTCACTTGTTCATGCTTCAAAATGGATAAATTTCTTATTTGACTTGCTATGGAGTGTATTACAAGTTGGTTAGATTCTTCTTATCTCTAGCTTTTATTTTGCTTTCTAAGGTAGTAACTTCATCTCCTCCCCTTCTTCAATTTTCAAAATCTTCTCCCTATTTTAAAACCTTCTTATTTTCGAACTTCAAACCGCTTTCACAATAAAACCTTGACTTTTGTCAAGTGATTTTCAAACTTTATTTTCTTTAATAGAAGTCAATCAATGTTAATCATATTTTGACCAGTTTCAAAAAAGACTTAAAAAATACAAAAACTCATTCAAAACTTTTTGTGTCTTTGTGCGCTTTTCATTTTAAAACTTTTCATAAAGTTTAGATATGAGTTATTTCCATAGTTGAGATATAATTCTCTTATTCCCCATAGTATTAATATGTTGACATTTTCCACTTAGATGTTGAGTGATAGACTTGTCGATTTTAATCCAAGCAAAATCTTCCATCTTTAGATGATGCAAATGTTGTCTTATACTTGTGGGGACTAGTCGTAGTTTTCTCCTTAAAATCACGATTTGTCTTTACATTTAAAAATCAATCAAAACCAACAAATTTTTGTCATTTATACCACGAACTACGAGGTTTTGATCCTATATTACACTTTGTGGGTACGTAGGCATGAGGCGATAAGTCTCTCCAAACACAAAAATCTTAAAAAAATAATTCTATTCTCATCTACCCAATCTCTTTTCAAACAAACTTTTTCAAACTAAAAAACGTAAATTTTTCAAAGGGCTCCTATAGAGTACTATAGACGTTTTGGGTGCTAACACCTTTCCATTATGTAACCAACCCCCTTGCCCAGATTTTTTTTTTTTTTCTTATTTTAGAACTCTTTGGTTTTGTTCGCTCTTTTTTTCTTTTCTTTTTGGATAAAATAAAACGGTGGTGTCGACTCTTACATTTTGAGTTAAGTTAATCAATAGCTTGTAATGAGTAATTGTTTAAAAGCTCATTAGGTTAGTGTGTTATTTTTCTTATAAATAGCATGTTAGTCTCTCATCTTAGTATAAGAAAAAATAGAAAGATAAAATTCTAATTTCAAGAGAGAGAGATTATTTGTTATTCTTTTATACTTGTAATCTTGTTTGATAGATAAAGGAAAGAATAACAGTTTATAACTAATCCTTGTTGTTTCTTCTTGTTTTTCCTTGTTTTCTTTGTTAACACTAACCCTCGTGTGTTTCTTGATTATAAAAAACCGTTTATATTTTATTTCAAGACATCCTATTCACAACAATAACTGTTAAAGTGAATTTAATATAATATTTTACTATATAAAAAATCAAAATAGAACCTAAAATAATTATTATATTAAACCTATTATTTTTTTATTAAACAGATCTTACATATGAAAAGGTGGAAAATTTTAAATTCAAACTAAGACTTTTGTATATCAACATGATTAAAATTATAAAATGAATTGTATTTTTATATCGTTTCATTGATTTTATAAAATAATATAAAATCAGTAATAAATAAAATTAACAAAATTATATAAAATTATCAACATTTCAAATTAATTTAATTTAATTTTCAATAAATTAAAACGGTGCGATTTGATTCGGTTGAATTAAAAAAAAAAAAAAAAACTGAAATTGTGAGACATATAGTATGTATATGTGAAAATAAGAAATGGTGTTATGATAAATGAGAGATATACTATGTATGATACCGTGTTGAAAATGGATGGTCACTTTTCAATTTTGAATCTTAACCTTATGCTTCCCAATTCCCATTATTATTATTATTATTCTTACAATCACCATCTCTTGTGTTGACTAGCACCAACACTAAGCATGCGTCAAACAACAACACCTGCCACTCGTTTCTTTTGCTTTTTATGTAATTACATAATACTTCGAGGGTCTCTACATAAATTGTCGGCGCTGTTTTTCCTCTCTTTTTGTACATTACCTAGTTAGCCTAAGAATAGGATGTGGGGAAAATGCACCATAACATAGTTGACACGGTTAAAATCAACTACATTCAATGTCCAATCAAAACTTTTAACATACACACATTCTTTTATGGCAATACTATAAATAACATTTTTTATGACAAAGTTTTCACGTCAAAATGCTAAAAACAGAAAGTATAGTTTCTGGTAGCGTCATGCTAATAACCTTTTATCTCGGTTATCAATAAATTCGAAGGAATATATCTATAAAAAGCGCTATTGTATTTTTAGTATAACCTATTACTGTAGTCTTTTGGAAAAAAACAAAGAAATATAAATATTAGGGACAATTCGTATCTCGCTTACTACACTTTTAAGCTTTTTTCAATGGTTTAATTAGTATTTCTCACTTTGGCGCCTTTCTAGATTCTATTTTTTTTGTTAATTTTTTTCTTTATTAAATTTTCTCAAATTAGTTAGTAAAACACAAATTCTTTGTTATCAATAAAAAGATTACGCAATAATACAATTAAAACAGAAAGAATTTTTTTTATTGATAATCAGAGAAGTAGGACAACAGATAACAAAAAAACATGACAACAAATAACTATTCGACATATTCAAACTTCTGACTCAACTCAACTTCAACTTTTAATCCTGAGCAATAAGTGATGGATTAATGGTGATAGGAAAGTCATACATATTGGATTGTATTGATTTAGCATCTTCACTAGATTGCCTAACGAAGACATTTAACTAGAACTCTGTTAGGAGATTAGTGTAGATGGGTCCATGAAGCATGTCAAAGTAACCTTTCAACTTATGTTTTGAAATAGTTTTTATTAGATCAAAACCTTGGTCTTTCAACTCTTCGAAATCAACAAATTTTTTATTGATAACGAACAAAAGATTTTCATCTCCGTCAAAGATATTTGTAGACATTTTTTGAATAAAAAGAAAAGACTTTTAAACTAGATTTGAAGACACATGGATGAAAATGAAATGAGACCTGAGTAGTGTATAAATAAATTGAAAAAGTGAAACAATCAGAGAAGCTCAAACGCCTCCTTGAAAATCTAAAAGATACGTTACATTTTGAATATGGATGATCATTACTATTCTAGTGATATGATTTCAAGGCACAATGATCATTAATATTGTTTTCTAAATATAAAAACAACATATTACCTCAGTTTCTTCATATAACCGATGAGAAAACCAAGAATAGACAATCTAATAACCTTTTTTTTTTATTATATTTTTTATTTATAAATATTCTTTTGTAATCAATGAAATATAAAAAAAAATCAAAGGTTATTTACCTCGGGTTTCTATTAAAACAAGAGTTAAAGTATTTAACTTAAATTAAACATGAAAAACCATTAGTGTTTCTATCGATCAAATATATGTCGTTCATTTCATGAGATATCAACGCTCAAGATACTACCATTAGTGATCCGCGTGAAACATAAAAAACTTTCATTATAAAAGCATATTTCTGAATATCAAGAAGCATGTGAAGCATCATGAAGCGCTTTAAACATATCTACATCCACCTCTTTGGGTTTGCGAGATCATTTTCCATGAAAAGATCGCTAAGATGGATGCAAGAGCAGGAAATTATTTGGGTTAAAGGTTTGTGTTCTTAACAATTTATTTATCTAACCTTTTTTTATCAACCTTTTTTTTTATATCAGAAAAAAAATCTATGTGAGGTAAAGCCTTTGAGAATATAGTCGCACCCATCATTTGAACTTACCCAAATATCAAGGATTCGAACATCTAACGTATGACCTACATGGACTTATTAATTTTTATTTTAATATTCTGTGTAAACAATGTAATATTCTGGATAAACATTGTAGTTTATAAACAAATTATTTTATTAATATTATGTGTAAACAATGTAACAAGTTTTATTTTAAAAAACAATCTATTTTACCCCTCGGTTTGTGGATAAACCGAGAGGCATGAGACGTTGTTTTAGTAAATAATAAATATGCGGATGCTGGGATTCAAACCCATGATCATATAACATTACCCATGGTTTTTCATTACCGAGGTGTTAAGTGACATCTTTCCGTGCCACCTTTCATTACGTTGCATCAGTAGCCGAGGTTAATTCACTCTCGTGTGCGATATTATAAGTGTTATTTGCAGTAGTGAGGGTCACAACTTTGTAAAACATCACCACTTTTGTCATATAAATTGAGCATTCTGGATTTAAAAAAATACAATGCAAAAGTCCTTCATTTTCACACAAAATTGCAGATTTCATCTTCCCATACATTCGAGTTTTTATCGATCTTGTGCAAACTCGAGTATATGCTGAATTATCTTGGGTATTCATGCGTTCCAACTCTAAGACATATGAGAGTGCTTGAAATACTTATAAGAAAAGTGATTCCGTTCACAATTCTATCCTCGGTCCATTTGATTTAAATAATTTTTCTAGCAATCTTATAAGTGATTCATATAATGGCAACTGAGTCTTGTGTTTCAAGCATCAAAGTGATGAATCAAGACAAGATCTCCTTTGTCCTAATTGTCATGAATATCTTTTATTTGCGATTAATATTAAAGGTTGCTACTTAAATTTTTTTATGGCAATTTTCTATGATAGTGAAAGATACACAATTAATTCATATAATATTTTAAAATTTGTAAAATTTCAATTTATGATTTTTTGTGTGATTAATTTGTGGATGCAATTTTGGTGGAGAAATAAACATTCATGTTTGTTTATTTATAATTATGATGAGAGGTACATATTTGACATGTGATATTAGATTGCTCTTTCATGCAAATAAATTTTATTAGTTATTAGCTATTTTCTATGCAAGTTGATATTGATATTAAATATATTGAAAAGTTGTTAATATATTTAATGCGTTAAAAAAATAGATAAAGATTAGTAGACAATAAATATATCATATACTCCTGATAAAGCAATTTGCATGTACCATTATAATAAATTAATCTTTTAAATTTAATTGTTATTTTGACATTTGTTTGTGTCTCATTCTATAAAAAAATTATATTGACTTATAGTTAATACTTAACATATTGTAAGATGAATAATGCATTTATTTATGGATAAAATAATTTATAAAAAAAATTATGAATGTAAATTTATGGTTCATGTATTGGTAACATAAAATGGACTTTAATAATAATAATAATAATAATAATAATAATAATAATAATAATAATAATAATAATAATAATAATAATAATAATAATAATAATAATAATAATAATAATAATAATAATAATAATAATAATTTGAATGAGGTGTTTCAATTGTATTGTTGTTTGTGCAATAACTTATTAAATTTAAAATTACTTATATTATATGTGCATGCTAATATAAAAAAATTATTTCTGGATCATATTGATATTAAAAGTAATTTGTACATTTTCTTTATTATTAAAAGTCGACAAATATTTATGAAAAAAGCAATAGAAAATATGAATGATTTTGGTTCTTTTATTTATTTATTTTCTAATGTGATTCTTATATGAATATAGCATAGAACATTGTTAAACACGAAGTTAAGAAATATAATTCATTATGTATATGTTAGTTATGTAATAAAATAGTTAGTTTAAGAGAATAAATATATGAGTGTTAGTTAATATGATGTATATGACTTTTATGTTTAATCCTCTTTATAAAATAAAAGTTATGATCATGGTTGTCGATTGCTATAAACTTTAATGCATCGAATATGTTTTAGATATATTCAAGTGGAAGTGTAACTTCAAAGTAAAATGATTATTATTAAATATTTTATCGACACTGGAAAAATGACATAAAATTTGTTATGTCACAAAGCGTCTTTATGTCATATAATGAATAGAATTCTTTTGAAAAAAAAATGACATTTCTCAATATGAGGTATGGAAAGACAAAGCATCAAATATATGTTATTTTAGAGTTTGAGGGTATGTAGCTTATTATAAGAACATGGATCCTAAAACGAACAAGTTGGGTCTTCGATGGATCAAATATATTTTTGTAGGCTATATACTTAACATTAGAGCATATAGACTTTTGGAGTCTAATGTAATTATTGAATCTTAGATGTAAAATTTTGATAATCTTATCACAGAGGATAACGAATTCGAGATTTGCACAAATAAAGAACCTTGTGAGGAAGTTTCTCCATGGATTGTTGATTATTTCGACACATATGCACTAGTAGGAAGCACAATGAAATTATAGTTTTGTTTGCATTAGCTTCCCTGTATAACCTTATAGTTCATCGAATAAATGTCAAAATAATATTCCTAAATAGATATTTTAATGAGGAGATTTACATGGAGCAACTGAAAGATTACGTGATTTCTGGTAATGTACAAAATAGGAAAACACACAACTTAGAGGGAGACATTTCAATCATTATCAAAACATAAATTCAAAGAGTTTGTCATCATCAAAAAGGGAGAGATTATGAAGAAAACATCTTATATCTAGTTCAGTTTTGATGAAGGCAATAAATTATAAAAGAAAAGGATCAAAAGTATCATGCACATTAATGATGAAGTTGATCAAGAAAGTTTAACATAGAAATTCAAGTGAGGATTTGAGACAAGTGAACATAACTAAGGTGCTCGTTGCAATGCATACTATGCTACTTTAAATTGCTCAGAATTTCATCTAAAAACCTTCTTACATCATCATGCGTAATTATTTAAAAACCTTCTTCATCTATTTCTTGTGACAAATGTTTGTACACAAAGTTGTGCGAGAACATCGTGATATTCCTTTGTCACTTTGTTGATTACATGTTAATCACTAGCAACGAGATGAATGAAATTTTAGAAACAAACAGGTTTCTAACTTCCACATTCAAGATGAATGATCTTGGACTAGTTGACATACTTTTAGGGGATCAAAGTAAAGTGAAATAATGGGGGATAAGTCCAAGCTTTTGAGATTTACATTAATTTTGGTAAAACTAACTTGACAGCAAGATGTTAGAAAAAATGTCCTAAGATGAAGAACAAACTGAAGAACAAGATGTCATATCATGATGATTCGACATCTTTGTCTGTTACTTTGCATTTTTAATACTGCTAATTTTTTTTCCATATTTCAGAATATTGTGGGAATATTTGTTTATCCTAGGTGGCATTAAAGATTTAGGAATCAGAGATTCTGTTTGAATTTGAAGATGCTGTTTTCTAAGTGTGGAGACATTTTAGGAAACTTTGGATTCAAGAAACTATTCTAAAGGAGAATAAGTTGTAGATTCTGTGTAACAGAATTGCTGCGTTTTTGAAGCCCAAATCCAGTCTAGTTTATGGTTATAAATAGGATGGATTTAACCTAATCAAGGTGTGAAAAATACATTGTTGCTTAGTGAGTTTTAGGGTTTGTGTATTTGTGAGCCTCTCTTGTATCGTGTTGATACCAGAGCTGGATTATTTATATTGAGTTGTAATTTCTATCACTGTTGTGATTGAAAGGGAATTGAGAAGGGTCTCATATCTAGAAGAGTCTTAGGTAGAAATTAAGCACGAGTAGTGACTAAGTGATAAGTTGTAAATCGGAAGTTGTTTAGCTTAGAATTAATACTATATAGTGGATTTCATTTATGGCTTGGTAACCCCCAGACGTAGGTGTTGCTGTACACCGAACTAGGTTAACAATTACTGTGTGTTCGTTTACTTTCTGCAATTTTTATTGTCCTCCTTCTTATCATTGTGTTTAACAAAGAGAGCAAGTGTTTCGACATCTCTTAGGACATCTGAAATCTGCATATCAAAATTTCAATGTGGGTTATGAACTTAGTCAAACACGTTATGTTGAGAAATTACTTGATAAGTTCAAACACTTACATTTCAAGAAAGTGAGTACTTAATTTGATCCTAGGTCAAACTTTAAAATAATGTTGGAAGAGTAGTGGCTCTTTTAAAATAAGCAAGTGCAATTGATTGTCTAATGTATTTGATGCAATATAATATATCCAACATATTATGTGTCGTTAGTAATTGAGTGGATTTACTAGCAAACTAAATGATATGCATTGGAAAGCCATCACAAGGAAGTTTTTTATAATCTTGTGAAAACCAAAAATCTTGACCTCCATTATGGTAGATTTCTTGCCATATTAGAAGGATATACGATGCAAGTTGGATATCGAGTGTTGGAGATTATAAATCTATAACTGGATGGATATTTACATTAGATGGAGGTAAAATTTATTAGAAGAGTAAGAAAGAAACATGCAATACTCTCTTGACCATGAAGTCAGAGTTTGTGGCTCTTGCTTCTGCTAGTGAAGAAGTTGAATGGTTGAGGGACCTTCTATTGGAAGTACCATTGACTAAAGACAATGTTTCAAAGGTGTTGACACATTGCAGTAGTCAAGCCATTTTACCTATAATATACAAAAAGGTGTATAACAGAAAGTCTAGGCAAGTTGGACTTAGACATTCTTTCGTGAGAAAATTGATTAAGGATGTAATTATTTCATTCACATATATACAATCGAGCTATAATGTTCTTGAACCATTTACTAAACTATTGACCTGAGATTTAGTAAAGACTACCTCAAGAGAAATGAGATTGAAACTCCTTGAATAAGGGTTCTGACAATGGTAGAAAAATAATCTAAAGTTAACAAACCTTAACCTAAGATTTAATAGGTAACAACAAGTTGTTGATTAGGATGTTTGTGCAACATTATGTGATAATGTTGACTATTTACATGTTGAGGGTTGAGTTTTTTCAAACTCTTAATGATGTTCTATATTGAGGATATGTATATCAAGAAATAGATATAAAATAAATTTCACCTATATGAATTTCGAGACGGTGTCGTCTCAAAGTGAAAGTTAGAGTTTCTGTCCTGAAAAATTCACGAATACAAGAAAATCACATGGCCAAAAATAGTGTTAGGCAGGAGATGTAGGCAAATAACCATTAAAGAATCTATGTAAGATAACGCCAGTATAATCACAAGGGATAAAGATTCAAAGCATAGCTACCTAACATTCCAATTAAACTTTACATTATCCTTACTAAAGTTAGGTTCAAATCAAAAGATACTTAACTGTATTAACATTCTTTCTTTCTCTTTTTCTGGAATTTGTCTTGTCATTATTAAAACAAGTGGGGGATTGTTATAAATTATTAAAAATTAACAATCTTGAGTGTGTTTTAAAATGACAAGAAATTATGCAAATGAAGGTTACTTTTTTAATTAAGAAATAGGCAACGCTTATGAAGTGTTACAGTACGAAATTTGTATTTTGAATTCGGAAAAAGGCAACACCTCGTGAAGTGTTGCAAAATGCGAAACAATACAACCCTTGAAAACTATTGTTGTAGGTAAAACAGTACAACATTTGAAAAGTGCTATTGAAGGCGGAAAGATACAACATTTGATAAAAGTGTTGTTGTAGGTGAAACTGTGCAACATTTGGTAAAACTGTTGCTAAAGTGTGTGTTTTATCAAGGGTCACAACCTTGCGAAACATCATCATTTCGTCCTGTAAATTGAGCATTCCAGATTCATAAGACTACAATACAAAAGTCTATCATACTCGCACAAAATTTCATATTTTATCTTCCCAGCATTCGAGTTTTCATCGGTCTTGTGCAAGCTCAGTATAAGCTGAATTATCTTGAAGATTCCTGTGTTCCAACTCTAAGACATTTGAGAGTGCTTGAAATACTTATAAGAAATGTGATTTCATTCACGATTGTAGCCTCGATTTATTTGATTTAAATTTTTTTTCCTAATATATATATATTCAAGAAACGAAACAAGCAAAAGAACATCAAGGGAGTACAATTAAAATGCACCTATATATATATATATATATATATATATATATATATATATATATATATATATATATATATATATATATATATATATATATATATATATATATATATATATATATATATATATATATATATATATATATATATATATATATATATATATATATATATATATATATATATATATTATTTTTAAAATATTGACATGACATAAAAATTGATAGTTTTTTACCGCACAACCGTGTAAAATAATTATATTAGATTTCCATTTTGTTTAGAAACCTACTAAGATAATATAAAACTCTTTATACGTTATTTTTAGTTATATGCGAACAACTAAGTAATGTTTCATGATTTAGTTGAAAAGCCAATATACTCAAACAAACTCTTGTTTGACCTTGAGTTATAGTATGGCATGACAACCAGTATTTTACCAAAAAAAACTGCCATAAATCTTCTTAACAAATTGACTTAAAAAACATTTCAATATTTTTTGTTTGACGAAGGCGTTATTTCTATGACAATTTTAACTTTATTTTTGATGACTTTGATCTCCTTTATGTGGACTATAAACCCTAATAACTTTTCTTCTGACACACCAAATCCAAACTTCTCTAAACTCATCTTAAGGTTAGGTTCATTCATTATCTAAAAAGGTTTCTTTAAATGTTGCAAATGTTGCTCACATCTACTAGATTTTAAGATTACATCATCAATATATAACTCTACAAACTTCTAAATTACATAATTAATGACAATGTTCATGCTTGTTGATATGTTACTCAAGTGTTCTTAAATTTGAAAGGAATCACAACCCATTCATAAGTTATTATTTCCCATAACATCTGAAAGCATATTTGTGGGTGTCATCTTTATCGATGAAATTTTGGTTATATATTGCATGGCCATGTATACAACTCAAGATATTGTGTCTTGATGTTGTGTTGACGAGCATGTGGTCCATATACATTGGGTATTCATATGTAGCTATTGCTTGATTTAAATGTGAAATTGACGCATACCTATAATTTACCATGAGAATAATGTTTCCCTGCCATGATAATTTTTTCTTTCAAAAAAGACGGTCTATAATATGGTCCATATGCATTCGGTATTAATATGTGGGTATTGCTTGATTTGAATATCTAAAATTAACGCAATGGTGATCACTACAATCAACATTAACTCTGTGTTCAGGACTTCGTTTACCTTGTCATGATCTAAGAATCCTAGTATCATGCGGTCTTCGTTTATCATTCGAAGATTATTCACCATGCAGAGAAAGTGATCCAATATCAAATTTACGTTGAAAGTTGTTACAGTACGGATCTCATTGATGATGGATAATTGAGGTGATACAAAATTGGAAGGCTGATTGAGGATCTTCGACACGATATTGGAAGTATTGCCCCCGTTCCTCGATGATTCTGGTAGGGATTCAATTTTGGATCTAGGACGATCCATTCGTGAAATTTTCAAAGGAATTAGGAGTTAATTCCCACATACGGCTCCACTATTCTATTCTGGAACCAGAATAAGGTGTATGTTTATGGTGAGAAATCCTTAACCGATTGCGCTGATCTCTGATAGGGTGGCGCGGAGATGGATCTGTAAAGTTAGCACTTCAACACCCAATTCAACTTAGAATTCAATATAAGTGTAGTAAAAATGGATATTAGAAAGTGTAACTTGAATTTCTCGTGAGATAACTTTCATACCTTGGATTATTTGAAGTGAGTAGACATTGATCTGGGCCTTGTTTTTTTGGACCTATTGTTGATCCAGAACAAAGCTATACAAAAAAAATTAGATGAGACAGATTGAACATATAGATGTTCCTTTATTATATTTATGTTAAGATGTTGAACTAATTTTGTATACTTTTACTTTTATAATATGAACTAATTGTTTCTCTAATTTTGGCAATAAGAAGTTTTAATTCTATTTTAATAAAATGGTAACGGCATTGATGGAGGAAAAAAATGGATGAATTTGTGTTCCATCAAATTTAACCTGAATATATGGTGACCACCGGCCATCATATGCATGTGTAGTAGCAAATCAATATTTGACCTGTACACTCAATCAGTCTTTTTCACGTTTTCATTTTCCAACTACAACTCCTCTCTTCGTTATCTAATCAACCAACACACAGCCCTAAAAGGATATTTGATGTGATATACATTTATCTAACTATTCAAAACTCTGAATTTTATTATTATTTTTTTGCAATAAATATGTTTTAATGACGGGTCAATTAAATAAATAAAACAGAATATATAAAAGGGACTCAATAAATAAATAAATGCATTCATTACAAACAGTAGAACGAAAACAGAGTATTCCACTATTCTCTATTAAATTTACCAAAAGCTATTATTTAATTGATTAAGCACTAAAAGAATTCAAGTCTGACATTCATAATAAATGAATCAAGACATTCTCTAATGATCCATGATATTCTGAATTTAAGATGGTTTTTTACTTTGTTAACACTTTAAAAATAGATAGGTATCTAAAAATAGATATTTTACTAGTTGAGAACAAGAAACATAAGAATTTTCGATAGTAAAATGAGGATTTGTCGTGGTATAATCTAAATTGCAGTTGAAATTTAAGTTAGTTAGGGTTAGAGTCTATTATTTAATAGGTTAAGTTTGTAATTCACTTTTAATAATAATTTTATTCAATAATAATTTTTTTTTCTCTCCTCATTAAAAGTATCTCACACACTAATATATTGATATTTAGAACTTCGGTTAGTTTTTTTATTGTATTTTCAATAATCACACGTCATTGATCGTGTTTTCGAGATCGTGGATTGTTAATCGCATTTGCTGCAAAGATGAATGGTAACAATGACATTCCAAATTCTCTTACAATTCTTGTTGGCAAGAATTAGATCCGATAGAGAAAACAGATGCAATCTCTATTTGAATTTCATGAAATCCTATAAGTGGTTATTAATGGCGTCTATAATCTTACTGAGAACGCAACTGATTCTCAGAGTGTTGGACAACTGGTCGAAAAAGGTTTCTCAGTGGTTATGAAAGATGGAGCTTTGGAACTATTTGACACTTAGAATAATCTTGTCTTAAAATAATTTAAAATCATAATCAATTCGACTAAGGTACAATGCCTAAAAATAGTTGTCGACCATAAGAATAGTTGCTTATGGCATTTGATCATCTAAATTTTAGGTCGCTCAATCAACTGATTACTCAATATATGGTAACAGGTATACCAAGTCTTGAGATGACCGACAAACTCTATGAAGGTTACTTAGTGGGGAAGCGATCCAGAAAGTCTTTTGTTTCAACTATGCCAGTGAGGTCCTCTTGCATACTAGAAGTAGTATATTTAGATGCATGTGGCCCGTTCGAGGATCATACCATTGGTGGAAACAGGTAATTTTCTCATTTTTCGATAAGTATTGTAAAAACCTTTGGATCTATAGGATCAAGAAAAAGGACGAATTATTTTAAATCTTTAAGAAATTCAAGATGTTTGTCGAAAACCAGAGTGAAAAGAATATCAAGGTTTTGTGTACAAATGGAGGTGGCAAATACACATCCAAAATATTTGAGGATTTATGTACAGAAAATGGTATTGATCAAGAGGTAACTGCTCCTTACACGCTTCAACATAATGGAATAACAGAAAGAAGAAACGAGACCATATTGGATATGGAGAGATGCATGTTGAATCAAAAGAATTTCCAAAGTCCTTATAAGGTGAAGCATTCACCATTGTTGGTTTTATTCTGAACAGGTGCATAACTAAGAAGCTGAAAAATAAGGTTCCAGAAGAAGTTTAGAATGGAAAACGACCATCAGCGAGTCATCTGAAGGTATTTGTATCTATTTTCTATAATCATGTTTCTGATGCAAGGAGAAGGAACCTTGATGATAAAAATGAACATGTGGTTCTAGTAGGATATCACAAAAATTGAGCTTACAGGCTATTCAATTAAATGAAAAATATAATCATGATGTGTCGAGACATTGTGATTGATGAGAATTCCTCTTGGGATTGGAATTCAAGTAATGTGACTAACAACCTCTTGATGGTCTATGAAGTTGATAAAGAAAGTAGTGAGCACGTAGAAATTCTAGTCGATAGTGCTCCAGTCATTATCGAAGTCGAAGTAGACAATCGAGAGGGTGTGGTTAGCACAAGCCAACGACCTCAAAGAACTAGAGTACTCCCTGCAAGGCTTCAAGATTAAGTGAATGTCAAATAATAGAATACAAAATAATTAAATCATTATCAGGATTACAAAGTTTCATGAAGTTCAATTGAATATTAGTGTCGCACCTCGAGAAATCAATTGAACATACGACCCTCGCGCTAAAGGCGCGGAAATGCAGTTTGACAGAGTCGCCACCGAACTTTATTTATCCCAAAAGAGATGGGAAAGGAAAATATCGAGAAAACCTTTTAAAACGAAAGGACAAGAACACGGTCGTCGCAACCAATGTTCCGGGTTCGGGAGTCGGTTACGCAAGGGGAAGGCATTAGCACCCTCACGTCTATTGTACTCAACGGGAACCTCTTAATTCAAATTGTGAGGAACGTTAGCTAAGCTTATTTGTTTTCTTTTCAATAGTAAATGTGAAACAATACGATAAAAGGATAACAATGCTAGGGGGAATGGATGGGTATAGGAATATGATGCTCGCCAATGATTAGGGACATTGTGCCTACGTATGCTCATTTGGACGAGAATGAGAAATTAGAGCTTTCGTAGTTCGACTACGGGAAATGACGGGGGAACCGGAAGATGGAAGTAATGTAGCTCGCCAAGATCATCGCAATCTTGTGCCTACGTACCTTACATTCAGACGAGAATGAAGAATCAGAGGAGTCGGTAGTTCATGGAGATGACCATGAAAAGAGAGGGGTTAACGATTGAAGTTTGGTTTGGATTACAATTACTCGAAGCTTAATAAAGGCTCCTCGGGCCCAAGTAATTGGGAGAATGAGTCAATGACTTGACTATCTCTCTTTTTCATCTTGAAACGAAGTTGTGTTTGAATGGTGTTTTGAATGATGAGTGTTTGGAAGATGGTTGAATGTTGTCGAGTTGAAAATGTTTTAGAGGAGTCAATTGCTCACACACGAGTAAGATAACCCGCATCCAAACAACTGAAGAGAGATCAAAGGCTCAATCCCTCCTTTTTCACCTTGAAAGAGAGTTTCGATAGTTGTTAATTATTTTGATAGTTTGATTGTGAAAATCTACTTGACATTGGATCAAGGGTTTGATTTTATTTGCGTGTAAAATCATGTTGGGATGGAAGTTGGTTTGAAAACGGCTTGACGACGAGTCGAGGGTTTGGTTGAAAATGGAACCGGCTCGACGACAAATTAAGGGTTAGGTTGTGAGAAATGATACTAGTCCCTGAGGGTGCTCCTAATAACGAAACCACGATAAAATGTGAAAGTGTGTGCGATAGGTTGATGGTGAATGCCTACGAGCATTCGACTTATGGGGGGTGTTTGAAAATAGCTCGATGACGAATTGAGAATTAGTTTGAAAGCGGTTTAGTCTACACTAGTCCCTAAGGGTGCTCCTTGAAGATAAACCATATTCAAAGCAAATACGAATGCATACATCAAAATGGGAGAGGGGTACATGTAAGTTACATGGGATTGCCCAAAATAAAATGGTTCATTGTCAGGTAGCCCAAGAGGAAGTCGTGTGTGTGTGAAGTGTCCTAAACTATCCCTTGAACAAGAGTCGGAAAAAAGCTCCAAGTTAGGGTTTCTGGTAAAGTCCAAATTTCGTTGATCATAAAAGTAACCAACAGTCCACCAATTTAGGGTTTTATTGTTTCGATATTATTAATGTGTTTTCGAAGAGTGCGAATAAGATATGAACAATATGAATATGATATGAATATGAACAATGTGAATAATATGGCAAGATATATAACAATATAATTAAGATAATATTAATAAGTATATGGACAATGATAATATAAATCAGGATATAATGACTGAAAATAAAACAAGAGTATATTGACGGAAAGTAAAGTTAGTCGTTAGTTGATGCAAATTGAATCGGGACGAAATATAGCGCTAAACCGTCATAGCTCGATCTATGAAGAATATCAAACTATAGGAGGTCACGCAAGTTGATATCCATGCTAAAAACACGATGGAGAAATGATATTGAGGATCAATTTCCAATGTAATCGTGTCACACGGACTGAAAAAGAAGGGTGTGATCTTGTCTTAATCACAAACTTGTGTTAATTAATTGAGGGTAACCTATCATGATCTCAAAGTATAGAAAATGACCTCAATAGTCATTCACTACAGGTTTGAAATAATGAAGGTTAACAACCTCAATAATAGAACTTAAAATCTGTAGTGAATGACTATTGAGGTAAAAGAAATGAAATGAGAAATAAGGATTGAAAAATAAAAAATAAAAAATGAGGATTGAAAAGAAATGAGAAATAAAATTGAACTTAAAATGAAATGAAAGTAAAAAAGGAAATGGTAATTATTAAGAAGAACTCAAGCTAGTTAAATGATAAAAAATTGTTTTTATTAAAAAAAAACTAGAAAGTTTAAAAAAAAGTAGAAGCAAGGGGGTGGCCGATTTAGGAAGGGTGGTGTGTGTAGGATTTAATCTAAGGCTTACAAAGCCCGTCATACACCTCCCCCCCCCCCCCAAAAAAAAAGTAAGAAAAACCAGTACAGACCAAGCCCAATACCACAACAGCCTGGCCAATTTCTATTTTTATTCAAAAAGGAAAAGCACAGTGACATTTTCATGGTCAAATAGAAAAGTAAAAGGAATGAAACCCACATCATTTCCTTCTTCTTCAAAACTCGGTCAATAGCAATGACTATAAAAAAGGGAATGTAAAAACAGAGTAAGATAAATCTTAAAACAAGTCATGGAAAGTGATGATATGCTCCGATTCAACATCATCACCGCATCAACAACGGAAAAGCGACATGAAGAACTCAACCTTCTCTCTCACGATCCACCTTCTTGGTCCCATGTTTGTCCATTTTGGTTCAAATTGCTCCTTCTCTTCGTCTCTCTCTGTTGTATTTTATGGATTAGGTTAGGTTTGATTCATGTCCAAATTGTTGTTGTTGATGAATGGTGATTTGGGTTGAAGGTGGTTGTGTGTAGGTTTTTTTTGATGAAGAGTTGGTTTTATGAAGGATGGTGAGATTTCGAGGTTGAGAGGATTTGCGGAGATTGATAAAGGGTTTGTTTTGAAAAATGGTGAACATGGTTTTTGAAGGAGTTTTTGTTTTCGAATATGGTGTTGAGGTCAGTTTTTTGTAGGAGCTCTCATTTGGTATGTGACACGACTATTTATAAAGGGAAAATGAGGTTATTTTGGGAAGAGTTGGGTGAAAGAATTATGAGCTGGAAGTTTCAGGATTTGGCAATGATTTATGCATGATGGAGGTGCGTATGGTTTGACAAGGTTCGCGTTGTGACGTTTTTTTTTGCAGCTGGAAATTGAAAAATGAAGGTTGGCAGAGTTGCGTCTTATGTTATTGTGTTGCGGTTTTTTTTTGCAAATTGTCGCTCTTCGCTGTGTTGCAATGTCTTAATTTTCTGTAGTTTTGGTTTGTGGATATGTATTGCTGCGTGATTGCTTTGGTTATTTTATTTTGTGCAAATTATGTAGAAGATTTGGAGTCATGGTGTTGTGTTTTATTTCATGGCTGGTATGGAATGAAGGCTTGGAAACTTGATGGCTTTGTGTTGTAGCTGAAATTTGGTGTATGAGGCAAGCTTGGAAACTGGAATTATGGGGTAGCAAAGTTTGAACCTGGTACGGGTGGTGTGAGAAGAATATAGGCAATCTTGGTTTGTTTTGTGTATGGTCGTGTTGTAATGCAAGTGACTAAGGAATAGTCTCAAATTCACGGGTAAATGGCCCCATTCATTGCTTTTATTTATAATGATTTTCTCTTCTTTTTTTGTTGTGAATTTGGGCTTATCCTCCTTGTAATGGGCTTCTTAGGATTTGTAGAACTTGTAATCATGTAATGGGCTTTGTTTATTTTTGGCAAGTGTTGGACTTTGACAATGGACTCTCTTATTTTGATCCACATTATTTATCTTTGTAAAAAAAACCTTGCAATATGATAGACTTTTGATTTTTATGAATGAAAATTTTTTGTTACTTACAAATGGGCTCTTAGAATGATGATTGGGATTTTAATCTTTGCACCCCCAATTTCAATTTTGAACCATGCTCGAACTTGAAATTGCTTGATTAACATTCTGACCATTAAAACTTGAATTCTTCATGTTGATACCACATTTGCCACGAATCTAAGAACCACATTTGGAATCAAATTCATCCTCTAAAAACAATCTTGAGGCAAATGAACTTAGGCATTGAATCAATACTTGGATAACATGAAGACCTATAGATGAAATAATTTTGAACTCAGCCACTTGTACAAATACACTAACCTTTCACCATGAACCAAATGTTCAGCCAACGGTATGCCTCGACATCAGAAGATAAAGACTTGTCATATGGATCTTAAGATCTTGCATAAAACCCTAATTAAAAAATGAATTGATCCCATATGATTCTCATTCATGGAACACTGATAACTTGAAGCAAACACTAACTGATTTGAATCAACCTTGACCCTAATTGACAGCTCAAACCACACCACTTGAACCAATCACACTCAGGCCTTGATCTTGAAACGAACCCTTGTCTGACTGACAGATTAGGTCAGAACCAGTGAATCTCAATCAATACTGCCCACACACACCTGACCTAATATCTTGAAAAGAAACTTAGTTCAATTCAATTCAACCTTGTGATACCCTAAGTTTGGATAACAAATATAAGCAACATATTTTTGGATTTTTGAGTATAATGGTTAATGGATGGATGTACAGATGAAAATTATATACTAGTAGGACAAATTTGGGGTATGACAATTAGACTCATGTTATGCATAGTAAAATTTGACATTTTTTAATGGCAAATTTTATGTCCCAATAGTTGGCAAAGGCAGTATAAGGCTGGTATTTAATGTCACTACTTTTCTGTTTTAAGATGTATATTATGTCCCAGAACTTCGAAACAATTTGTTGAGTATGGTTAACTGCAAGAAAATGATCTATTCTCATAAAAGGCAGACCATGCAACATATATCACACAGACAAGTTTTTAATTGCATATACCAACATGATTGCAAATCACATGTTTATCCTCTTCAATAAAAGCTCTAAAATCATTGTTCATATTAAAAAGTGCCTACATATTTCCTCTGAGCTCACTTACCTCCGGCATCGAAGATATGGTCACTTAAACTACAGAGGCTTGAATACATTGCAAACAAATAAAATGGTGAACTTTATGCCTCAACTTGAAGCCTCAAGTGTCCCTTGTGCTGATTGTTTCACTGGAAAACAACATGGGAATCCAATTCCAAAGAAAAGTGAATGGCGTCCAACAAGATCTTGGAACTCATACATGCATACAATTGAGGACCTATAGAGCCAATATTAAGTAGTGGAACAAGGTAATTATTTTTCTTTATCAATGACTATAATAAAAAAGGTTGGGCCTACTTTCTCATTCAAAAATCAGAGCCTTTGGAGTGCTTCAAGAATTTGAAGAAGCTGGTGGAAAAAGAAGCAGGAATATCTATCAAGTGTTTGAGGACAGACAGAGGTAGAGAGTTTAACTCTCTCAATCTCAAATTATTTTTTGAAGAATAAGGGATAAAGAGGCAACTTAACTCAACATATACACTACACTAAAATGGAGTAGAGGAATGACAAAACAGAACTGTGATGAATATGGTGTAGTGCATACTCTCTACAAAAAAGGTTCCCAAATCATTTTCTAATGAAGCTGCAAATTGGACATTCTACCTATTGAATCGATGCCAAACATATGTTGTGAAGAACATCACCCCTCAAGAAGCTTAGAGCAGATTCAAGCCTTCAGTAGTACATCGTCGTGTTTGGGACTGTATAGCACATGCCACATACTATAGGTAAAACGAAATAAACTTGATGATAAAAGTGTTCCTTGTATTATTTTAGGAGTAAGTGATGAGTCAAAGGGTTATCATCTATTTGAACCTAAGATAAATAGGATTGTGGTTAGTAAGGATGTAGTATTTGAGGAAGAAAAGAGTTGGGATTAGGGTCAAAATTATAAAGAACACATAGATGTAAATTTAGTTTGGAGTGATGATGATTTCAACAGTGATGAGAGTGGCGGTGAAGATGATGGGAGAAACAAAATTACAAGTGAAATAGAGATTTCTCATGAAAATAGGATTCAATGTAGAGAGAGGAGGGCGCCAATTTGAATGGAAGATTATGAGAGTGTTGATTAGTTAAGTGAAGAAGATGTAGAGACTTACATAGTTCAAGATATTATAAGTAATGATCCAATTCGGTATGATGAAGCTATGAGGCATAAGAAATGGAGAAAGGCTATGGAATGTGAAATAAATTCAATTGAAAAGAATCAATCCTAGAAGTTAATAGGTCTAGGTCTACCTGTTGGAGCTAAAACAATTGAAGTTAAATGGATTTTCAAGACAAAATTGAATGAGAAGAGCGAGGTAGACAAGTATAAGGCTCAATTGGTGGCAAAGAGGTACAACCAACAACACATAAACAATTCTATGAAAGTTTTTTCTCCTGTTGCCCGTATGTAGGGCTGACAATGAATCGAACTAACTCGAAAATAATTCAGAACTCAATTCGACAATTAATTCGTTGAACTTGGTTCATGATCCTAATGAGCTGAATATGAGCGAAAAACTAATTTCATTAACTAAATGAGTTGAACTTGAACTATACATAGTTCGACTCGTTAGGTTCATGAGCCAACTCGATTATATATGAGAAGGATTATATTATCTTTAAGAGTAGGTTTAAAGATTTAATATAAACTTTTACCTTATACTTTATTTTAATCTAACATTATTAGTTGATAATTTATATTCTCAAGTGAGCAAAATATTTCTAAAAATAATTATACAAATAAAATTTACATCATATAAATTAATTAATTTTTGAATTAGTAGATTTTTGAGACAAAGTTAAATTCCAATATAATAACTTTAATTTTATTTCAATACTTTCTTTTTAAAATAATATTAATAAAAAATGTCAAAAATAAATATAAAAATAGACTTTAAAAAATGGATTTTAAGTTCGTGAAGCAAGCGAGTTGAACCTAATAAGTCAAACCGATTTACTCATGAACTTATAACGAGTCGAGTTTGAGCTTAAAAAAAGACCGTGTTAAACACGATTTGAGATTTGAGCCGAGCTGAGGCGAGTTTGATTTGAGATTTGAGCCATTCTTAATGAGTTGAGCCGAGCTGAGGCGAGTTTGACTCGACTCATTTCCAACCCTACCCGCATGAATACAGTAAGAATGATCACGACTCTTGGAACATGTAGAAGATGGCACATTTTTCAACTTGGTGTGAAATATGAATTTCTTTATGGTGAATTAAGCAAGAACGTATAAATTGAGAAATCAGAGGGGTTTGTGAATAAAGGAAGAGAGCACAAGGTTTACAAGTTACATAAGTCCTTGTATGGCTTAAAGTAAGAACCAAGAGTATGGTTCATTCGTATGGAGTCTCATTTCTTGTAGGAAGGTTTTCAATGTCCAAAAGAACAAACCTTATTCATCAAAATAAGCACGGGAGACACTATATTAATCATTAGCATTTATTTCGTTGATTTGATTTATACAAATGAGTACAAGGTCATGATGATTGAGTTCAAAAAGTTTTTGATGCAAGATTTTGACATGACTGATTTAGGGAAGATGAGGTTCTTTCTTGATATAGACATTATGCAAAAATCAAAATGCATTTTTGTGTGTCAAAATACGTATACCACTGATATTTTGAAGATTACAATGTCTGAAAGCAAGCCTGTGATTAGTCCAATTGTTCCATTTTTAAGATTAATTGAGATGTTAATGGTGCAACTATGAATGAAAACTACTTCAAGCAAATTGTTGGAAGTCTAATGTATCTTACAACCACAATACTAGATATCGTGTTTAGTGTGAGATTAATTAGCATATATATGTCAAAACATTACTTGAGTGAGGAGTTTGAAATGTCAGACTTGAGAAATCTCTCATATTTCCTTGGCATCTAATTTTACAAGAGTAGTAGAGGTTTGATGATGCACCAAAGAAGATGTGCAGGTGAAATACTCAAGAGATTTGAGATGCAAGATTGCAACCCAATTTTGACTCCAGCTGATATCAGATTGCAACTGTCGAAGGATTCAAATGAAGATGGTGTCGACCTAACCCAATATAGAAGACTTATTGGGTCACTTTGATACCTTTGTCACACAAGGCCTGACTTAGCATACAATGTGGGTATGGTAGGTAGATTCATGCAGAAGCCAAAGGTATCAGATGTAGCAGCGACGAAGAGGATACTGAGGTATCTGAAAAGGACTCTCGGCTATGTGTTTATGCTAGGTGGTGCACCAGTTGCTTGGAGTTCGAGAAAGGAGCCAGTAGTGCACTATTACCATACGAATCAGAATATATAGCTGTTTCTCTTTGTGCATGTCAAGCGACTTGGATGGTGAACCTGGTCGAAGAGATTACAACGAAGAGTTATGGAGCAATTACCATGAAGATTAAAAACATGTCATCTATCAACTTGGAGAGGAATCCAATAGCACACGGTCAAAACAAGCACATTGAAATGAGGTTCCATTATCTTCGAGAGTAGGTAGCATAAGGAAGAATGAATTTGGAACAGTGTAGAACTGAGAATCAAATTGCAGACATCATGATGAAGGGAGTGCTAGTCGAAGTGTTCAAGAAGCTAAGATCTACGATGAATATAGATATTTTAGACACAATGAATTAGGTGGTGTGTTAAATATATAACTCATTGTTTTATAAAGATTGGATTTGATTTAGAAAGATCAAATTTGATTTAGAAAGATTTGATTAGATATTTTTGGGATTTTATAGTTTGAGCTTTAGCTTGGGGTGAAAGCTAACCTAAATCTATAAATATATAAAAACCCTTATTTTGTAAACATCTCATCTCATCATATTTTGTAAATTCACAGTTTGCAGTTGCTAGTGAAATAATAGAATTTCCACAGTTTGTGGGCAGAGAGTTCTCTGCAAAAAATTGTTCATCTTCTTCTTCTCCAATGTTTACTTCCTTTCTTTCTTTCTAGACTTTTCTTTCACTGTCATTACATGAGTTGAAACAATCTTGAGGTCAAGATTGATTGAGTGAAATTCTTCATAGGTTGTGATTGAGTTCCACCAACCACTAAGTGAGAAAGTCAGTTTATATTCATTAAATTTTTAAGACATTAGGTATACGAGTCTTCTTATTTATAAAATGTTTAACCTCCACTTTTCAAGCAATTTGATACTTTCGACTCACACTTTTATCTCAACATTTATTGCTTTAAATCTTTAAGGATTTTTCTGCCTCACACTAATTAACTTGAGAAAAATACAAAGGTCTTTGTTTATAATGACCCACAAGAAGTGGTAAACTCAATTCAACTTGATTATAAGTGTTTAACTTGTGTCTTGGTGTTTATTCTTTGTTAATAATGATAATTAGAATGAACAATGCAGATGATGAAGGTGATGAAATCATGATCACACACTTTGTATGAGATCTTGAGTGTATTGTTCATTGAGCATTACATTGTATGAGGTTAGATATATGTAGTTTGGTTCAAGCTTCATAAAGTTCGTTGGACAATGTGAAAGTTAGTTAGAGTTCTATAACTAAATTTTATAATCTGTTACAACTAACTCTTAACCAACTTATTCAATATTCCACGATTTCAAATCCAACTTTATGATTAACTTATTAAAGATTGTTGGATTCTTGAATAGCTACGATAATGTGATCAAAGTGAGAGGTCAACGTACGCATTACCTTCTAAACTATCATCTTATCAATTAGGGTTTCACCACAACCCTTCATGAGATGGACGGGTTTTTGCACCTTCGACACATAGCCTGCAATCTTTTCATCTTCTCCCATTGACAACAATTCATATTGTCGTCATAAAGTTTACAACTTAACAACCTTAACTTTCTCGCCTCCTTCATAGTACTTGACAATAGTATCCCATGTCTACTTTGCCGATTTAGCATGAGTGATTCTGTCGAAGTTGTCTGCACCCACCGTTGATTGAATGTAGAACGCCGCTTTGCAATCCTTCTTCTTGGCATCTTTGTGAGCGGTTTTCTATGCTTCGGTTGCATCTTCATCAAGCGCAGGAACACCATTAGTAACCACTTCTAGGGCTTCATGAAAGACAAATAAAGATTGCATATGTTTTCTCCATCGAAGCCAATTCTTTCCGTCAAGAGTTGGAAGGGAGTTTGGTAAATTTAGTTTACCATTCATCTTTGCAACGATTTATCCACAATAACACACGATTCCAGAAACACGATCTCTGACATGTGATTCTTGAAAACACGATCAAGAATCTAACCGGAGATCTAGATAACAATTTGTTAGCGCGTGAGACACTTTTAGTGAGGAGAGAAAGAGAGAATTAGGAAATAAGAATTTATTGAGTTGTTTTTAAATAATGACTATTTATATACACTCGAAATAACAAACTAAATAACAAGCACTAGTTGGATTTGTGCCAAAACAACTTGAATCATATCTAAATATTAAATCTAATCAAATCTAATATAATATTTCAACAATTTTATATCTTCTGTAACTCTATATAAAAGAAAAGTATAATTTTGGTGTAGTCTATTTTTGTTTCAATTATATTATTTTTAGTTTTTTTTTCTTTCTTTCAAATCCAATGTCTTTTTTACTAACTTACATATCAGGATTTGCATATTTTTTATTCTATTATTATTTATTATTTTATAAATTAAAACTAAAAAAATATATCATTTATATTTTTATCTACCAGAACGTTAGTTTTTAATAAACAAAATAAATTTAACACAAAACTCATATTTCAACCGACCATACCATAAATCATGAATTAAATTGTAATTTATATTTATGAGAATTATTGTTATATATTGTTAGTTTAAAATATTTTATACAATCAATATATCACAACCATTTACAATTGATATTTTATATATGATTAAGAAAGTCAAATATCTATAAAAATTTAACGGCTATGATTCACTGACAGTGTAACATTTTTTTTTACCCAGTATATTTTAATTAAATTTTATATTTGTATAAAGTAGAAGTTGCAATATTATATATATATATATATATATATATATATATATATATATATATATATATATATATATATATATATATATATATATATATATATATATATATATATATATATATATATATATATATATATATATATATATATATATATATATATATATATATATATATATATATATATATATATATATATATATATATTATAGAATATGTTCTCGTGGAACAATTATTATATACGAAAAGTATACTATCAGCACACTAATCAAAAAAAAACTTGGTGTTGACATAAGGAAAATTCAACATGTAGATACCAAAACTTGGACGTGTATTTTTCGTGTATTGGAGAATTTTTTTTAAATAGCCATCACACTAAATAAATAATTTTCAAATAATGAGACATATAGAAACAAATAATAAGATTATGACAGTAATAAAAAATATTAAATTGTAAGAAAGTCAAAAGATATAAGTATGAAATCCGAATATATTCACAGCTGCCACTAATTATATGTATAATTCCATGAATTAATATAGAAGTAATTGATTTTCGAAAATGATTTGCATATCATTGATAAGTGAATGTAACCTCTTAGTTAAGCAATGATTGAAATTTTTTTCTTAATTAAGCAAATTAATGAAAATTTAATATATAGTTTGATATGATACATCTGTAATAATTAATGAGTTGTAATACATTAATTTAAATCTGATCTGTGCAATTTCATGGGAAACAAGCCTTAATAAAATAATTAATAAAATTAATTTTTATTTAATTAAAAAAATTTGGAACATAAAAATTCAATTTTGTCTAAAAGCTAAAAAAAAATACTATTGTTGTTAATTTTAAATTAAAACTAATAAGTTGTAGATATTCAGGAAAAAACCATAAATAATATTTAAAAATAATTTTAATATATATTCTAAACCAACTTAAGAATCATTTAAATTTATATTAAAATATTTATAATGGAAAAATTATAAATGAATATGTACTAATTTTAATAATAATTTTTAGATTTTTTTATAAGCAAAAAGAATGTAATAAAGCGAGCACAATAGGTACTTAAACCGATTATAAAGAAAGAACAAAGACGAAGTACCAAAGCAACTCAAGCGGATTTAACATCCAAACAAGTTTAGAAGTAGAAAAATGACCAAAGGATCTAGTACTAAATCAATCCCAAGCTAAAGATTTCGCAACAACAACAATGTCCCGACTCCCATTCAACCCAACTTTGAACGAAATGTCATTTTAAATTAATCAAATAGCCCGCCCCTACAACAACTAACCAAAAAAGAATCCTATAGTTTTTCTTTGCCCTATTCCTCATTAGAGACTCAAAAACAAAAGATGATCCAAGATAGATAAAATACAGTTAAGAGCATTTACCCTTAACCAATCAAAGATAGAAACCCAAACCTTAACAACAACTCTACTGGAAATAAATAAATGAAGATGAGTTGCCTCAAGACCTAAACATTACGGACATACTAGATTATCACTCCTGAAATAATGTCTCACTTTGCCAACTTATCCCTTGTTTGAAACCTATTATGAAGCAACCTCCAACCGAACATTTGGACATTAGAAGGAACATTAAGGATCCAAACTAACTTCAAAGAAGAAATTAAAATAGGGATGAAATGTAAAATCTGATCCTAAGCCACGCAACATAGAAAACCAGTCTGACTAATTCGAAAACGGAGAAAAATGTTGCATAATGGTAAAGAATGCAACATATTTTGCGACTTCAGAATCCAACAAATTGTTCTGACAGTTACAAAAAGACCACGCCCAAGAATAATGATCCGAGTCACCTGCATTAATTTTCCTCAAACTCAGGTTCTGCAGCGCCTGAAAAAGCAGAGGAAATTGGATGCATGACGACTCTTTGCTAATTCAACAATCCTTCAAAAAATCAATATCATAACCATTCCCGACCTTGCACGAAATACTCATCCAAAACCAGTTATTTCTAGCACCCCAGTAATCCAACAATATTTGTAAATCCCTCCACCAGAAAGAATATTTTAAATTGGTCACAAGCAAAGAATTATCACGAACCGCAAACTCAAAATCACCATATTTGAAAGAGAGAACTTTATGCCATAAGGAATTATGATCTACAAATATCCTCTAACCTCATTTACTCGTTAAGGTTTTGTTAAACAAGTCACAATGCTTTACGCCAATCCCACCTTCTTCTTTCGGTATACAAATAGTAGACCATGCCATCTAATTAATCTTTCTAAGATTTTTTTACCATTCCACAAAAATAATCGTTGGATCTTGATAAATTCTTAAATAACAAATTTAGGGGCCGTCTAGAACGAGAATATAAAAAGAGGAATAGAGTTTAAGACCGAGTTCAACAAAATAACTCTTCCTTCTAGAGATTACTTTTTTCCTTTCTATAATGTTAATATATTCCTTACTTTGGCAAGAACCAAAGCTCAAGAAGAATTCCTTCTTAGATTACAACAAATTTGAATGCCAAGAAAGTGAAAGGATGAGGTACAAACCACACAGGAGATAAATGTGAACATAGCTCAAAACCACAAAGCAACGCCTTTAAAGTCCTAATATTTTCCCAAGAAAGTTGTCTCACAAGCATTGGGTCGTCGACAAACTAAAACAAGTTAATATGAAGATTATCGCTTAGAGAAAACAGATCATAATAGTGACTTGAGCACGCATTTCGTAATATGCTTGCAATTCCTTCGGCCGCAAGAATAAAGAGAAAAAGGGAAAGAGGGTCCCTTTGAAGAAGACCCATTCAAGCTTGAACATCACTAGTTATGCTACCATTGATCAAAACCGAAAAGGAAGATGAACAAACTCAAGCCTTAATCCAATTTAACCATATGTTGTTGAATTTCATCCTTTTCAAAATATACAGAAGATAATCCACAATAATAAAATCAAAACCCTTTTCAAAGTCGACTTTAAAAACAAAACAAAAAACTTTCTTATTTCTCTTAGCAAACCACTAACTTCATTTAAGGCCAAAACACGGTCAAATAAATCTCTATTAGGGACAAAAATATATTAGTTACTAGATGAATCTCGAACCAAGAAAATCCATAAATTGTATCCATATAATCAATGGTCTAAACTATCAAATTCATATAAGCCATAAAGCTTTTAAAATATTTTAAAAGTGGTCCAAAACACATACTTATATCCAAAACTCGATTCATATACTTGACTCTACTGTTACATAAAGAAATATTTAATTGAAAGGATATATATATATATATATATATATATATATATATATATATATATATATATATATATATATATATATATATATATATATATATATATATATATATATATATATATATATATATATATATATATATATATATATAATAAAAGTAAACAAATTATAAAAAATACTAAAAATTATCTCCATGATCCTTCCTTTTATTTAAAATTTAAAATCTCACTCTAAAATTGTTTTCCATATTAAAAACATATGATGGTATATAGATTCAAAAGTGAATAATTTTTCTCCTAAACTTCACACCTCTTTTATACCCAAAAATATAAAAGTGTTCATATTTCTTCTTTTACTCTAAAAAGTAAAAGTGTTCATATTTCACTTTGTATCCCATACATTTTTTTCTTTCTTCATATCACCTAAAGGGTTGAGTCTAGCAAAATAAATTAAACTTCAACAATATGTAAAATCAATATTTAAATTACTATATTACCTTTTTTTTTATACATATACATAGTGTTCAACATATTTCATATAAATTTATTTTAAGTAATTTTTTAATGGATCATATAAATAGAGAAAAAATAGATAAAAAAACTGTTCCTTTGGCATATAGATTTTGAAGTCAACCTCCATTAAAAGAAAATAAAAAATATTAATAGGGTCCACTTGACCATGTTAATGATTAATATATTCATATCTTCTCTCTCATTTGTCATACACTCATATAGCCGCAACCAAAAAAATAAGTCCCTACCCTTAACTTAATTCCCAACCGACCACATAATCATAAAAATAAAAATAAAAATCCA